>SOMO01000049.1:823010-838942 GCA_028128575.1 Paedocypris carbunculus | reverse complement strand
AGTTTTCTCAAACAAAAAAAATCGTTAACTGTGAAACATAAAACAAAGTGTGCACCACCATTTGGGCTTTAATGTAGATTGTAGGCAAATTGTTTACAAAAACTACAAAAGAACGTCCGAAAAAAAAAGTTTAGTTCAGAATATGAACTGCGCCATACCTAGACTTAGACTTAGAGAGCTTTATTGTCATTGTCAGAACAATGAAATTGTGTTTGGCAACTCAGCACTAGCAGCAAAGGAAACAGTCAATAGGTACTGAAGTATTGTTGTAGTAGTGTACTATTTACTGGGTTAATAACTTATACAATTTATGACACAGTAATAGTAACATAGTTATGTCACAACACAATTTTTATGAACAAAAACATTTGGTTTCCTTTTTTGGCTGGAGTTAAATTTTAATATTTTTATACATTTGAGTGTTTGAATGTAAAGATTGAGAGCATGAGTGAAAACTAAAATACATTCAAAAACAACTACACAATTATTAATTTATAAAAATATAAAACTATTTAAAATTACTTGTTTATTTTTGTATACCTTGTGCCTGCACAAATTCACATCAAAGGGAATTTTTTTTGAAAAGCATGACTCTTTTAATTGAAAGTTTTTTCATCACTATCTGATTTGTTGGTGTCGTCATTGAATAAGGGTGGTTGTGATGGCGTACCTGCTTTGTGGCCGGCGTCTGAAGGCCCGTGTGGGGAACCTGGGCCGAAAGGCTCGTATGGCAGAAGCGGCGCTAGCGAGTGAAGACCCTGCTGGACCACCGACACCTTGTTGGACTGAAAACACAGAAAACAAGTCTCTGATCAGAGCAAATCAATGAGACTGGATCGATTGTGCTTTGAGGATGAAGAGTGGATTCACTTTCATGTCTGTTTATGGACGCTCTTCACGTGAACACCGCCAAGACTCTTTCATCTGAGAATGTAGGCCTTCACATTCAAAGAGGAACGACACTCACACCTTCGCAAACAACAGAACAGCGCACACCATCTCTCAACTCAAGCTTGTGTGGCATTCTAAAGAATATGGACACACACATCAATATTATTCCACGTGTCTCCACCGTCTCGTTTGATCATCAGTGAAACATTTGCGGCTGATGGATGTGTGTGTGATGTCACCCTGAGGGGGCGGGGCAGAATCTCTAACATTTCTAATGTATTCAGAGCTTTAAACGCGGAGGATCTCATTTGAAGAGGAAATCAGAGGCGCTTTGAGCGTCAGCTCTTTAATCTCCATCACCGTCCCATTGATGTGATGAGGAGAAAAATGTAGCCTTTATCTCTGCTATTATATGAGGAGGAAGATGAGTCTCTAATCCCTCACTCCAGCTTCACTCATCTCGCAGCACCTTTGTCAAACAATCTGAGAGAGAAGCAGATAAAGAGTGACTGAGTGAGGCAGAAAGGGAGAGAGATAGAGAGAGAGAGTGAGAGATAGAGAGAGAGAAAGAGAGAGAGAGAGAGAGAGAGAGGGAGAGACACAGAGATAACAAGACTCCATATTTGTGATCCTCAGACAGGAGCAATATCGAGTGAGTGAAAGCAAAATTAGTTTCCACGGGCGTCAACCCTGCGACTGAATCCAGCACGGATGTGCTCAGAACCACGTCCGGACCCCTGTGGAACTCCAGCACAATCTGGAAGTGATTGGGCATGTGTGGGATGGGAGAAGGCTGCCACTGTAGCTGGAGGTTTGGAAACTTCAAAGGAATGACAGACATAACAACAGAGGCGTGTCTAAACACACCCCGCCCCCTCTCACCACAACACTTTGTCAGAGTTGAGACCACCGCACCCCCACCACACTTCAGCCAAAACAACCCCTCTCCACCAAGACCACTGAAATATATGAGGACATGATTGAGTGAAAGGGTGAAAATGAGAAAGCAGACAGAAAGACAAACAGAGAAAGTGACAAACAGATGAGACAAACCAAATCAGACAAAGAGAAACAAACAGGGAGAGAGAGATTGAACAGACAGAAACAGACAGAGGGTGACAAACAGAAGGGAAGAGAGAGTTACAAATGGAGAGATGATCCATATAGTCTGACAGCGAAGAGACAAAAGGAGGGGAAAAAGAGAGACAGAAAGACAGAAACACACACAGAGATCAGTCAAATAGTGAAGAAATTAATCAGACAGGGAGAAACAAACCGAGAGAGAGAAAGAATGAATAAATAATTAAGAAACCCAGACTGACAAAGATAGGAAAGAGAGAGATACGGAAAAAGAAAGAGGAAGATAGAAAAGAGTGAAACAGTGAGACAGATCAGTGCTGCAAAGATACTGATACAGAATCCTTGTCACAAACTAACCCGACTGTAAAACACACACACACACACACACACACAATGAAATAAACGAGACAATTCCAGTGATCTATAACATTCTACACATTGAACTTACACGACACGCTTCACACACGCGCACACACACACACACGCACGAACGTCTCACCTATACACACACTACTTCCTGGCACAGTTACGATGATAATTACAGCTACACAACAGCAGATGAAAGAACGACACACACCACAAAGCGTCAGTGCTGATGCCTGGGGGAGTGTGTGTTGTGTTCTGTGTGTATGTGCGTGCTTGCATGTATGTGTTATTCAAGCACTCTGTACTAATGGTTACAACATCAAAGACTTTCAGTGTGTGTATGTTTAGGCGAAAGTGAGACACAGAGTGTGTGTGTTGCATGTCATCTGTGTCATTAGTTTTATAAACGGCACGTTGTGTGTTTGTGTTAGTGTGTGCCTCCAAGTGTGAGTTTGTGTGTGTAAGTTTGAGTTTGTGTGTGTGTGTTCTGAACTCTACATCGGGAGCGTAAAGCTCTTCACGATGTCTCTCACCCGGCGCTTTAATCTCTCTTGCTACAGTATCGATCAGCTCATTGATGTCACCTGACTACACTGAGGGTCACATGACCACCAACAGTTTTTAAATGTAGTTGTAGACTGTAGTTTCATTACTGTGTGAGACGTTTCATCTAGAAGTGAACAACTAGTACTAGGTACTAGAACAATTAGTTAAGGAAAGTGTTTGTGTGTGTGTGTGTGTGTGTGTTTGTGTGTGTGTGTGTACCAGGACCGTTGTTAAAAACAGACACACAGGTTTATTTTTGCAACAAACAACGTATCTGATCTTCATCAGCGTGTTCCTGGAGAAAAGAAAGTGTGTGAAAGCTTTGACTTTTTCCATGGTAAGCCACAAGATCTTGCCACACAACTGTACAGAAGAACACAACATCCTTACAGCGTCTGGTGAGGAGCTTCTCCTCATCCTCACACACACCCTTTTCACTCAAGCACACACTTCTCTTGTTCTCTTAGTTTTGCTCCACAAAACACGTCTTTCTCTTTGATTATCTCCTCTTTACTCTACACAACAAAAATACTTTGAAGGTGTGTAAGGACAGACAAACACCAAAATCTTTTTCATAAAATGTCGGGGTTTTAGAATGCAAATCATAAATCTCACGATCTAACAAGAAAACATCACAATCCATCAAGAGAAACTTTACAATCCAACAAGAGAAACATCACGATCCAACAAGAGAAACGTCACGATCCAACAAGAGAAAAGTCACGATCCAACCAAAGAAAAGTCACGATCCAACAAGAGAAGCCTCGTGATCAGACAACGAAAAAATGTCTTCAGCAATGAGAAGAACATCATGATGTGACACAGAAGAACATCATGATCAATCAGGAGAAATAATTTCTGTCAGAAGAACCTTCTTGATCCATCAACAACAAACACTCTTGCTGAACACACACAGTTTAAAAGTGTTTGATTTTGTGGGGCAGATTCATGGTAAAACATATATAATCCCAGATCGCGAGTGTGATGCTTCCTGAAGTGGACGGGAGATTTTGAACTTTAGCTGAAGCCACACTGGAATTAGCAACTGAAGAAACCAAGTCAAGACAATTAGCTGGAGAAAGAACGTGACCTTCAGCTACAGCTCAAACAAAAGCTTTCTCCAGTTTGTTCCCGACCAAAATGAGTTTCTGCATCTGGAAGAACGTCCAGAGAAGACCGTCCTGGAGCTGTGAGCGCACTCAAGGAGTTAAAGAAGATCTCGCTCTCGACTGTTGGGGTTCGGTGGCAGCAGGTGTGACGTGTGGTTACCAGTCTTTGTGTTTTGTATGTTCTACACGCCTGCGCCCACACCACCTCCATCTGATAACAACACAGACAGAGACGAGCAGGGAAACACTTCCAGATCTGCTGCAGGTAGCAGCGTGTGCATGTCAGCCAACCGCAGCACACCTCAGCACCGGAAACAGCACGCTCACGCGTCTCACCTTTCATCAAAAACACACCATCTTCCAGTCGCAAAAAAACGGTCGCCATGCATCTTCAGACTCCTGGAACAAGAAACCTCAGGAGTTTCCCCCTCAAAAACCTGCAAGAGCTCAGAGTCCAAGGAACACATGTTTGCCTTTCTTCTTTCTTCTACAGGACCCAACCAGACCTTGATCTCCACAAGCTGGGCTATTTTTAGCCGTAAAATGCTTTCCAGTTGGTGGTGGATGATCATGAGTGGTGGAAGAAAAACCACAGTGAAAGCCACACAACATCTGGAAAGAGCAGGCGGCTGATCTGGAGCATCCCATGCTTCCAAGTCCTACAGCCTGTGGTCTCGGCCCGAGCTACGGCGGTCTTAGTTGGTGTGCTTCAGTACATGAGACTGTGCCTGTTGTTCTTCAACCAGGTCATATTTCATTTAATCGTGAGACAAAAGAGACGTCCTAATGTTCCTTCAGTTAGAGAATCTTAATGGTTTTCTGAAAAAAATATTTCAAGAGCTGGAAAACTAACCAGAGAGGAACCGGTTTGTTCTAAAAGTGTGGAGAACTTGAATGGTTCGAGTAGCTAGCGTTGAGCTGCCCTCCACTGCTAAGTTCTCAAAAACATCAGCTTCAGTCATATTCAGAGAAGTTAGAAATGTTTGTCTCCAAGATTATCCTGGTTCTCCTCAAACGGTCTACCTTGCAACATCTTGCAAAGAGGTTTTACACTGGATAACAACTCTCGCCATTTTCCTCATTAGGTGTGATTCAAATCAGGGTTTTTCCTGAGATTTTCCTGGCCTGTCATTGCTTTGGCTCAGAAGGGTTTGTGAAGAAGCACTGTTGAGATGATGGCTTGGGTTTCCAGCAGCAGATATCTTCATATCATATCTTCAGCTATCGCAGACCTGATTCTGCAAGACAATTGAGTTTTACCAGATTTGATCCCTATTGGGAATCTGTTCTATGGAGCATATTTTCACAAAAAGTGAACCCTGATTCTGATCATCAAAAAGAGCGATCAGACTAATCACACAACCAGACGACATCTGATCTAGATTCTTCTACTTTACTTGACGTGTGTGAACAAACTAAATGAGTCTCTCACACACTGAGAACGTCCCACCAACTTCCCAATAACCATGAATTACAGCTGCGCCAGACCTGCTGGAGCCTACACACACACACACACACACACACACACACACACCATACATCTGACAAACACACGTGTGTGTGCACAAACACACACACATTAAGTTTTGGCGAAGATGGGCAAAAAAACGAAGACCCGGAGGAAACACAAGCAAGCATGGGGAGAACGTGCAGACTCCTCACAGAAAGACTCCAACTGGCCTCAAACTCACTCCTCACATCTTTAAACGAAACCTTCTAGCTGTGAGGTGACTGCGCCTAGTGCCACAACATGTGTAAAAAAATATGCTCATATTTGTATTTACATATACATATCCGTGTTTAGCCTTTATGAAACACCATGTTAAAATGTTCAAACTAGATTAGATGTGTTTCTAGAGAAAGTAACTTGTTAAATGGTGTTGTTCATTGCTGAATGATCATGTGATCTGTGGTTTAGGGTTAGGTAATGTAAAAGAACATTCTATATGTATGGGCATATTTGTTTTGTCTGTTGTTTTATATGCAATTGTGTTGAATACGGCAAGTTCACTCTCTAATAGTTTAATTGAATTCACTTGTAGTGCTACAACTGCGTCTTTCTCACACAAAGAACTAAAGAAAAAATGAGGTTTTGTTTTAGTTTGACAATGTGAAAAATAATTGTAAGCATGTAAGCAATAATCATGACAAACCGTCTAATAAACACAAGTCCACCCATTTCTGTAATCATGAGCCTTAACGCACACATTGAACTAAATGCTTGTGTTTTAAACAGTAAACGGTGGTCATTACGGAAGATCCCTGAGGGCCAATGGAGTGGCTCCGGACCCCAATGATGCTCAGGTTCTGACTCAGTCTGAGACATTTCAGCTACTGCAGCGGGCTGTGACGCAGATCTCTTTGCTCTCAGTATGATACACTGTAAGTCCAGAACTACAGAGACAGACAGAGAGAGAAAGATAGCTAAAGTCCAGACGTACAGTAACACCAGACCAATCCCACACCACAGAGAAAGAGACCAAAAGTCCAGATGTAGGGCTACACCTCACTAAACGACAAACTAAAGAGACAGAGATACAAATCCCGATAGAGAGTAAGAAAGAAGTGGTAAGGTAACATGGGGACAAAAAAAGCCCCAACAGATTACGGAGATGCACTGAAAAACTGAAAGGGAGAATGAGTATGAGATAAAGGGAGAGAGAGAAAGAAGAAAGAGGGAGTTAGAGAGGGAGAGGAGCTGGAAGGAGGAAGTTTTATGGACAGCAATTTGAGTCCGACTCCCATGTCCAACCGGCGGTGGAAACACCTGAGCCGTGACTCACCTGGAGGACACCTGGACGACCATGTCACGCTCATGTGAGAAGAATCCGCCGGTCTCGTGAGCGTGTGCCGACATGTCCGTGGCAAGCTGGAACACCTGTCTGTCTCACTCTCCGGCAGCGAGACGGGCACGAGCGCCATAATTACAGTTATAAACGCCTGAGGAACCTTGGGCTTTTGATCATCACGCAAACATTTCCGCAAACAGCCGTGAAGCTTCGTCCGCCGGCGCTGCGACTTCAAAGTCTGGAGACGTCTGCACTGATCAATGTTCCCGCTTCTACACAGCCAGAGATCCGAACTCGCGCCGGACCACTAGACAAAACAAACCCCCCCACCAGACTCAGCGACAACTTAAGACGGAATCATCTCGTAAAAGAGCGTGTAATCCTAAACACTCATCGCCGGCCAGACAAACACACAGCGGACTCCACACAAACCTCCCAAACACTAACACTGGCAAATCAGAGGAAGCAGATGGAGGCGAGGGTCTTGTGCTCTTCAATGGACAAAACAAATCCCGAAGACAAGGATTTAGCAGGATTCGCCTGGATGTCCCGCAGAGCCCCCAAGGGAAGCACCAAATGACATCTCCATCCATCTACAGCTTCAGCAACACTCCAGACAGCAGGACTTACGGAGGGCGAGACCGGTCCGTTCGGCAGATAGGGGTCCGGGAGCATCAGAAACTGATATGCGGAATATGGCGATTTGTACATCCCTCCATCCTGATGTCTGACCACTGGAACAGAAAGAAAGAGAAAAGGGCTTTAGCTGACAGACGTTTGGTCCAGACGAGATGTCAGGCTCTTCAGACAGGCAGAAGTCAAGAAGCCCTGAAGGACACTCAGAAGAAGACCAGGACCACACGTCACACCATTCTCAGATTGCACTTTCATTAACGCAAAAACAAAACTGAATGAAACACAGTAAACTTCACCAGTCACAGGTGCAGAGTTTCCACAAAACCACACAACCTTACACAACTCTACACTACACAACAACTCTACATTATACATTACCCAACTTCACAGCATATGACTCAATATACATTAAACACAAACTCTACACAACACAGAATTACGCCACACAAATCTCCATCACACAACCATTAATGACACAACTTAACTCTACACTGCAAAACTCTGCATCCGACAGCTCTACATTAAACATCACACAACTTTATATGACACAATTTCCCACCATATTACTATACATACAACATTTAAGAACACAGATTTACACTACACAACTCAACGTCCCACTTCACACAACACAATTTGAGACCAGACAACTCTACACCTTTGTATACATCTTCACCAAAAAAAGTATAGTATAATAAAGTATATATAGTATATAGTATAACAAGTATAATACACAACCCAGTACACAAATCCACAGCTTTCTTTTACAAATTTCCGTTACATATTTACACAATAAATAAATAAAAAGTTTCCTGCAAGTGTCGTTTTTAAATATTCTTCGGTGTGTGTGTGTGTGTGTGTGTGTGTGTACTTAAGACTCACCGTCGTCCAGATGTTCTCGTTTATCAGCGTATAGTCTCTGATCTTCCTGCTGTGTTCTTCTGATCACCTGCTTAACAGAACACACGTTCTTACAAACACACACACACACACACACACACACACACACACACACACACACACACACACACACACACACACGGCGTCTTACGGCAGGATGAGCGGTCTGGCCGATTTCGGAGTCGTTGACCAGAGCAGACTTGAGGTCCGCCAGGTCGCTTTCAGTGAACGCGCGGACCTTCTCCTCGTGATCTCCTTCATCTTTAAACGCGATCATCTCGTCGTTGGCGCCGAGATCATCTCCTCCGCCACCGTTCAGTTGCGGCATGTTCGCGCGCTCGAGGAGTAACTTTTTGTACCTGACTTTTGTGTGTGAGCGAGCGGCGGAGACACACGTGCGAAGACGAGCGAGGACAAACTTCTTTATGCTCAGAGGATCCGCGCGACTTGAAAGTAACAAACAGTCGCGCTTCAGAGAAGCGAAGATCAAAGAGTGCGACGAATGATTGACAGTTCGATGAGCGCGTGGGGGGGTAGGTTCTTAAAGCGACACGACCTCATTTCGCGCTGTTGTATTTTTTTTCTATACAGGTTTAAAGGTTTTGCATTTACTCATCGAATAAATCAATCCAAAACTGTAAATCTAAATTTAACTGAAAATGTATTAAACAAATGAATACAATCTAAAAAGTATTTTAAATATTTAAAAAAGTGAAATGATAATTACGCTTTGAAATGGGAAAACAAACCCTTTAAATGTATACAAACATCATGCATATTCGTATAAAAATATAACGTATGTTAAACATTTACACGTGTGTATTTGTGTGATCACCCTAAAATAACAATTCTAAATTGTTCTGTAGTAACAATACAAACGGTACATATCAACGAGTAAAATTAAAAGAAAACAACTAGCTTATTGTTCCATTTGTTTATAGGCATACATATTTTGAAATTAAGACATTTAATTATATGTACCATTAGAAAATAAGTGAACAATACGTAAATGGCAAATAGACATTTAAATCAGTTTAAAGACAGTTTAAAGCTGTGTGAATCTGTGAAGTCCATCCTGCTGAACGAAAAGATAAAGTCATTGTAGTGAAGGGGGGGAGCTGTATACAAACCAGATCAGTGTTTGCGTTCGGCTACATATTTATTCAATATCATCCGTGCATATTAATATGCGGATTAAAAGCGAGCCGTTAATGAATGCGTGTTTAAATTATGAATGAGGCCTTGTTTATCTGCCTTGATTAAATATAGACAGCTGCTTTTTATCCTACTAGTTTGCCCCCGCAACGTTAGTTGCTTAATAATTTCCCTTCCAGACCGCGGTGCTCCAGTTTGAGAGATTTGTGTTTTTGTAAAGTTCTTCTTTCACTCGGGCCTGGAATCAGTCATGGAAATACAATATATGTTGGCTTTGTGCGCGTGCGGTTTATTTGAGGATGAAATGAAGAGTTTGATAAGGAAGTTCCTCCTCCGGGAGCTTTGATGCAGCTCTATAAATGATCTGCTGCGTTTTCTCAGACCTCGGCAGAACTCATTAAACCCGCTCCTCGGTCGAGTTGAAGCCACATGTGACGGAACTCGGCCGCACCCAGCAGGATCGTGCGCGCTCACGCTCTGCGCTGCGCCCCCTCGCACCCCCCGTGCGCTCCCCAGCCACAACTCTGAAAGTAGCCAAAAACCGAAACTAGAAGTCGCTTTAAAAACATTGATACCGAATTAAAAATAAAAATCTTACTACAATTAATATTCCCTACAATGAATATACAGTACTGTATGGTCTTGTAATTACGACCCAGACCCAAGATTTGTAATTACGACCAAGACCCAAACCAAAAAAGTTTACTTTAGATTTGTGTTTACATATTTTCAAATTTTGTACCTTACTTTTCAGACAACACAAAGCGAGTTTTATCTAGAGAAAACTGTGTCTAATATTTGAAAAAAGGTTATTAAGTTTACGGCATTAATGTACTGTATACCCCAGTCCAGTGTGCCTCTTGAACTCATGCAAAATCGATATTAAAATGGCAAAAAAAACTATTCATTTTCAAAATGAATGACTTTTTAATGCAGACTAATAATGTATGAAATAAATTAACAATAATAAACATACATGTATTATCTATTAAAAATGCACAAAGGGCTAATGGGAGTATAGCAAGACAAATATGTAAAAACCTGGTTTCAAGGTTTGAATCTTGCTCCAGCAGGATGTGCCCCCCCCCCCTCATGAAAAAAGGTGGTATAATTTCACAGTGTGTTGCTCTGCTATAGCTGAAATAATAATAACGCTTTTTGACTTGATTTTGACAGCTTAAGACTGCCCACTGCTCCGGGTTTGTGTGTGGTCACAACTCACAAACTCACAAATACCAGTGAGAAATTAAAGTGTTAAATCAGAATACAGTTCTACATTAGTTAGGGTATTAAATAATACTGTAACTTTACAAGGCTTCATTGGCCAAATACTGTTGTGTCACATGCCGTGACACTCATGTGTGATCAAAATTATACAGTTCTGTTTAACTGTTTAAATCCAGTGATTTAATTGGTTGTGGTTTGCTTAATGCAGAAATTGTATTAGTTGCTGTACACTGTAAACCCGAACAGTACTACTGACTTAAATAAAATGAGTACACCATAATTAAAACCGGTAAAAACGTTTACTGAACTTAAAAGTACTACGTTTTGTAAACTAGTTACCTAATTTTATTTTTGCGTCACATTAGTTATTTTTGAGTATACAATGCTACTAAAGTAATATTTTTAAGTATACCGCGTCGTGTTTGATGACAAAACTAGATAAATATTCAAGTTAACAACTGAGTGGAATAGAATAACGTTTACAAAGCATGGACAAATTGAAAAGAACAATGACTGAAACCTGTGTGGGCTTTGGTTGCCTTTGTAGCATTTGCCAGACCCAATTTATTATAATTATAAGAACTGATTATAATGCTGTTATTTTTTCTGTATAACTGTAGAGTCCCTGTGAATGTAAAGGTCTGATTCAATTCCAGTGGTAAGTTACACAACACAATGTAACATTAAGACTCAATTTTTGGATTTAAAATGAAATGCCAACTAAGTCAGTGAGACTTTTAAACAATTGGAGTTTGTTGCTGCTTATTAGCATTTGTTGACATGTGTTTAATATGTGTTATTTTGCCACTGTATGGTCATACAATTGACCGCATTGTATGCTTCTCTAAGTCTGTTTTGGTGTTTTTCATGCATGTTGTGTGTTTATGATTATGTTGGTTTGTGCAGAGTTTCATCGCATCACACCAATGTGACGCTAATCTTCGAAACCAGTTAAATGCTGAATTGGACATGCGTGCGCCACAACTATTAGCGTTGTAAAGGCAAAGGCTTCTCATACTGGCAACATCTCGAAGGTGCTGGGTGACGTCCTCAGAACTCATGATCGTGAGGTGAGTTAAAGATGAAGACTGTACAACTCCATTATCTAACCCAAAATAACTTTGCTTTTTTGTTCATTTTTATTTCGCTTGTCTTTCAGGGATATGGATGATGTCAACATAAAGCGCACTGTACAGTAGTTCTTCATGCCCTGGCTCTGTAGTTTAAGACATTGAATGTAAGTTCGCAGTGCACTTATCAAAAAGGATCAGTTTATGTGCTTACCAGGGTTGTTTTAGTCTTTGCTTCATTAACGAATCACCAAAACAATGTATATTCAACTTTATTTCACTCTGCTTTTGCAGTCTCCTTGTTTTTGTCTAGTTATTATATTTGGGCCAATTCAGTGTCCAATCCAAACAGACTCTGCCTGGTTAAGTTTTATACATTGTTATTATTATTAAAGGTATAGTTAATGAAAAAATTCTGATGTTACAGCTGATGTATTTCATTACTAGAAATGTTTACAGTGTGTTTGTGCGTTCCAGGCAGAGTCGTCGGATGAGCCAGACATCACTGGTCCCACTTTTGCCCTTGTGATGGAAGTCACTGAGAACACTGGTCCTGTCTGTTCCACTGTTGGAAGACGAGTTTGGCAACTCTGCGATTCCTGGGCATTGATGTTACTCTATTGGTTGATGTGTGTGTTACCCATGAACCTTGGTTCACACCTTCACCTTCATTCAGAAAATGCTGATTTAATAGTAAATAAAAACTTTTTAATTGTGTCAAGAGTTCTGTGTGTGGAGTTTATTTCTTGAATAAAATATTTAAATTTTAATAAGTGGTAATTAAAAACCACAAGTATTAAAAGCATAATAACTTTACAGTTCAAACACTAACGTTTTAAGTACACTTTACATTAAATAAATAAACGATTAAAGAAATAAAAAGCATTAAGTATAGTGTAATTATAAATGTTAAGTAAGTTTACTTAAAAAATCTTAGGTAATCAGTTTCCACAAGTTTTGAGTTCTCTGAGCTTATCCGGGTTTACAGTGTAGTGATCTGATTGGTTTTGGTGTTTAAAAAGTCCAGTGATCTGATTGGGTAAGCTGATCTCGGTCTTTTTTTCTCTGTCCCTTTCACGTTTGTCTCTCTCATATACACATCTATATGTATATAAGATAATCTTTAAAAAGTTTAACGCGTGTTCATGAATTCTTCTGGAAATCTGCATTGTTCTTTCTTTCTTTCTTTCTTTCTCCCCCCCCCCTCTCTCTCACAGGAAGCAGAAGGGCNCCCCCCCCCTCTCTCTGTGACAGGAAGCAGAAGGGCTTGTTAATGCATAGTTTTGCCTTTGATCTAAAGCGCAACCATTTAGCACGCGCCCGCGCGCGCACACATACACAGAAACACCAACGCACCAACACTGATCAAGCCCCCCCTGCTCGTCACACACGAACGCGCAGACACTGCTTCTATTTCGAGCGATGCGATTGTTAGAGACGGAAACTTCAGTTTATTATTTTCCGCCTCATCGTCTAAAGTTTTCAACTTCATTTTTTTTTTCCAAATCGTTTAAGAAACAGTACAAAAGTAGTGCTTAGCAAATCGTTCCATCTGGTTGGCATATGCCATAACTAACGATATAATTTGACAATGCTGAGGTCTGACCACAAACAAATGCATTCATTTAAAGTGCACATGTTTAGCTTTACCTCCTTCTTCAAAATGGCTTATTATTGTACTTTATCTTGGAAAGCCAGATCAATACCATCTCTGGATCAATCACAGGATGCGAGAGTTGAACATGCACCGTGATTTAGACAATGTTGAAGTGAGCTGCACGGAGTAGTTATAAAGAGAGTTCAGTTTCTGAGAACTCCATGCCTAACCACAAGCTCAGCAAGCTTTATCCAGTCAGACCACACCACAGCCAGGCGAACACCAGTGGCACATCAGTCGGCCTCGCTGACCAGGTTATGTCTACATCTGCAAGACCATCTACCCGGTTAGATTGACTGATACTCGTGTTCAGGATCATGACTGATTTAGCCGTGGAACTGGAACACGAGAAATTCTTCCGCTCACGGATTCCAGTCGCTTCCGACGTTCAAACTTTACAAAGTCTTTTGTGTGGTAGTGGTTCTGGAAGCTGCTGGAACATCGTCTTGACCCTCTCAAGAGAACAACGCCAACCTATTCCCGAAGGTCCAGAAGTGACACCATCTCTCATCCGACCATCCGGGTGTAGATCACTTAAGACCTCATGAAGATAATGAAATTTCCAACAAGAGTACCTTGTAGATGAAGATCATGAACAATTAAATTCTGAATGAGCTAAAGTTATTACCAGGCATGACACTTGTTCATAGTGCCGGAGGACAGCAGACTAGATTAGAGTCGTATTCTTGCTTTAGGATTCTTTATGGCAGGGAAAAGCTCTGCATATCTGCAGTTAAACTCAGTTTAACAGAATGCGCGTGTTAAATCCTCACTAGAGGTTTTGTTTGACATTTCAGCTTAATCCAATAATTCCAGAGAGAAATCACGAGTGAATTAAATGTTTATCTGGAACATTCACACTTTAAGAGTTTGAGGAGATTATCAGGATTAAGACACACTCACACACACAATGTCACACAAACCCCTAAAACCTTCATATCACTAAACCAGTTTCTAACACGGATAAATAATGAGAACTGCAATTTGAGTTTCACTAACACTTCAGTCCAGAGTCAAATTTGTACAGTGAAATACAGTAGCCTCACACTACGGCGATATACACGGTTCTGGTGTCTCTGCTGTCTGGATCCTCTGGATCGATAAGTTCCATCTAGAACTGAACACTTGCAAAACCAAAGTGATGGTGGCGTCCTTTTCAAACAAACATAATAACTGACTTAATTGGCTCCATCATTCATGAGGAGTGAATCTTTGACAATCAGCTCAAGTTCTTTGCCAACACTGAGAACTGAAGAAGTGTCAGCATCTGCTCTGGTGACATTCTGATGACTGTCTATTACTGCTTCATAGAAAGCATCACTGCTGATAACCTGGTGGTTCCACTCCATCGCACTACACAACAAGAACAGGCTACAGAACTGTAATAAAATCTGCTCAAAATCAAATAATGCTACTTGTACGCCAATTTTTCATTTTCTCATCACTTTAAACACCTTTTATACACCACTTCACTCTTGGAACAATTTGTTTATTTTTCTGCTCTTTTGTATACAAAGCTTTTTTGTGTTAAAAGCTGTCTGTAACACCGCTGCTTTGTATGTGTGTGTGTGTGTGTGTGTGTGTGTGTGTGTGTTTGTGTGTGTGTGTGCGCGCGCTTTTGCTGTATCCTCCGAAGGTGATATTGAGGATATTGAAAGGTGGCAAATACATTTGACAAATTATTATTATTATTATTATTATTATTATTAAAAATAGTAGTAGTAGTAGTATTAATAATAATAATATAACTATTTTAATAAAATACAATTTTTTTTCCCAAATGATTGACTTTGTTCTTAGATTGAATATTGTCAAGACAGATGGCACATTCACTGAGTACTTGTGTCCATATTGATATTAGTGAAACACCACAATCAATGTTTTGTAAAGATTATTATAAAGAAAATAGTCATTAATGATTTTAAGAGACTCTCGGTTGGGTTTTACAGAATCTTTGAAGCTTCACACCTTACACAGAAGAGGGGATGGTTGTCTTCTGGGGTTTAATCCTTCACAAAACCAAACCTGCGTGAGAAAACAGAAGGTTCCCACCATAAATCTCACAACTCGTCTGACTGTGATTACAGACATTGTGGACAGAGACATTTCCTAGAGAGAATGCCTGCTCTGGTCCTGGAGTCCATCTAAACAAACCTGCAGTTTCCTTTCCTACCACTAGAGGCCATAATGGCACCTTTCCTCTCTCTCTGAATCATCAGGTACATGCGTATGCATACAAGTATGCCTGTATTATTCATTTTTGCTTTCCTTGAGAAGTGAAAAGTGTAAAAAAAACTTCCTTCAATTAAAGAGCACCTTTTAACTCACTTTTATTTCAGTTTAATCAAGTGTAACCCACCGGATGCAGACTGATATATAAACAAATTAAATAAATAATGTAAATGCAATATACGATACAAAACAAAACTAAATAAAGAAGCATGCCTGTGGTGTTTTATTGCAAACATGAGTGTGTGTGTGTGTGTGTGTGTGTGTGTGTGTGTGT
>SOMO01000049.1:788926-814881 GCA_028128575.1 Paedocypris carbunculus | reverse complement strand
ATAAACAGAGAACAAAGTTTTCCCGAACAGAAAAACCAGATTTAGCAAAGGTATAGTATACTGTAGGTCACTTTACGGTAGTACACTTTACTACACTTTAATCGGTCACGTTTTTTTTTTTTTTTTTAAATACTTTAACATACTCTAAACCGTGTCAATAAAAGCTAGTTATATTTTATTTTAAACGTTTCAGCAATAATGCATTGCCTCATTAAGACATTGTCAATTGTTTTCTCTCAATATATTTTCAAATATCACCCTCAGGTCTGATGAAACCACCACGATGAATTTGATCTGGATTTGATTGTGAAACGCAATCTTTCTGAAAATTTAAGATGTTCACTACCTAATAATAAGGACACAACATCTACACTTTCACTATGCACTTTTATGAAGGAAACACTGGACATGATTACACCAGTTTGAGTTGATCGGAGGCTTATCTCCTGTATCAGTGCAGTCCAGTCTCACTTCCTGTTTCTTGTTTGGGAGGATAAGTGGCCTAAGCCCACCGATAAGTCGGTTGATTTAGATTTTTACATAATTTAGATTAGATCTGGGTTTCATGTTATGAAGTACTGGGAAAATTGATCATTGAATATTCCCATTGAATATTCCATTGATTACAATTTACATTCCTAACAATGAAATTGTCACTAACCTATTCTGTATTAAACATGAACAAAAATTTGAACAAAAATTCTGATACTGATATTTGAAAAATGTTGAATACGTTGAGAACACAACTCAAATTAAAATTTTTGGATTTTTAAATGCTTGAAAAATTAAATTTGTGCCTAGAGTTCGTGATTGTGGTAGTTCTAGTCTGACCCATGGAGAAGCAAATTTCCCTTGACTGATGTGCTTTTTTTTTGACAGATAATGGACACCTGGACGACATTTCTCACAATGACACTGATCAGACGAAGCCTATTGTCAATAACAAAATGTCAGTGCAACCAACGACACCAACCAGGGAGGATCAGCAGGAGCCCACTACAGCATCTCAACAAAAAACCTCTGAGGCTAACATCGAAAGCAAACAGAGTCCTCCTGGACATATGGATGTAGAGAATACTTTGCAAAACACTGAACCTGAAAAGATCAATGCCACCAAACCCAAAGAAAGTCTTCTAACACCCAACACCATACCTGAAAAGAGTGCTGGAAAACCTAAAACTGAAGCAGAGGACAATCCTCCAACACCCAGCACCACTCCAGAGCAGAAACCAAACATTAATAATAGAGCAAATCCATCTCATGTCAAACCCAGCCCTGAACTGAGTTTAAACGCCAGACATGACTTCAACCCTAGCCCCAAGGATAATCGGATGACAACTGAAAGTCCTGATCAACCTTTCACTAACGCACCCCAATACCCCACAGAACCCGAGGAGGGTCCAAAGCCGCCTCAGTTCACCAATGATGCTAAAGAACCTGATGGACTGTCTCCCAGCAGCTCCTCTGGTGCAACCGTCATCTCCCGTGACTATATGGTAGATAACGTGTCTCCAGGACCAGACTTGAGCTTCGGATTCAGCCCCAATGAGGAAGAGGATGACGAAGATGAAGATCTCATTGAAAGCCCTGGAAAGATCAATGTACACATCAAAGACACAACCATTTACACCACGCAAAACGAAGACTCGCACTTCTTCTTCCATCTGGTTGTCATTGCCTTCCTGGTGGCCATTGTCTACATCACCTACCACAACAAGAGGAAGGTGAGTGTGTTACGCTTGTGTTGAGGTTTCAGGGTTTCCTAGTAAACGTTTGTTGTGTGTGACTCACAGCTGATGCAGCTGGCGCAGAGCCGGCGCTGGAGGGACGGTTTGTGCTCGCGTGGGGTCCAGTACCAGCGACTCCACCAGAACGTCCAGCAGGCCATGCCCTCGCTCAACATGGCCGACGAGTACGTCTTCTGAAAGGCTCTTCGTCATCATGACGAGGGCAGCAACAATGACTTCAGTGAAGTTCTTTTGTCCGGTTCGTGTGTCTTCTTGTTTTTCTTTACTTCGCAATCACAGCACAGTTTACTCAAAGAATCCCAATGCAGGAGAGAAATCACACGTGAGAATACTTCAACTCGCTTTTTAACAATAGCTGTTCAAAATCTGTTTTTGTTCAAGAAAACGCTATTAGTAACCATAGTCATTCGCCTCTTTTTAAACCAGGTTTTGGAGAATATTGTATAGTCCTTTGCCGATTGAGCAGAATGTATCTTTTGGACATGAAAATTTTAATAAAGGAACTTTCTGATAATGTTTTGTCTGGATTTAAAAGTTTTTCAATTCTTTTTGTTTGCAAATCTCTTGTTTGGGTTTAAGGTGTGTGTTTTAATTAGAGTCTGTGTGTGAGAGCGTGTTAGTTACATTGTGTGTGTTAATGTGTTTTTATATTTTGTGTGTGTGTGTGTGTGTGTGTGTGCCTGTCTTGGTGCGTGTGTTATTCAGGACTTGTGTAAATGAATATTACCGTCACATTGTGCGTGAAATGAATGTGTCTGCTAGCGAGTGTGTGAGAGCATCCTCTTGATAGTTTCCATCAAGCTTTTCACATTCCTTCTTGTCCCGTGTTTGATGTCACTGGTTTGTAACCATTTGAGCACAATATTTTCACATAGAAAACAAGTCACTCCACCCATCATTACCTTACCCACGCATCATCACCACCCTACCCGTCTCGCCCATCCTCACCACCCTATCTGCCCACCTATCATCATTATCACCCTTGCCGTCATCTTCGGTTGACTCTACTCTCATATTCAGTTCCTCTGACTGTACAACCAGCTGTATGTGTAGATGAAGTTCTTATTTAATCAGTTCATTTAAACAGCTTTTTGCTTTTTCAACATAAAATTCAAACAGCACCCGTTAAACGGTGAAAAAACTGCGGTGAGCGTTGAAAACACTGCGTCTAAATGTGTGTTTAACACACCTGTGTGTTTCCATTGCCATTAAAGGGGAAAAAATCTCGGCTGCATCAGTGATTTATGATAATTCAGGGATTTTTTTGTGTCCTCGCTGCAGAACCCCATGTTGTGGTCATTAATCTGGATGCAATAATTACCGTGGGAGTTGAGGCGGATAACACAGTTTCAGCACGATCAGCCGCTTTCTACAAGAAATTGCTGGTGTTTTGAGGCCCCGGAACTAGAAACATACAAGTTCTCTAACATGAATAATTCATGAGCTCATTTCTTGAGCTGTCTGATTTCCCATGATGCTCTTCTTGTCATGACACGTTCATCCCAGTTGAAAAGGAGATCCGGTCAGTTTCACCTCCGCCAGAGTGGATCTTGGTGTTTACAAAACCAAAGGTTAAACTCACATGAGGTTGTTCAATTCTTACTCTTAATACAAATTCTTTCTCTCTACAAACATCGTTTTGTTTTGATTCATAATTGTGGTTTCATAATTAAAGTTTCTGATTAGTTTTGGTGTTAAGTGATTAGTGAAGTGATATGATTGGTTGTGGTGTTAAATCAGTGCAGTGATCAAGGAAAGTGAGTTGGATTGTAATGGGGCGAACCATATTTACCCCATCCAGTAAAGTGGACACACACACACAGTGTTTTGCCAGTAGGACACTCGGTCGAACGGGGGATTGGAACCAGAAACATTTTGGAGTTGGACACAAGTCCAAGGGTGCTTCTCAATATGCCTCCTCATGTCCTCGATCCTCCGTCCTCCTCCTATGACACGGAAATCGACCGAGCTTCGCCATCTTGAAGGACATCTCAATTCTCTAATTGCACCGTGAGGAGGCGAGGAGCGAGGGTGGAGGAGGCTTCTGGAGGCGTTATGAGCGAGGATACACCAGTGTATGCTTTGCGGAAGTGTTTTACCGACTTAGCGTAACGTGCGTCTGAATTCTCCGCCCTCTTCACAATCTTCACCAACCGCGATTGAGTGCAAACTTAATTGCTGGTTATGTTTTGATTACGCTTAATTTCGATATATTTTTAGTACTTTAATCTTTAACTTTACTTAAACTTTAATTTTATACTTTAATCACGTTTTTACGTGTTAATTTTAGTGGCTTATTGCTTTTAAATCACTAAACAAATGTTTCTTATAACATTCTTTTCAATTGAGTTTTAAATGGTATTGAATGCCTTTATTGTCATGGTAAAATATTTCTTTATTGATTTTCTTAGTTGTACATCTTTCTACATAGGTGGATGAGGAGACATCTTCATGAACTTCAATATATACTTAAATCACCTTTATTTAATTATACAATTGTATGTAGCCTGTTGTTTTTTGTACATTGTATTGTACAATTGTAATACGCAAATGTTCGTTTTGTTAAAATACAAGAACTGTTGTAGACGTTTGAATTTCATCAAATGAAAAAAAAGACATCTTTGGTATTTTGCGGAGTTTGAAACTTTTACAACATATATCATTCTCTAATAAAATAATCCCAACGTGCGTGTGGTTGGTGTGGTGTGGTGTCATCATTAATTGACGACGCTTTGAAGTGACGCTTTAGGAAGCGAGTACATGTCATTTTGCTTAATTCGATTTCTCCGACCTCACTGCCTTTCCTCTCGTCCTTCTCCCGCATCCTAGAGGGGTGGAGCTAAGGAGCTAGGAAAGGACGCGAGGACGCACAAATAAAGAATTGAGAAGCACCCCAAGTCCCCTACCATTGGACCACAACTGCCACAGTTATGTGATTGGTTGTGTTGTTTAATCAGTGCAGTGATCTGATTGGTTGTGCAGTGATCTGCTAAGTGTTTTCTCAACAGATTTTCAAAGTCGGTGTCAAAGATTAAAAGTAATGTTAAATCTCAAGTGGGGTTTACTTTTTCTTAGCGCTCATATTTCTTGGTGTAAGTTGGTCCCATAGTCACGATCATCCATGGAGCAGTGTTAACTCAGATACAAAGCTGATCAATGACTCCCTCAAATACTTAAATTCTGTTTGGTAAAAGACCGTGTCACTCTCAGACTCTCTTACGCACTTTCATATGCACTCTCGCGCTCTTGTAAGGAACTGCAAAGGAGTTTTTGCTCCCCCTGCTGGTACCTTACATTTCCAAGTCAAAAAAGCTTCTATGCCTTTTCAACTTTTAAATGAGACAAGGCTCAGGTGTTTCAGCTCCTCTTTGTACACTGACTTGTCGTTCTTGCTGATTAGATCTTCCACAGTGGTGTCATCAGAAAACTTGGTCAGGTGATTTGATCTCTGCACCGAGGTCTGACCGTTAGAAAAACCAGGATCTCGTTTACCTGTGGAGCTTTTCAATCACTGAGGATAAGAGAAAATCAGACAATAAGTCTTCAAGACTAAGTCATCAGCCAAAACGTTAAAAAAATAACCCCTCATCCAATCACAAAGTCAGATAAACAAACAAACATTTACACCATGCCCAGATGACATCCACCGCTAGACTTTTTTCCGTTTCTAATAATATTATAAATAATTTAGCTTATCTCTGGGGGTTTCAACGTCAATGGGTCCTAACTTTCCTTCCCTTAATGGTTCCCTGCAAATACCCACTGATGCATCAGGGTCTCTAGCTTAGAAGTCCTGAAAGGGAAACGTTAACATGTTTTAAATTATACATGCTGTATAAATCCCAGGATCTGCCTCTTAGGCATTGCACAAAGATTGTTAAATCATCTTAGATTATCTAGATGATTCCTAGATGCTTTACTTATTTCTGAATGGCGACCCACTCTGGATTATTGTTGGCCAATCACTGGGCAGGACGCACAAATGCTCAATCGGTCAGAAATGTAGTGATTCTTGCGATTCTACAAAATGGATGTTGCTGATTCTGAGGAAACCAGACACTCAAGCGACAAGGGGAGAACTCTTCTTTTCATGTCTCACAGCAGAGCTAAGATAATTGAACTGAAAGAAATTTTTCATCTTTAAAGATAAGTACTCGTCCATTTCTGGGTCACAATGAGCTAGAGCCAATTACAACAACTCCAGGCCTGAAGGGAGGATACGCCCCCTAGACTAACAGCCAATCACAGTGCACATTTAAAGACTGATAAAATCTAATCTAAAATCTAATATAAAGCTAAAAGCACACAAAAAAACACAAACACCCACGCACATCTCTCTCTTCTGCACAAACACATACGTTTTACACAGTTCTCTTTCTCTCTCTCTCTCTCTCTCACACACACACACACACACACACACACACACACACACACACACACACACACACACACACTCAATCAATCTCTCACACAGAAACACACACACACACACACACTCAGGTGAAGCACCTTCACATACACTCGTGATGAGCTTGGACGTCCTGCTGTCTGAATCAATGGCCCCAATGACTTATAGATTAGTGACCAGTTTAAACATTGCTTTCAATTATCGGGGGGCCGGGGCCTCAGCGGCGGCACGATTGTTCTAACACGCAACAAAGTGACCCGAGGCATCTCCTCAACATGGCTCAACACAAACTCGACAACCACGTCTGCTCGAAGTGCAAAGATTTAAAACTAGCGATAGAAAAAGAAATCACTGAGCGAGGCTGTTAGGCAAGAAATTGTTCTCTGAAGCCATGTTGGGTCAAATGAACAGTTTTACCTGATGATATAAATGTAACTTTTAACATCATTTAAACAATATAGTTTAGAGTCAATGCAATCGTTTGATTAGTTTAGTTAATATCTTGTTTCCATGTACCCAGTGCTCCAAGACATAATTGGGAACATAGCAATAATTGATGACTGATGTAAGGAACCTAACACAGAGCCCTGTGGCTCCTCATGTCTCAGAAAACTCGTTGAATTAAACTTTCAGATGCAACAGAAATATAAGCTACGGAAGAACGATTGCTGCCAAGCTAATACAGGACAGAAATGTCATGTGCCTTCACGCCAAGCAACGCAGGAAAGTATTTTTGCTTTGTTTTCAGTCTGCGGAGGTAAGAACCTCACTTAACATAAAGCAAAGTGAATTCAGTGCAGTCTGACTAAATAATCAATATGAGACTAAATAAAATGTTTCATAATTTATTTACAATTTAATAAATATTGTTTTATTAAAAAATTATGTATTAGCAGTTTAAACAATAAACCAAAATGCAACTATTGCAGCAACTGTTCTTTTCAGTGTTGATTTCATTTTAAGGTTGATCCCAGAGCACTGGACTCCCCTTCACCATTTTTTACAAGCTTTTTACAATTTGACTTCCAATACAAACAATTTTAATTTTAATATCACAAAGCCAAGTCTTTTATCTCTCCACAAATGACCATCTGGACCATATCCAAATGCAATTAAACATGATTTTATAACTAAGATGAATCTTGAGGAGACAAAAATGGAAAAAAATCCATTGTGAGTTAAAACCGAGTTAATTAAACAAATCCTTCACGCTGATGATGATCCTCTTACACAATCATTTTTCAATAAATCTATTGAGTTGTCCAATGATCACAAATAATTTAATTAACCACAGTCATTATGATTTACTCTCTGTTCTGTTCTTTTGACGGCAAAACTGTCTGCTAGATGAAAAAGAATGTGTGTGGGGACTTCTGGGTCTTCTCATAACTGGAGAAGGCTGTACCTGTTCCTTCAGCTAAACACACAGGCTTTATGCTCCTAAAAAAGGCTGACAAGAGGTCAGAACACTAGAATTCTGAGTTCTACATAAGACTAGGTTTTACTTTCTGGTAAAATAAGGATTGTGGCCAAGAGCTTGCTTTTTAACGTCCCATTAAATTGGAGTATTTTGACTTGACCAGTCATCTGTTGTGACTGTCATTACACAACCATGAGTTTGTAAGTTTCAGTTAGGTTCTATGCTCAAAAAAGCCTTCAAGTGTGTCCTCTTGTGTAATAATTAAAAATACATACATTTTTGATTAGTAACTCAGTGCAGACAGAAATGAAAAGTTTAGTTTCTGAGAACCTGAACCTGAACAGCTTTCTGGTGTGAATGCTGCTGTACGGTGTGCAGATGTGAATCTCCATCTGTGTTTTCTCGTTGCATTATCAGCCGGTCAATAGTCCGGCGGGGGGTAATCGCTCAGCACAGGGAGTGTATGATATCGACGGATGGAGATAAGGTTTGTCCTACTCAATCATGCCAACGTGACTGAGTCTGGGTTAAACAGGGGTCAAATGCAACACGTCTTGAGTTCGACAGCTGCAGTCAGTTGCTCACAATCATCTGACATTCCTGTGGAGAAACAGCAGGAACGTTCCACCATTTCAAATCCCATTTTGCTCGGCAGTTTTGATTGCGCCGCTAATATGAGACCTGGTAGTTGCTTGAATGCGGTATTTACCAAGTGTCCTGATGCGTCAGATAACACACGGCTAGTGTCAGGTAGCGACAGACGGCTGGATGATGTGGAGCGGCTGATAAGATGTGCAGTATTTGGGATTCAAGAGTTGTGCTTGTAATCAATGGATTGTAGAGTGACGGGACTGGTAATGCTGCAAACATGGCACAGGAAGCAGAAACTATAGCATTGTGCCCTACAAATCAGTCAATGTTTTTGGCTTGTGTGTTCTGGGGGGAAAATTTAAGCTACTGTAGAAGATCATTCCAGCTCCACCACATCAACCCACCATCTTGAGGCTGACAAGTGACATCACCTGATTTATGAGTCGGCTTGCTTTCTGTTACTGTACACAAAATATTCAGCTTTTGGCCAACTTTAGTTTAATAATAGAACAGTGGTTTGCTAAAGTTTTTACTCGCTTTGAACGCAGGATGGAAATCAGAAAACACAGTTTCACCCAGACACCTGTGGAAAGTTCTGCTGACCTGCAGGAAGGTCGAGGGGTCTGGACAATGGGGAGGTTAAATGAATGGTACACGCATAATATACGTATAACATCTGAAAAATGGAGCAAAAAACTTGAATTAAAATAAAATGTCCTATCAGAGAACTATGAATTTAAGTCTTCATATTCACGTGTGTCATTTTGAAAAGCATCATGACATGAAACATTTACGCACGTATATATGATGTGGAGACAGACTGAGAGTCTTCACATCTCACTGGAGGGTTTAATGCAGAGTGCCGTTCCGACCAGACCAGTTCACCTCACACTAACCCAGTAATGACCCAATCAATAGCAACACTTTCTGAAACACATTTTCAAAAACACCATCAAAATTGCCGTTCATGTTTCAACAACATCATGAGGTGTTTGTGGAGTAAATGGAGGATGAAATGGCAGGATGCAATTTGAACATCGTCTCACCATCTTATTCATAATCTCTGTAAACAAACAAATTACTGAGGAAAGTCTCCTCACTCTAACGGAGACACACACACACACACACACACACACGCACACACACAAAAGGATGGGCAGCTGGCAGTAATGTTCTGGTCTAGTGTGATTGGCTACTGAGGGAACAGATCTCAACTGCAGCTTCTCCTCAGACACGCATGATGGATGGACAAGTCCTGGTGTCGTGAGCGAAAAGTGTCGCTGTCGATTATTTATAGATCTGTGTGTGAAGCCGAGCATAAATTCTGAAGCAAGATTGAGAAGAATCAGTTTGAAGCTGATTGATGGAATCGGCTGGTTTCCTTCAGACTGGTCTTGAGTTGCTGGTCCACGAGAAGGGTTTTCTGAAAAGAGCTAAAGAGTGTTCCAAACCAGTCTTGGACCGGTAAAAAGGTATCAACCAATGTCATTCAAAACCGCTGAGGAGAAGATACTTGTGGAATTTGTTGGCATCATATTTGTTGCAGCTCTTCACACTCTCTAACTCCTCTAATTACACGTGACCTGCCAAAGGTTGCGCTGCCAAGAAAAGGTTAATTGCTTAATTTTCCCACCATATGCACATTCAGAGGTCAGGATCACTGAACACACACGCACACACACACACACACACACACACACACACACACACACACACACACACACACACACACACACACACACACACACACAAGATCTTCAGGAGAAAAGGATAAATCCATTCCCAGAATAATCTGAAACAAGGTTATCTGATACAGAACACTTTCAATATTGCCTGGTTTTTAAGTTCCACTTTACTTTCCATTGCAGAAATTATAGCTTGTCTGTTGGGGGCTGGTTGACTCGATGAACAACCGACCTGGAGATGTTGAGACTGAGCTGTTGAGACTGAACTGATCAGTGACTTCTAAGTGATGGCACTTGTGGCTTGTCGACAGCAGAACCCTCAAAAATATATTCAAAAAATATATATATATCTTCAAGTGTCTTTAATTGTTTTACAAAACAAAATCACTAATGTGGTGTAAAACTGCTCTTTTCACACACTGAACAATAAACAAATAAATAATAACATTTTTTAGATAGAATTTCTTTTATGTTCACGAATGACAAACACAAGGCTCATCAGTCAACTTTCATTCATCTCGACTTGTCCAGTCACTTGCTTGTCTTATACATTTTAAATAAACTCACAATTCTCCTACAGTACATCTCCTGAATAATTGGCATTCTTTAAAGGTTCAGCGATCTTGTTCACTCCTAGTTTATCAATTTAATGAAGGCATTTTTTGTGGTTACTGGAGTTTCTTTCTGTTTTATGCATGTTAAAATAGTTATTACAACCATAATTTCGTTTTTGAGGGGCGGGAAACGTTCAGAAGGACCTGTGAAAATGCCTGTGAGCTGTGAAACGCACAGCCACATCACTGCTTGCATCAGAAGCCATTGAAAGCTCATCTTCTCCATCAGCTACTGAAATCTGTTCTGTTTACCATGAAAACCCATGATCAAAACAACTCCACCACAAACCTTTTTCAAAACTCTCTTTTTGTTTTTGACAATTATTTCTTGAAGATTGATGAATGTGGCATGCACATTTTCTGTAGGTTCTCCCATTTAAGATATTCTAAACAACATTTCTTCTTTAACCAAACAAGTTTAAGAAAAAGTGGGAGAATTAGGCTCTGTGGTGGACAGTTATTTGAGGTGCGTGGCAGCTACAGATTTATCCAGTATGATATTCAAATCACACTTCCAGTACATCCAAATGATTAGACAAGATTTTCAGAGATTGCAAAACTCTCAGATGTTTCTTATTGGCTCTAGAATCCTAGAAGAGCAAAGACTTACATCATGCGTGTGAACGCGTTTCTTACAAATTCCTGATCAAGTCAAAGTCAAGCCCTTACCAAGGACCATCACTGGCTAACTTAACATTCTCTCGTTCTTCCTGGTATTGCCGGAAACGTTACGCACAACGACTCTGTTGTCGTTAAAAATCCATAAAATAACCACATTTTAATTAAACGTAACACAGTTCTTAAAACAACATTTTATTCCAGAAAGCCACCCGAAAAGACCAGCATGGCTGCAGAACCATCAGCATCATCATTAAGAACTGATCCAGACATCCGTCAAAACCCAATCGACCAGTCACTAAAGGGACATTTACACTGGACCATGATAGTCATCGGTTCCGATAAAAGACGAGGAGACAGCTGTCATTACAACAGAAAATATAAGATTCTACCTATTGTTACTATCCTGGAAGCCACAATCCTGCTGCTGGAAACTGCTGGAGTTCTACAGTCTGAAACACTGTCGGGAAGATCTGACTAATGAAGCTAAATCAATTGCTTGGGCATCTGAATCCCCCTAGAAGGTTAAACCTGCTCATCATTGTGTGAATTGAAAAATGAATTCCCACAGAAGGAATGAAGCTTGTGAATCCTGAGCCGGGCCGCAGGTTTTTTAATAACGTGTATATAACAGTATCTCACGCTCTTCAGGTTGATGCTGAAGTGCAGAGTGACCTTGCACTGAAAAGACCTCATTTGGACGCACAGTGTTTCTCTCTCTCTTTCTCATTCTGGCTCTTAAATTTTCTCTCACTTGTTTTTTATGTCTTTTTTGTTTGTCTTTCTCTCTTTCTCTTCCCATTGTCATTCCCCCCTCTCTCATCCTAATGCATTCTACAGCAGTTTAGTCTGAAGAATCCTAGTAAAGCAGATAATAAAAAGTGCATTAGAACCACGACTCGAAAGTGAGAGAACGAAAGAGACTGAAAGAGAGAGAATAAGCTCTTTAATATAATCTGTGTGACGATCATCTTCAACGTTGCTTGTAAGAAGCTGTAGAACTTCTGAAGCCACAGTCATTTCATGTGTCAAATGCGTTGCGTTCTCCTCCGACACACGTCTAAATGTGTCTACGCTCAGACAGTCAGACGTGTCAGCGTTACTCACATTTGCTGATGTTCAGCGGGAACTTTTGAAAGTCACTGAAAAATAGCTTCAACTGTCACCACTTTACTGTGGAAGCCTGTTTCCAACACTAAAATAAATGGTATTCGTTTAAAAAACACTAATTGATTAAAACTTTTTTTAAAAGAACAAGTTAATGCATAAAATAAAACATTTTAAAATTGGTATTTGGTCTGAGACTGGTTAGACTGGGGAAGAGGAGATGAGATCTGGTTCTTTTGTGCTGCACACTAATCTCCAGTTGAGAAAAAACTTNCACACACACACACACACACACACACACACACACACACACACACACACACACACACACACACACACACACACACACACGCACGCACACACACGCACACACAAGCACACGCACGCACACACACGCACACACACGCACACGCACACACGCACGCACGCGGGGCGTGACATCATGAGAGCGCGTGCGCGCGCGGATATAAGGTGAGGGGAACGGAACAGCGTCTCGCGTTCAGTTGAAGGATGGACTGAGAGGAAAAGCGTCGTTCGTTCGCGTGGACTGCGTCTGACTCAGAGTTTCTGAACGCGGGTGACGTGCTTTTGCACGTTGAATTTCTGTCACGTTTGTGGACCAAGACGGGTAAGGACTGTCGTTTAGTTCACACGGTTTCTGTCGCATTTGTGAACGCCGCGCGTTTCCGCGAGTTCTGGCGACGCCGATTCGGTGCACGATGGTTCCAACAACGCGAGGAAAATGCACAAACCCGCGTAACTTCAAACACATAGAAACTCTAACACATCTTTAACACTTTTTAGAGCGTAACGCTTTTTAAAGAACAGAAAACAGTATTACTTTATAGGAGTTATTCGACTCAATAAATAAACGACACAACTGAAATTGGTCTAGTGACATCAACTTTTTAATATTTATTTATTTTATATTTTATATTTGTATACATTTTAAATTAGATTAAAGTTGAATTTATTCTTTATAGTATTATTTATTTAACGTCAAATCAGCAGATATGTTGATATATATTTCTTATTATTATTATTTTTTTTAATAATGTAAGATGTTAAAATTTCATAAAGTAGAGATGCGTATTTTATTGTTTAATTAGTATTGTGTAATTAATTCTCAATGCTTATTGTAAAGATTTTTAATTGATTTAGTACTACAAAAATAATTTCATTATCAATTTACAGCAACAGTTAATAAACAGTTGGATGTTCTATCAGTTTGAATGGTCGAAATGGATCAAATAATTCAAACACTTTATTTAAAATTTTAAAATTTAATTTAGTGGTTATTAAAATGAACTGTGGTCATATAATTGAAACTAAATGTCTTTATTCATCACCTCACATTCCTTTACTTTTTTTAATTTATTGATAATTTAAAACCAAAGAACTTTAAATATTTTTAAAGTATTATAGTTTTTTTATTTTATTTTAAAGACAGTCTTCATTTTGGGCACTTTGTCGATCTGTCAATCACTAAGATCCAGTAAAAAAAACTTTGAACAAATATTGTTGCATCAGTTCAATGTCAACAGAAAGTCAGATTGTTATTCATGTCCGTTGAGGACCAGAACAGTAAAGTCCAGTGTCCAGCCAGTGCTGCTTCCTGAGCTCGTCTCATTCCTCCATCAATGGCCTTCACTATGACACACACAAATAGAGAGCTGAAACCAAAATGAGTCGATCTTCTCTGTCAACAATAAAAATATTACTCTTCAAGACCGTCCAGCCAAAAATGTCACGACTGTGTTGATCAACAGAGGATATATTCAGGTTGTCAAGATAAATGTTAAAAGTGTCTGGATCATTTGTTGATCAGTTAGACATGATCAGGAAGCCTGAGGCGAAATGGATCTGATGGAAGATGCAAGCAGGACAGATGTAAAAGCTGTTTTTTCCTACTCGTCAGTCTCCATGTGTATTCTGAAGACGCGGGAGAAGATGACGGACACGGCACTTTCAGACGCTCCAGAAGCAACACTGTGAAATTTTTACAGGATTCCAAAGCAAATGGCCAAATCGAAAACCAACAATAATAAAATACGTATATGAAATTTTAAAGGTAGTTAGCAGGAGTGATGTCTGCTGGTGATTGGGTTACGTCTCAGGCTTCACGTCCAATCAGCAACTGATGTTACTTCCACTTTGTCTGTTCCCTTGTGTCTTCACAACTGAGATCATTTGTGTTTGAGTTTGGTTTATCACCGTGGTCTCTGTGACACCTATGCATCATCATTATATGAGCAGAATAAAACAGCACTGATTTAACACAAACGGTCATCAATATTCCATCAGCCCTGTCTCTGAACGTGTCTGGGTTTGTGCATCTGAAATGACGGCACAAAACCACAAGAACTGCAGGAATTCACATTGATTCACTCAGAGAACAGTTACGTACAACACCATTACAAATGCAATCAGTCGTTATTTCTTCCTCTTCATTTCATCTCTGTACACGATTCAAACGCACTGGACTGAAATGTGAAGATCAGACGGGTTCAGACTTTTGTTGCACATTGACTTAGATGAATTTGGTGGTTTCACTTTAAGCTAGATTTATGTTGGTGGTGATGGTCGTGTGATTGCTGCAGGGTTTTTAGCTGCTTGTCTCATCTGTGTTTCAGCAGCATTCATCACACAAACTACGGTATTACAAATAAATCACTGTTTGAATCCAATGTACCTTAGTTTCAAAACTATTAAGTTCTGTTTATATGGACAAATCAGGCATTTGCTTGAATAAATCAAGTAAAAAAACAACTTTTTTATTACTACTAGGAACTGTCTGGGTGCAAAGGGTTAGAGTCTGCACATATCCACATTCAAATTACAACTTTGAATAAAAATAAATTATAGATGAATACATAACATAGAAATGGAAATCCTTATTTGGTACATGGAATGGGATGTTGGTGAGTGAAGCGCTATTTTTTGCAGGATAATGTCGGCCGAATGTGTGGTGTGTGTACAGAAAGACAGGTGAATGTAAAGTGTCTCACTCCTCAGGCTGATGGGCTGGTTTAGCACTTGGGCTTTTTCCATTCTGCTGGGATCCTCAGTGGGGCTGGATCACAGCGGTCAGGCAGATTCTGCTGCGACGGACCTTCAGAAGATACATCAAAAAGTGGTATGTCTTAATTATTGTTTTCAGCCTTTAAGAAGCCACATTTCANAGTGTAACTTGTAAGCAAAAGGTTGCAGGTTCAAACCCCGGTCAGGTGGGTTCTACAACTGAAGTTTCCTTGAGCAAGACACTGAATGTGATCTGCTTTTCAGATCTGCAGTCCATAAGATCAAGAGTGTGCATGATCAGTGAGAAGCCAGACATGTTTGAGGAACAAGAACGTCAAGTCTCCTGAAATGATGTAAACACACTGCTCAGACACATTGTCCCTATTGAATTTCATATATTTTTGTTTAATGGTTAAGAAGAGAGCTGAAAGTGTGATGCAAAGCTTGTTTGTGCTGTGTGTGGGTAGCGCATTCTGAGAGGCAACTTGGTTTGTTGTACATTAATCTCCAGCCGCAACTAGACTTCAGTGCGTGGCGCTTAACACATTAGTGCCATTTCATCAAGACGATGGTGTGGTGCTAAACTGAAGGGGTAATGAAGTCACTAATGGGTCTCTTCAGCAGATGTCACACGGAATGTGTTTGCAGCGTTGTAAACGTCTGTCCCGGATCTCCTGGCATCTCGAGGAGGTCAGCCGGGGCCGGCGATGCATCTGTTCTCTCTCGGTCCCAGAGCTGCTCCTCGCACAAGGACTCCAGGGTTGAACAAGTTGTCCTTCCTTGTGCAAGCATGACCACAATCCGTTTCTTGTTTTCTATTGAACATCAATATTCAGTTTCCTGAATAAAAGCTTCTGTGAAGAGCCTAGCAGCGAATGTCGTGCCGCAAAATTCCATTTTATGTTTGTGGTTTCACTGAGCCGAGGACGAGGAGACCGTAATGTATCGGAATAAAGTCTCCTGAAGATCAGTAGAGCTGCTGTTTCAGAACCTTCTGCACCAGACATCTTTCTGCTGCAGTGTCTCCGCTACATTCATTTTTTTTTTTAAATAACATGTTTCTTTTCATTTGAATTATTTGTATTATATATATATATATATATATATATATATATATATATATATATATATATATATACATACACATACATACATACACACACATATATTTTTTTTTACTGATTGACAAAGGCTTGAGCTTAGAAATTTGTTTGGAACTCAGCACAGATGTGCAAACAAAAACCATGTAAGTTCATTTAAAGGTGAAGCACGTTTTGTAGCTGCAGGCAGACTGTATGAAACAGAGGCTGAGGAGCTCACCTGCTGAAGCACCTGTTCTGGACTCCACAGATGCTGGGTCTGGAAAAGGTCAAGAGGACACCGGTTCCTGACGACTCCTGCACATTTACCTGAAGCTGTTTTGAATTTGAAACAACAGACCTGGGACAAATGTGCTCAAGATTTTTAATCCAAATTTTTGTCCCAATCTTGTCACATCTTGAAGAGAACAGTCCACTAATGTTCAATTTTTAGAATTGTTGTTGGACTTCCCAGATGCACACGTCTGAATGAATGTCTGGTTCCTCTTGATTTAGGCTGCTGCTCCGCTACTAGTCTTTTGCAGTAGTTTTGTGGGTTGAATTGAAATTATGAGAGCATCAATGAAACACAAATGTTGTCCAGACACTTATTTATTGCTTTTTTGGAAACGTTGATGTTTTTTTTTGTCTTTGTTATACTCAACAAGAATAATAGCATAAGCAGATGCGCATTTTTATTTTACTGAATTATGCTCACATGGAAACAATCTGTCATCTTGTAAGAAAAGGCTTTGTCTTGTGAGACAAATAAATCAGGGAAGGATGTGTTTCATGAACAAGATAACAAAAAATTACTCCTGCCTGTAAGTATAGGTGAATATTTCTTGTGTCTTAGCTTACTCTGGACATAAAACTGTCCAATGAGATAAATATTTCATGAGAAATTGGATCTTTTCGCTTGAGAAGTTTTTTTCGACAAAGATCTTGTGAGAGGTCTTATGGCATAAAGGGCTTTTGAAATAGGAATTGAGTAAGGGGTCTTGTCTGTTGAGTATACGGTTTGGTCTTAAGTGCATAAAGAGTTAAAAAAAATTCTGGTGAGATAAGGGTCTTTTTCTTGAGTCAAGTGGTCTCGTGTTATGATTAAAGCTTTAATCAAACTCTTCACAATCTTGTTCTCGTAATATTAGGCTCTCGTGACATAAGGAGCTTTTGAAAAAGGAATTTTATCTTGTAAGAGAAATTATACTAGGATCTTTTTTTGTGAGAGTCTCGTCTAGTGAGTAACAGTGTCTGTGTCAATGAGATAATAAACTGGACTTTTGAGAAAAGGCAAAGAAGGAGAGTCTCAAACAATAATGGACATGATTACTCTAGTAATGGGATTGTTTCATATGTAATAAAGTCTTTTTCTTGAGGTGATTCTTGTGAGTAATGGACCATCGCATCACCACAGCACTAACAATATCTAAACAACATTCTGCTGTGCTGCTCATATGCCAGAAGTGAAGTACTCCCTCAGACACACGGACATGCTTGAGTTCTGCTCCGTTGTCTTGAGCCCATGTTCCAGACGGATCCTGCATTAGTGGCAGCGCAGTAAAAAACGAGGCATGTGGTGTTTCAGACAGATGCAGATGTGACAGATGGTGAGAAGCGTTTACAAGCAGCACGGACAAAAAAAGAGTCTTCCAGGGCAAGATCTGACAGATAATTCAGGCGTTTCACAAAGGCTCATAAATAAGCTGTTAAATGTAGAGTTTCAAGAGAAACTCCGTCGTCTTTATCCTGTCGGTGTGAGAAGACGACTGGAAGAGCCGTGAAGCCTTCAGAAAGTTTCTGCTGACAGTCCCTCATCTCTACAGATCAGCGGGTTCTGCAGTGTTCTTCACTGACAGTCATCTTCACATTTGTTTGAAGGATAATAAAAGGTTTCAGAAGGTGTTGGGCAGAGTTTTATCTTAAAACTTCAGAGTTTTGCTTTGAACATCTGCGAACAGAAGGATGGATCAAGCTTCACATTTACATCTTCGCATACATCAGGCAACATTCCACGACTTTCATCATTTCCACTCAAGCCAGTTTTGTTGGGAATAAATCTTGTGCTTTTCATCTTGACAACAGATGGGAAACTACACTGACAGTGACACAGTACAATTCTGTTACAAAGAACTGGGCTACAGTCGGTCTTAACCTCTAAGTAAAGTGAGTCAATTTGTCAGTATGGCCACTAGGGAGCATTTCAAAACTGTGCATTTAACCATCCAGTGACACACACACACACACACACACACACAATGAAGTGAAAATCCTGGAGCAGTGGGCAACCAGGGCTTGTGGGGGTCAGTGTCTTGCTCAAACACAGTCAATTGTAAAAACCACTGGCGCGGGGTTCAAACCTGCAAGGCCTGGTCCCACTCCCTACCGCCAGGCCGCGAGCTTTATGGAACATGTTGACACGCAGGAACAGATCAGGAACAATATCTTGTTTCAGTTCAAATCTCATTGACAACAAGCATTTTGTTTCGCTGGACAAGTTTATCCGTTGAGTGTGTGTGTGTGTTACTTTGCAACAGACTGTTTGATGGATGTGTCTCTCCATCACTATCCTTCTAACTTCATCCATATTAGCTGTATGGCCATGCATGACTTCTATAACATATTCCTGATATAATGAACTTCTGGTATAACAAACTCTTCAGTCGTGAACAGTACATTATAGCTGAATGAGTCTGTAGTAGCACTGATTGATTCTTTCTCTATTTGCAGTATCGTGGCGGAGCTGGAGATGGACTTCAGCAGGGTAGGTGTTCACTGCTTTGTCTTCTGCTGTGATGTCTCCACATGTGTGTGATTTGAGTTTAAAAGGTGATGACAGGATTTTTGTGAATCGCATGAGGTGCAGAAGTGTGTTGTCTTCAGAGTGAGCGCTGGTTTGGGGAAAACTGCTTTATAGTGCAGATAAACCGCCTCCAGATTTGTGGGAAATATGTAAATCTCTTGCTAATTTCTCCTGAGGGACTAATTATTTACTAGTCTTGGACTAAACGAGAAATGTCGCAGTGGAGTGTTAGATTTCCTCATCTGGTGTTTCTCTCTCTCTCTCTCTCGATCTGTCTCCTGCTCTCTCGCTCTCCACTGTCACATCTGGGACTCTCGTCCAGAAGGTGACATTAATCAGACTGACCCAGTTTCCCAGCGCACGAGACGACCAAACCATCACAAACACTCATACATGCATAACATCTCAGAAAACATCAGTAAGAGAGAGAGAGAGGGAGAGAAGGAGAGAGAGAGGGAGAGGGGACAATCTGTCACATTTGTCATTTATTAATAGTTAGTTTGGATGTAGCTCCAGTGGATGTAGTTGTGGAAATGTTTTTTAACTGAATCACGAAGTTGATCAGTGATGGAGTAAAATCCGGTCTGCGCTGGGTTTCGGGTCAAATCTGTGAACACACGAAACAGTGTACGTAATGTGGTTCGCAAATGAACTGTTTGTGTTGTGTAAACAACGCCGCAGAAAAATTTCTACCTTGAGATCATGAAGTATATAATCTCGTGACTGTGATGAAAAGCGGAGACGTTCTCCAGTGTCAGTCACTGTCAGATTACTGTACATTCACATTACTCCATTAAGCTGACTGTTCACAGGCCGCAGATGATGACTCCGGTTAAACCTCAAGCTTTTCACATCAGTGACGGGAAAGTCGAGGTGTCATCTCAGCAGTGTCTGCAGACGGTGTGACCAATGCTAAAGATGTAGCAGGACGCGGATGGAGGAACGCACGATTGGACGGACAAATGGACGTGTAGACAGACAGACAGACAGACAGACAAACAGACACATACAAAAAGATACACAGATGGATAGATAGGCGGATGGATTGATGGAAAGACAGACAGATAGCCAGTCTGCCTCAGAAGAAAAAGAGGGCCAGATAAATATCCCAGGAGTGTGTGCAGATGCTGTAAGCAGTGAAGGACCAGAGTTTGATCAGATGTGCATCTAGCTGTCATCTGCTGAGACTGATCAAGAGATGAGATCAGCGCCGTGTCTGGAGGAGCTGTTCATGAGAAAGTGTGTGTTCAGTAAACGCGCAGCACCAGAAGAAAGTCTGGTTCCCCCCGGTGTTTTCACTCTGCAATCCCCAAGCCACCACACTCATGTGTGCTGTACGAGACAGAACCTGTGGAAGCTACAGAAGTCACTGGTAATTCTAGGACTGGCCGGCTAGAACCGCTGGTGGAGCTCTGCCGCAGGCGTCTGTGTTTTCTGTGGGCCGAGCCTCATTAGTCTCACTCAGGGAAGATTTGTTACGCGGCCGTCTTGTTTGCTTGATGCCACACGGATATGCAAATCTTGCAGCAGAGCGCCACAACGCTTCTGCGTCTGACAGACAATTACCGTCATCTTCATTCGGGCAGCTTCGAAGAGCGATGCTTGTTGTGCCGCTGCGCTTTACAGGAGGAGACAAGTGTGTTCCGACCATTAAAGCACTCGGAGCGGATAATCGTCTGCAGAATAAAGATCTGACAGTGCCATCAAGCAGCTCGTGTTTAAAACCCTTCCGAGTCTGCAGTCCTATTCTTCCCCTCTGTAAACTGCAGTGAAGATCTCTACGTCGATTTCCCAGCGACTAGAACATCTCATGGGTTTAGTTAAACCGCTAACCTTCAGTTCATCACAATGTCATTGTGATCCAGATTCATTCAAACCTGAAATCCACTATTATCCCCAGTCCGACTCTCCTGCAGCTCAAGAGGATTTATTTAAAACCTTCTCTTTTGCATGGTGTGTGGTGAAGCAGTAAAATCATTCTGTTCCCTATAGCTGTTATTCCCGCTTCACTGAGGCATGATGAAACGTGCTGAAAAGCCTCATCAAATATCAGATCTATTATTTTTATATTTCCCATCATGCTCGGCTGTCAGGAGTGCGGTGGATTCACTGAGGCTCTGAAGGCACAATTCCTCCTCAAACATTTAGACAAACCTGCTTCTTTCATAATAATTTGTTGTCAGCAGGGTTTTTGTGAACCGGCTTGGCTCTACCAGATGAAATGATGTTTCCAGAAGCAAACACTGTCTTTGGATTTATAATCTCTCATTAGAGTTGTGCTGTCAAACTCAATTGTGCTGTCAAACTCAAACCACACTTCAGGTTGTGGGGCAAATAGAATAAACTATATTAGAACTAAATATTTGAATATAACTATGCCCAAAAACTAGATGGTGTCTTGCTCCAGGACACTCATAAAGGTCTGAAACCTTATCTGGGCTTGCCACAACGAATCATCCTTTTCCACCTGATTGTACCCTAAGCATCTTTCACTCTGCTCACAAAAAAAAAATCCTGGAAATTGTATCTTAAAATGCTTAAGTAAATGTAAACTTTGTTATCTGTCAAAAAACAAAATGTACGTTTTCTAAAAATGATCATTCGGCAAATTGAAAATAAATCCTGGAAATATGAATACAATTTTCTTCTCTTTAGCACACATGGTTGACTCTTTCCTCTGCCAGGATTATACCCGATCTCACAGCAGCTGCACGTTGTGTTTTGGCTCCGGTGAAAAATGTCGGCTGAAATGTCAGAGTCCTTTTGAAGTTTTCTACTTTCAGTATTTTTTCCACAGTGTGGAAGTTTTCTTGATGCTGAAAACACAGAGTTTTCTTGATGCTTTTCTCTGATGCAGTCTTCGATTAAAGTCCTTTATTACAGCCACATTAGATGTGAAAATAGACAGATCTTTACTGGTAATGTCAGTAAACATATACTCGCATTGGTTTTAAAAGGCTCTTTTTTCAGAGTGAACTTTTGATTCCATTAGTAGTGTGAGATTGTCAAAGTTTATGTGCCACGTTCATGGCGAGGTGTAAAGATTGAATCAGGTTGGTTTAGTGGGTACAAGGAGGAGAGCGCTTGAAATTTTTTTGGGAAACACACTCATCTGTCATTTGTTCCTGTGGGAAATTGCTTTGTTGTAGAAATTCTAGATGTTCCAGTACACTTGTGGCAGCCTGGAGCGGTGGTGTGTTCTAGTGGGCTGGATCTCAGCTGTGGCTGTTGCTGGACCCCAGAGAGAGGGTCTCACCCCATCTCATCAGTTACAGCTCCAGAAGTGGGTCGGTTGAAAGAATTAGTGGTGTCACTGGGAAAAGACGCTGGAGACAGTGGTGTGGGACGTTCCTCTCATGTTCCCAATCTTCTCTCCAGCTGCTTCAGACTCTATAGGGCTTCTCTGTCTAGTTCAGACCTTCAATGTTCGGCATGATGGGTCAGATGATTGAGTCTAGAGAGTCATGAATCAGAGCCTGTTCCATTGAAACACACTCTTGAGGTTCTAGACACCTTCACCAATGTTTTTTTTAACAGATGTTAACAACATGGACGACCTAAACAATGTCTGTATCAGATTATTACTTCCATCACCACACTAACAATTGAAAGATGCTAAATCGCGATGGAGTGTGTGCTTGTAGTGTGTGTGGGGTACCAAATGACTAAGCATTGGCTTTCCTGACGTCACACCATGATGGCGAGAGGCTCTTTGGTGTGTTGAGTCCGAACAGTGTTCATCATCATCAGCCTAATGAAGCTCGTTCATTTTTAATCTCATATCTCAACATTATTTAGTCAGGGACAGAAATACTGCAGACGTCCATGATTCATTCATGTCGTTCCTCATGCTGACATCAATGTTTAAACAGTCCTCTGTGTGGGTGTGTGTGAGAGTGATTGTGAGTGTTTTTGTGCATCTATATTTTTTTTTACATGTTTGAAATTGTGTATGTGTGTGAACGTATGCGTTTGTGTGAGTGTGTACTTATAAAGGTGTGTAAGAGCATGCCTGTGTGATTGAGTATGTGTGTATGAGTTTCATTTGCAATATAGGGCCAACGTTCAAAGACAATATTGTCTAGTGGGTGTATGTGTGTTTGTGTGTCATAGTCTCTGTGTTTTGTAAGAATACTTTTATGGTTTGTGCAAAATAACATTTGTATCATCCATATACGTATATGAGAGGGAAAGAGAAAGAGCAAAGTTGAGATGAATACAGTTTGTCTTTGTGGTTGTAATGCTGTTGGCTTTAGCACAGACTGAGTGGGATTGCTGAATGTCATTTTTTCAGACAGTGGTTGTTGCGTACATCTCACACACGTGGCGTCTGCGCTGCAGAAGCCATGATCTGATGATGGCGAGGGTTCCTCAGGGAACACTGAAAGCAGGATTTGAACCTTTTGTCCATCAATAATGCAGCAGAAGCAGGGTTAAGAGAAGTGCACCGCCGAGAAACACATTACCCATAGAGCTTGAGGAACGCGTACCTGCTTTTCTTTAATTCATTCTGCTGAACATCTCCAAAGCTTCAGCGTTTATGTTTAATAAAGTCTAGTGGAGCAGCAAACCTGGTCAGGGCTGTTTAGTTGCATATGAAACAATGCAATTACTCAAAGGCAACCATTTGTTCCCAGTTGTTCTGTGCGTATGTACATGTATTTATATATGTATATACACAATAATATTCATTATCCTCCACTCTGAGATTTATTTTTCTGTTGCAAAGAAAAATGAAGAACTTTCACAGTATTTTTGAGGGAACCTCTTTTCCACACAATTAAGTGTGATAAAGATAAAAAAAACAACAACAATGTGATGGTTTATTCTCGTATGTAGGAGGAATCCCTGAAGTGCAATTTTCAGAAGGTCAATCAAACATCTATCTATCCTCTACCGTTTAGTCCTTTTCAGGGTCACAGGGAGCTGGTGCCGATCTCAGCAACTCTGCCCAATACACATCCTCGATTAGTGGCCAACCATTCGCATAGATGGATAGGCAGAGGAAGAGAGAGAGAAGCACACAGAGAGATAAAAGAGAGGATGGTGTTTAGAGACAGAGAGTGAGACATCTTCCAGCACTCCTTGTTGTCTCTCACCACACACTCCTGCACAGGTGCAATCTTCTCATACTGCTCACTCATCACTTATTCACCAGCACATTCATTATACATCTCCATCACAACATTCAGAGTGAGAGAGACACTGAGAAAATGAACAAGTGCAACAATGAAAGGCATGCAGAGAGACTTACTGAGAGTGTGTTTGTGAGCGAGAGCAAGAAAGGACAAAAGGGACAGATGAAGTGAGATAAATACAGAGAGATTGAAAGAGGCAGCCACACACAGTCTGTCAGATCGAGAGAATGAGATAGAGAAAGGAAGTGAAAAAGAAAGACGGTGAGTGGGTAGACAGAGACAGTGAAGAAGAAGAGTGATGAGAGAAAGAGGTTGAAATAAAGGATAGAAAGAGGGTGAGACAGTGATGAGGGAGAGAAAGACAGACAGACAGAGAGCGATGGGCAGAGACAGAAACTGCAATGACAAAGAGAGAGAGAGAGTGTGTGATGCCGACAGACAGACAGAGAGAGTGAGTGATGGAGAGACACAGACAGACAGTGATGAGGGACAGACAGAAAGAGACAGTGATATGATAGACAGAGAGATAGACAAACAGAACGATGCGGAGAGAGACAGATAGAGGGTGATTAGGGAGAGAGAGACAGACAGACAGAGAGATGGGCAGAGACAGAAGCCGTGATGAGGGATAGACAGGCAGAGACAGTGATGATAGACAGACAGACACAGTGATGAGGGAGAGATTGAGACAGAGTCAGACACAGAGATGAGAGAGAGAGACAGACAGACAGAGTGATGGGAAGAGACAGAGATGAGAGAGAGACAGACAGAAAGAACGACAAGGTGAGACGGAGAGAGATGGGGGGGGGGACTGCTGAACTCGGTCTGATTGTCCCTCTGAAGCCTCATGTCATCGGAGCATCTAAAATATTTATCATCATCAGCAGGAACAACATCTCTTCACTCTCCAGACAAGGATGTCTGTCTATCAGTATCTGGTAGTCTGTCTGTATGTGTGTGCATATCTCTCTGTCTGTCTCTAGTTCTGTCTGTGTATGTGTGTTTGTGATCGAAACTGTCTGTCTTTGGTTCTGTCTGTGAGCCAAACTGTCTGTGCTTGCCTGAGTGAAAACAGTGTGTTTTTAAATAATCACTGAACGGATATTTCCAGCCAATCCTGCTGAGCTTCTTCAGAAAGTGAGAGTCACTCTGATGATGTCATCACCAGCCGTCTTCACAGCAGAAACGTACACACTCTCTCTCTCTTTCTCTCTCTGTCTGTTATTGCCGTCTTTCTGAGACCCTGAGGTGAGGGTTATCTCTGAGTTATCTCTGTTCTGTGTTGAGTGGTTTTCTCTCTTTGTTTTGGGTGTACATGTTCAGTGTTGTGTGTAGTAGAGGCAGCTGCTGTCTACTCCAGGTCAGACTCGGTGGAGGTCTGAGTTCTGGTCTTGGCTGAAATTGTGGGGTTTAATAGCGTGAAATTGGCTCCCTGATTTTTATAGATTCGAGATCTTTCCAGAATCAGTGGTGTATGGAATCGTTTTTAACACAGTACATCTTTGCTGAAGTCCTTCTCTCCTGCGGGGGTTGTGATACTTGGTGATGTGATCGATCAGTCTGGAGCCCATCTGGGTGATGCGAGGGGTCTCGCCTTATGTGGGAAATCAGATCTTCTTCAGTCAGATCTTCTGTGGATGTGGAGAATCCGAGTCTAGTTTCTGTGCAGAACTCCTCATTTGGATGTGAATAAGGGAAAACAAAAAACATTTGCAAAGATAGT
>SOMO01000049.1:755124-788359 GCA_028128575.1 Paedocypris carbunculus | reverse complement strand
ATCTCTCTCTCTCTCTCTCTTCACATTCATTCACAGCGTCTGCTATTATTTATGAACTGCGCGACAGGAGTGTTTTAAAGTGACCTTCATCCAGTGACAGTCACAGTGCAGAACACACCACTGTAGTGAGAGAGTCTGTCTGTATGTGTGAGTGTGTGTTTGTGCGGAGCGTCCTCCTGCTGCGCGAAGTCTTAAACTGCGGTTTGTTCTGTTCTCTTTCTGTTATTAATGAGCTGAACACACCTCCATCCGTCTTCAGCCACAGGGAATAAACAGTGTCCCGCGGCCCAACGGGTCACAGCGACATCTCATTAACTTCATCGCTCCCGCGAGGTTCATTACACGGAACAGATCTGTTGGCCAAACAGACACTTTTCTCTTCTAACACGACGTCATCAACCTCAGACAACAATGCTTGGGCGAACCAGCCAAACACATTCGTTCTTGTTCAATAAGTCTCCACCAGGGATCAGCTTGATCCAAGCGCTTCTTTTATGCTGGCTGGGTTTTGTTGAGCATTTAAACAAGGCTCACAGCTTTGCATTGTTTGTAAAAGATGAAAAAAAGTGTCCAATGTCCACTTACAGTCCATCAGAGGGCGAGTAATCTGCTGTGAAAGCCGGTTCTCACATCTCCTCCAGAGCCTCTGACAGAGACAAATAAAGCCTTTATTACACAAATGAGCCGCTGCTGCTGCACAATCCTCCACGCTGACATTAACATGCTATTTTTAAACCGGGGAGGGAAAGTCATCACTGGTGGGGTTCGCTTCAGCATGGATCAAGAAGCCGTCGGATCAACTTCAGAGCAAATCTTCTGAGGAGGAGTCGGCAGCAGCGAGCAGTAAAAATCCCCTCAAAAGTTGTCTGATGTTTGACTTGTTGGTTTTTATGCGGCCACAGACTTACCTCCCCTCGTGTCTGGAGATTATACACTCGGCACACAATTGTCTGTCTAAGGAGCTCCACAGGGCTCTGTTTAGGGTCGTTGTGTTTGTCTTGTTTGTTAATATGTATTTTGGTTCACTCAGAACATACTATTTAACAACTCACTTTCCCTTGTTTTGTCTTTGTGCTAGTCTGTAAGAGATAATACACTAAGCACCATGTATTCACCAGAGAAACACTTATCAGCCTGAACAAATGACTGCTCACAGACACACAAGCCCCAGTCACAGCCACCAGCCGCTGGATGGAGGAATTAGCCAGTGAGCAGCTGGTTTGGGATCAGATCGGCCGCGTTCCAACACAAATTACGATCATTTCCCCTGACAGCACGCTTCTGAGTCGGGGGATAATTGCCGTTCACCCGCCCGTCTGTCTGCAGTGATTGACCGAATCCCATCAAACTGCAATTGTGAAAACAAATATAATTTCCCACCTGTAAATTGTAGCTTTCTTCTGTGTGATTGTCGTCTTTAGCGTGATGATGTTTGTGACACATGCTGCTCCACATCCCCTGGACATTCTGCAAGATGAAAACGGTTATTTCCACGGGAGGTTAAAGTGTGACCTTTCAACGACCTTTTTTTTCAGACTCCAGACACTTTCATTACATAGATCCTTCCCGAATCCCACCGCGGATGTTCTCACTCTGAGTAGGAGTGCGTGTGCCCTGAATCTCTAACCACCTCAGCTTTGTTCACACTTGTGTTTGATTTGTGTGCGGTTGCTTCTGTGTCGACACCGTGTGTGGTTTCTCGGGGTAAATCAGGTCTGAATGATCCAGATGAAATGTGAGTCCACAGCTGCTGTTACATCTGTCCTGATTGGTTAGGAAAATGGAAATTGTTAATTAGTTTAGTACATGAATTACCCTACAGTTTTTTGGTGACCCGCAGCGTTCTGTTTGAGGCCCGACTCTGACCTAATGATTTTGTAGGCTGAACTGTAATTGAAAGATTGAATAACTATGAATGCAATTATTTGACAATTCTGATGATGTTTAAACCCCTGTTTAAATCACATTTTTTACTTGCAATGGAGATGAAGGCAACACCAAACATCAAACACTCTAGCTTTGTGAAAAGGGATTTTATTTTATTTATCAGCTGAAAGACAGAAACACGGGCTCCTGTCGACACAGTTCTGACCTTTAGTTATAACACGTCACATAAATCTGTGTGGATCATGTGACACTGGTCCAGTGAGAGAAGCCTGTCTTTTGTGAGTTTAGAAAGAGACCGTGAGCTGGACCTTCTTTTCTGGTTGGAATCCTTACTGAGGCAGGATCATTGTTCCTGATTCATCGAAAGGTGAATGGCTCAGACACTTGGGTGGTCCGTCTCGAGCTGCAGCGATGAGAGATGCAGCTGTGTGTTTCATTCATACAGCATTAATTCAGTGCTACTTGTTTAGATCTTTGCACACATCGGAGGAACTGAAATGATGCTGCTTGATTGAGTGTGTGAGTGTTTTCTTACACCTCGTGGATTGGGTGAAGCTCTGGTGTTCAGTATTGACCGTGTTGTTGAGCATGTATTGCGTTTCCTGGTCGAGGTTTTGTGCAGTTAAGCAGGATGATGAATTGTGATGTTGCTGCTGTGCTTGTGGAACGAGCTGTTGATTTATCATGTGTGTTTTCTGGTTGCGATCATGATAATGCGGCGCTTACCGTCGGAACAACACTTCAGCAGCTCATTACGCCGGTTCTCCTGCAGCTTGACGTGTTTATCTGAGAAGATCTCTCCGTTCTCCACTACTGAAGATATTTCACAGCTTTCATCTGGTCGCTGTCGCAGCGCTTCATGCGTTTGCAGATGGTGTGTCTATAAGAAACTCGTGTTCCTCCACTGTCTGGATAAGTGTTAATTGGATGTGTGTTTTCATCTCGCTGGAGGAAGAATTGAATAAAAACCGGCATCCCGTGAGAATCCCGGCACGGTAGCAGCTGACAGCCTGTCAGAAATCCTGCCAAATCACCAGACAGCCACTCTGACATCTGTATTTTCCTTCTCACACTTCATTTGCGCTTCTTCTGCGCAGTCCTTCTCTGAGAAGGCGCATGATCTGCACTTCCACAATTATCTTTGTGGAACGCTTTGAGTGCTGTGTTCGACTTGTACAGACTCATTCACTGCTTCGCTTCAGAGTCAGACTCATCAACCTTCAATCTCTTATGAATCAGCCTCATTATACTGAGCCAGTTCTGAATCAGTCTCCTCCTAAGTCAGACTGAATCAGAATGACCAAACGAAATCTCTTCTGAATCTGCTTCATCCAACCAAATCTGTTCTGAATCATACTGAAACTGTTCTGAATCAATACTGAATTTGCTTTACCAAACTTTTCCTTTGAAGTCTCTTCATATGGACGCTGTTCTAAATCATACTGAATCTGTTCTGAATGATTGTCATTGTACTGATACTGTTCTGAATCATTCTCATTATTAAGAATTTGTTCTGAAACAGATTTTCATACTTTTTCCATACTTTATCTAAATTGGCCACATCACACTAAATTTGATTTAAAATCCCAACAGCTAATGGCAGCACATTCTCTCACTTCTATAACTACACTATAAATTAACCAGTAGGACACAAATGTTTTTCTGTTTTTACTCATGTCTTTTTTAAGTCATTGTGACCCACAGTGTGTTCTGCAGCCAAAACCTATCAATGTTGTACATTTTTGAACACTTTAATACATAAAGACCAAAATATGGGAAAAAGTCATGGAAGTTTCTGTTCCTGGAAAAGAAAGGAAAAAGCGATTGTCATGACATGGGTCACATGACTGTTTAATTCCAACCTAATGGAAGTGTTGAGAATCTGATCCGTTTGTCTGGGTTTAATTAGGAGTTGAGCGGATGATGAGAAGGATGGTGGGAGATGAAGTCGACCTCAGGGGAGATGTCTTCACATTATCACTCACAGCACATTTTCCTGCTGTCCCTCAGCTAATGGACATCGCTTTGTGCCACACAATTAATCGAGGTAGAGAGCAAGACTGAAAAAGACGGCAGTGAAGCATAGCAGCGCACGTGGCAAGATAGCATCAATACATTAGTAAGGAATATAAGATCCATGCCTGGTGTGTCACTGCAAATTTCAAGTGATGCTCAACAAATAAAACCATGTGATTTTTTTTTTTTTTTTTTTCTTCATTTGGGGAAAAGCTCGCTGCTCTTTGCACTGTTGCTTGTCTTGCTTTCAACAAACAGGTGAAATGCAACTGGACATTTAATCTGACAAATTTACTGTGGACATTTGAGTCTTTCGACACAGATAACTCTTTTTGAGTGATAGTGTGCTGGGTGTGCGTGTCTAGTGAAGAGAGAGAGAAAGAATGATGTGGCAACGTCATCATTTTTCTTTACAGCCATTCAGATGTGTAGCTGCTGATAACAGATCCTCTGTGGACCAGAAGAAGTTTAACTGGGATTGATGGTGTGTCATTATACGTTCAGCTCTGACCTTTCTCTCTGGACCACAATGACAGATCTGCACTTCATCATGGTTACAAACCCATCACGGTTCTGACAGGTTACAGGACCAGGAGAACCTGGGCTCCAACAGAGCTGAACAAAGCTGTGTTCAGATAATCTCAATCCAGCACATCCTTAATTCATCTGGATTTCATTGATTTGGCATTTCTGAACTATTGTTATATTGACAACAGAGAAGATTGAGAAATGGACCGATATTAGGCTTTATTGTGGAAAGATTCCAGATGTAACATAGCGGCAGGAATTTAAAGAGAGGAGACATGTGAGAACCTTTATCTAGGTTTGTACCACAGGCGACATGATGCGTACTGCTAAAACCCGGTATAGTTCCAATGCAGAAGAACCAGACCTGGAGCGTTGACCCCACAGTAATAACCAGGCGGCGGGAGTGGATGTCTGCTGCTGTTAGCCGTTGATTAATGCTGAAGCTTAAAGTAAATGTTAACAGAAGGGTGGCTTTGTGATGGTCGGTCTCATCACTGGGGGCTCGTGACGGCTGCTGGAGGTGCCGTTTCCTCCTCGCCCTCCTCCGGCGGAAGCAGCTCGGCTGGAGATGGTGTTTGTGTGCACACACTCCATTAATCACGCTTCACACACATACTAGCGCCGTGGGATCCTGGGACTTCACTTTCAGCCGGGCGATGTGAAGAATTACAGCCAATAATCAAAACCCTTGAGCTGAAAGATGGTCCAGAAACCCAAATGCTCTACCTGTTTGCGGGAGATTTTGTTGGAGCTGTAATTACATGAATATTGTAATGTAGTGATGTGACGGATTAACTGCTCTAGATTAGGGGCTTGCTCAGAAAAAGGAGAGGGTTGTTCTTTCTGCAGAAGCAACATCAACGGAGAAAATGTATATTTTATAGCTCCATGTCAAGCAAAAGTCTTTCATTGGCACGCTCCACTCCACTCCACAGTCTATTGGTTCCAGAGGAACTAACACAGTAATTCCTGCATTCTGGTGGCTGAGGTGTGTTTAGAGTTTTGTTTAAAGTTGGTGTGCAGTAAAATAAGGGTGACAATATACTCCTGTGACACCTTTCACACTAACATTTTTACACAAATAGTTGTGGGTTTCAGCTAGTCTTTACAACACACGTTTCTGAGAAACCAAATTGCTCCTGTTTCGTACTAACATAACTTTTCTACTTTTGCTCAGGTGAAACATGCACCATGTTAGAATATGACCATCTGAAGAGTGTCCTGCTGGACTCTGCACCCAGGATCTCCCAGCAGACACCAGAGAGTCCGTCTGGCCTCAGGAGAACTCTGGTCGACTCATTATTCCAGCAGATGGATGCGGACCTGGATGGGCGAGTGAGCCGCTCCGAGCTGCTGGAGGTGAGGAAACATGATCCTCTGCTCTTGACCTGTTCTGTCCAGCAGACTGAGCTGATTCTCCTCCGCTTCCTCTGCAGATCTCTGTAGCTGAACATCTTGAAAGGGTTGTTCTGCAGTGCACCACACAGGACATCCTGCGTTATGATGACTACAACAGTGACGGTCATCTGACCCTGCAGGAGCTCTACACGGCCTTCCGTGAGTCCCCAAGCAATCGTTATTGTACAAATTCAATTATTTTAGTTTGATATGAAAATGTCANAATGACCTTTAATACAGTATGTACATTGTCATGACAAATCAAAAAAAGCAATAACACCGTAAACTAATTCTTAATCACTTAAATATGTGATGTATCTGTATGATTATTATGCTAGTTTATATTAGTATCTGTATTGAATCTTTCAGAAGTAACTACATGTTTTTTGTATTTCAATGAGAACTGAAATTACACTACTCATACTAAGTCAGGGATATTGTTGTGATGATTTTAATTATCCACATTTAAGAAAAGTTCAACTAGCTTCAATTAGAAACCTCAAAAATTCAAAAGTGAAAGTGAGTGAGTTTGTCGGTATGGCCACTAGGAACCATTTCAAAATTGTGCACAGCATTTAACCTTTCAGTGAAGCTACACACACACATGGTAAACTGAATAGCCTTAACTCGTGGCTGCGGGGGTCATGTGTGGTCCGTGTCTTGTTCAAGGACAATTAGTTGTGGAACCTGCTGGAGCGGGATGGGTGGCAGGTCCAACTCACTACCGCTTGACCATAACTGCCACAAGTAAATCAATATGAAATTCTTTCATTCTTTTTCATTCTTTTACATTAGTTATTGATTTTGATTTCAAAAAAATAAAACAACATACAAAATAAACAGTAGACATTATAAAGTGATGATGGTGACGTTTAGTACAATAGAAGTATAGAGAGCTTGTTGTATCTGTGGCAAAACCAGAAGGTTTCTTATGACCGTGGTCTCAGATTTTTAAGCCATATTCAGATTGATTACTATGATAGAAGGAAAGTGTGTCTAGTGGTTTCCACTGTTATTCCCCTCTGTACTGTTTATTCACGCTTCATGGAACAAATGGGCCACACTGGTTCCACCAACTTGCTTATTGATCACGAAAAGTGTTTCTGTCGCCCCCATTTTGACCTTCCACTGACAGTCAGATGTTACTGTCTATATGTGTTGTTTTTGTTATTGGTGTGTGTGTGTGTGTGTGTGTGTGTGTGTCTGTGTCTGTGTGTGCGTGTGCTTTAGTGATAGTTTAGTCCCAGAGACACAAAGTGTATGTGAGGTCTTCATAATGAGTTCTGCAGGAGTTGATGACCTCAAAATGTTCTGGCCTTCTGTGTTAAGAATTAGTGAATAATGATGATTAGAATAGTGAATAATGATGTGTCAGCCATGATTTTAAACTGTTGTAATGTTCTTCCGTAACTGTAATGTTCTTCTGAAGCTGTCATATTACGGTCGCATGATGTCATGAGTGGAGGGAGGAGAACCAGTGGGCGGTGAAGGTCACGGTGTTGTTCCAGTTTAAACACACAGATCTCCTGCTGGAGTAAACAACCGGCGGCCTGTAATTCATCACAGCATTCGGCCTTCACGCTTCACTGGCTCCGTCGGGATTCTAGGAATCGTTTTGCTCCTTCAAACGGTGATTTGTCAGTCACCGGATGCAAGTTACTCTACCGCGATCGAGTCAGTTAAGAAAAGTCTCGCCGGATTGTTTCAAAAGAGTGATGTGAAGATTCACAAGCTCGTGTGTCACGCCAAGGCTGTGTGGGAGAATGTCGGTTAATGTTCCTGTAAATTACATCTTTTATTCTATAGAGATCCTATTTGGAATAGATAGGTTGTTCCACCAGAAGCTGGTTGCAGGTTTCTCTGTAAAGAGATTCAGTGTTTTTTGTTCACTGATTGTAGATGATGTGAATGAGAATAAACCGGTACCAGGGAGTTGAGGAAGGATGGTGCAGTATTTTAGTCTTGAAGGTCAAAGTTAAAGCTTTGATCTTGATCCTAGCAGCAACCGGTAGCCAGTGTAAGGAGACAAACAGTGGAGTGTTTTTCATTAGAAGTCAGTCGTGCTGTGGGACAATACATTTATCAAAAAGTGAATGAAAATCGTTTTAAACAAACGCTTAATATTGTATGGATCAAACAGATACTTTGTCCATCTGTACTTTCTTTCTGTACTTTCTCCATCGTAAATGTATGTTTTGTTTTTTGCTTCTTCAGTCTGAGCAAGTCTTCATCATTTGGCGTGTTTGTTGGTGAGGATTGTTTGTGGAGCAGGTGTTGTTGTTGGAGGAGATTGTGCGGAACAGGTATTTTTAGTTGCACTGTTTCTGTGCGAGAACTTGTGAAAACATCAGCACATCTCATCACTGCAGCTGCTACATCTCAAGACCTCCTGTACCACTCCACTATTTAATCTTCTGTGTTATAAGAGGGTGGCTAGGTTTGGGGAAGACTGGTTCTGATCCATGTGTATTAGACGCTCCGTGACGCTTTTATTAGACAGGAGATGAGTGCTTTCCCCTACAGCTGGCAATAACATGGCGCCGGACGATCAATAGTTGCACAATCCTAGAAAAGTCAATTACCCACACGGTGGAGTCTCTATTTTTAGTCGAGGGGAACACAAGAGTCATTTCAGAGAGAACGCTGACCTCCTCCAGCTTCCTGAATGCACTTGGTTCTCCAACACGCAGACCCGCTGGAGGCTGTGGATGAAGAGGTGCCAGTCCCACTCATTACAGAGTGATTTACACTGGAAGGTCAGCCATATTGTTTTATCTCACTGAGCCGGTACACATTTAACAAATAACAGATTTTCCTGACAGGCGAGGTAATATTTAGAGACAAGCTGTTAAATGAGGCGCTTGTTTGCTTCAGGCCGTGTCTTTAGAGATGAAGACTAGAATCTGTCAGTCTAAGAATTGAGGCTTACACACACTTGCTTTTCACCTTTATATCCCCAGAACATTTCTTGAAGTCTTATATAAACACCTCTTTTGTTTTTCAAAATTTAGAACACCTCTTTAACACCTCTTTTGCTGCTCAAAAACTGGGGCGGGGGGTGCTTTTAATCGCTGACCTCAAGCGCCAATTCACGTAAATATAACAGCCCAGTTTTCCATATTTCATGTCTGGAGAAATCACAAATAAACAGAATCACGTCATCTTTATGCAGGTGCGTGTGTGCGCTGTGTTCTGTTTTTTTTTTTTGTTTAAATAATAATTCCAGAGGCAGACATGCATGAGCTTTTATTGCCTCAACAACAGGAATAAAGAAACAGTAGACATGCTGCAACACTTAACATGGGCAAAATAACACTGAAAAAAGTAGGATTAAACGAAAAACCATCATTAATATTTGAATAGACAATTTCCAATTTCATACAATTTATTAAAGGTAAAAGATGGCTAAATGCTTGGGTTAGGGTGATGATGTTGGATTTTATTTTTGATAATTTTTAGGACTCTGTTCAAGGTTATAGGACTATGTCAGAATTTTTAGGTGAAGGTGTGGATGTTGTTTGGCTGTTGTAGAGGTGACCCAGCTGAGCCTGGAGGAGGAGAAGCGTGTAAGCGTGACCGAAGTAACCGTCGGCCTGAGCGCCGTCCTGACCTGTGCCATCCAGGGCACCCTGAGACCACCCATCATCTGGAGGAGAAATGGCATAGTTCTCAACTTTCTAGACCTGGAGGACATTAATGTAAGTAAAAAAAAAAAAACTATACGTCTCAAGACCTCTAAACAGTGTGAAGAAGAAATTTGCCAAATGAAAGCTTGTGGCATCAGGCACTTGTTTTGTTTGCCCAAAGACTACACTGGAAATGGAACAGGAAATTGTCCCTGAGTGAAGTAATCTAAAATTACATTAAAATAATAAATTAGGAAGTGTGTGACAACATCCCCAGTGCTCGCTCGGTGCAGGTAAAACAATCAAGTCTTTTGATGAATAGTCATGAAACTGTTTGCTGGAGGGTAGAAGCGCTGATGCCTGTGAACAACACACTCTCTGATCTCCTCTCTCTCTCTTTCTGAGTGTGTGTTGTGTTGTGTAGAGAGAACCAGGGAGGTGAAGGATCATCTTAATTCTGAATAAAGCCCTGTATCTAATCCATCTCTCTGGATTAGTGTCGACCTGCTAAACAAACTTGCTCCTCTTTTCCCCAGAGAAACCTCACCACACTGACCCTCTCTCGCTCGCTCACTGTTTCTCTATCTCTCTCTCAGGACTTTGGTGAGGACTCGCTCTACATCAGTAAGGTCACCACCATTCACATAGGAAACTACAGCTGTCATGCGCTTGGCCACCAGCAGCTGGTCCAGACTCACGTGCTGCGGGTCAAAGGTCAGCGGAAGACTCTCGTTTACTTTTCTCCCAAATCAGTTTATTTTCATTATTGGTGATCTTAGTTCCTGTTCTGTCCGATAGCACTGCTCTCTTTCCTATCAACACACGGTTTTGTTCTTCTCTGTAGTTCCTCCAGTGATTCTGGTGTATCCGGAGTCTCAGGCTCAGGAACCTGGCATCTCCTGCAGCTTGTTCTGTCGTGCAGACGGGATTCCGCTTCCCACCCTCAACTGGTTGAAGAACGGCGTGGACCTACAGCCCCTTCAGTCAAAGCAGACCTCGCTGCTCAGTAAGTTACACAGCACGGGAGTGTGTGAGAGATGGTTGCTCAGTGAACCAGTGCTGTTTGTCCAGTGAATGGCAGCGAGCTCCTAATCAGCAGCGTGCGCTATGAAGACACTGGTGCTTACACCTGCATCGCCAAGAATGAGGTCGGTGCGGATGAGGACATTTCCTCACTGTTTGTGGAAGACTCGGCCCGTAAGACATGTGAGTATTGATGTCAGAGGTATGAGATACATTAGCGATGACGTCAGAGGTGTAAGCGACATGAATGATGATGTCAGAAGCATGGGAGACCTGAGTGATGATGTCAGAGATGTGAGAGACATGAATGATGATGTCAGAGATGTGAGAGACATGAATGATGATGTCAGAGGTATGAGACATGAGTAATTTGTCATTAGTATTGGGGGATGAATGATGAAATGATGTCATCGATATGTGAGACATGAGTGACAATGTTCTTAGTATGAGAGACATGAACGATGATGTCATCGATATGTGAGACCTTAGGGATAATGTCTGAGATGTGAGAGACTTGAATTATGATGTCATTGATATGAAACCTGAGTGATGATGTCGGAGGTATAAGACACATGAGTGAAAGTGTCTATGGCTTTAGAAACTATTCTCTGTTTCCTCATGCTGCTTGACCAGTGGCTAACATCCTGTGGCGGGAGGAAGGTAAATTCCATTCGCTTCTGACTTGTTGCAATCCCGCTTTCCTGCAGTGTGTTGTAGAAGAGTAACGATGTGTGTGTGTGTGTGTGTGACAGGACTCAGCGTGGGAAACATGTTCTACATCTTTTCCAGTGACGGCATCAAAATATTGCAGCCTGACAACTGTGAGATCCGCAAACACTTCCAAGGCTCCCAGAGGATTCTGGGTACTTCTGTACGTCACTCTTACACTCAGCACATGGCGTGTGGCGCTTGCCTGTCAGTGACGTGTGTCTGTGGCAGGAGCTGCTGTGTCCGGCACATGAATGTGTGTGGTCGTCCGCGGTCAGCGTGAGAGAGAGGTTGGTGTACGCCGCTCAGCCACTGCACCACCGACTGCTGCTGATGGACACACACACTCAGACCGTCTCGCGGGTGAGTCACACTTTGCCTTTTGCGCGTTGCCACCATTGTTTTTCTCACTTAATAGAATATGGGAATTGTTCAGCTAGAGCTGCACGATTAATGGTTAAGAGATCACAAGCTCTTTTCTACCCCCCTCACGATCAAAATCCAGCATGCATTCTATTCTGCCAAAAAATCTGATCTCTGTCTCTGTCAGACCTCTCGCGCACGTATTGGGGCGGACACTTCGCTGTGCGCAATCATATAAATATTATAAAGGAAAGATGCTGGTAGGAGAAATGCTGACATTTTAGTCATTGAAAAGGGTTAGGGTGTTTTTTCTGCAAGTTCAAACCAGAAGACTTATTTTCCTTTTATCTTTTGTTTTTAAAGTTAAGCACTTTATTTTAACATTTTCATACTTGCGTATTTTTAAAAGTAGCACTGCTTTTATGTCATACAGTAAGTTAGATAACATTGTAAATATATGCTCAGTTGTAAATATATGCTCGATGTTACAACAATACATTTTTACATAATAATATGTTTACATAATATGAGTATTTCACAGTTTTAACTGTCTCAAAGCGCATGTGTAAATATGTAAGGGAAGTGTTGCTTTTTATTCATTTGATCGTCTGGATTGTTGGTGTTAAGTAAAGGGCTGCGGTTATGACAAGACAAAGACCAAGACCAGTGAGCAAGCACATATGCGACAGTGGCCAGGTAAAAAAAAACCTCTTTAACGAGGAAAAACCCTAGGGAGAACCCGGCTCATTGGTGCCAGTCTCCTCTGGCTCCTTCTTTTGACAGTCAAGTATTGATTATAAGAAAGTTGACTAAAAAGAAATATACGTGTGTGTGTGTGTGTGTGTGTGTGTGTGTGTGTGTGTGTGTGTGTGTGTGTGTGTGTGTGTGTGTGTGTATACTGTATAAACTTCTGTAACTTTGCTTCCAAAAAAAATAGTGGAACCGGACCTCTTTACAGTTTATTTGAATACACCTCATATACAGCAAACATATACAGTTAAGTACAAAATTATTAGCACCCCTACAAAATATTTAATTGTTTGAAAAGTATTTCAAAAGTGCTTTTAAGCAGAGCTAATAATTTTATCCCCATTCATACATAACACTGTACTTTTGTATGTTTGTTTTTATTATGTTTAATGGATTTTTCTTTATAACATTACAACATTTTTCATTCCATTTATTTACATTTAAAGCAAAGAGTACAAAAGTATGTGTTATTATATTGCTGTTTGACAACCTGGTTTTCAGAGTTAAATATTTAAAATAAAAAATATTGATAATCGTGATCATTATTCTAAGCAAAAAAAATGTGATTCTCATTTTATGCAGAATTGTGCAGCTCTATGTTCAGCTTACAATGAAACTCAGTGTAAGACATTGTCTGGACGTTAATTTAGAAGAACAGAATCTTATTTTAAGTGTCCTAAAACATAAATCATTTCAAAGTCCAGTTGAAGCTGTCAGAATAACGCACTTTATTCGTATATAAAAATATAAGTATCTCTAAAACTCTCTTTCTCTCTCGTCTCTCTTTTTTTGTGTTTGATTCTCTCAATTTATTTCTTTCTTATGCTCTTTTTTTTATCTTACTCCTTTTTCTCTACTTCTCTCTAATCCTCCCTCTGTATCTTCCTCGCGCTCATTTGTTTCTCTCCATCTTTCTCTCATTTGCTGTCTATCACTCTGTCTCTCATTGTCCCTCTTTTTTGCTGACTCTCTTTCACTCACCGTCTCTCTCTGTCTCACATACTCTGCCCATTTCTCTCTCGCTCTCTCTGGGTGACTGTCAGGTGGTGAACACCGAGCCGGTGCCCGTCAGACTTTGGTATGATAAATCGCATGATCAGCTGTGGATCTTGAGCTGGGGAGACCAACAGAAATCCAAACCATCTCTGCAGGTGAGTGGCCACCTTGAACCTTCAACTCGCTCAGTGAGCAGAGCTGCTATCTGCAGTCCATCAGAAGTTCTGCTCTGGTCTAGATTAAAAAAGGCTCTACGGCAAGAGTAGCAGCTCCTGCAGAATAAACATTCCAGACGTATTTAAATGCACATATTTTTGTTTGTTTAATAGCAAATAAACATTAGAATCTGTAGTTGTGGCTTTCCCCTGACTCAAATATTCAGTATTCAGGATCAAAGGAGAATAGAAGAGAAGAAATAATACATTGTTTCCATCCTCTCAACCTGGAATTGCTGCATTTCTCGATTTCCTGTGCGTGACGATGAGTGTTAATAACCACGGTCACACACTCTGAAGCGGCTGTAGTGCTTCTGTCGGGCGGGTTGATGTTCTGCTTCCTCGAGCAGTCACACAGCAATCCCTCAAATGCTTGTTCTACACAACAGAATCATTCAGAGTTTTGTGTCCGTGTGTACTTGTTTTCTGCTGTGTATGTGTGTTTTCTGTGGCCTGTGTGCGTGTTTTAATAGTTTCTGTGTGACTGTGTGTGTGTGTATCAGAAAGCGAGAAGGAGAGAGTGAGTGAGATTGTGTGTTTGTTTTTCTTTGTTAAAAGAATGTTGGATAGAAGCAACTGCATGAATGTGTGAATCAGAAGTTGAAGTGTGTGTTTAATGACACGAGAAAGAAAGATGTAGTGAGAGGTAAATAAACAGAGGGAATTATGGTGTACAACTGATTAAAATACGTATATTTTTACCGCGACTCCTCACACTCAGTGCTGCCTGTTTGCACTCATGTCCTGATCTGATGTGTGTGTGGAATATTAAAAATCATAGTTGATTTGTGGGGGCTGAAGCCCCAGATTAGGGAGGGAGGAGCTGTGTATGTGTGTGACTAGATCTGTAGCTGTAAACGTAATAAATCAGACTCCTGAATTACACGCCAACTGTTTTCAATTTTACAACTCTAACCAATTGGATTAGGTCAAAGCCGACACAGTTCAAAGTAGCCCAATCAAACAGTTAGTTGTCGAAGTGGCTCCGCCCCCATGTCAGGTACACACGTCATGCCATTTGTTTTTTTCCGTACTGGTTGTACCTGGTTTTGTGCTTGTATTGTTTGACACGGTTTTATGTGTGGTCGCAGGCACCACAGACAGCTTAATTGTTGCTTGAAGAGTTTATTTGTCTTCAGTCAGAGTCCATCGCGAAAGTTAAGACAATCACGCATCGTCTTACACGACTGCGTCCAAGAATAATCCAATCACAATTATAATACAGTACTGATGTCCAGAAACCCGACCACAGTCCAAAACTTGTGTCCTGTCACACCAGGGAATATGGCTTGACTACCCTATCAGCTGCATTAAATCAACCTGTGGATCCATGTGATCAAATAAATGAAACCATTAAATCATCAACAACCGAGGATCACGCAGACTATTGATTAATAAATGGGTGCGATCAAGATTGAAAAACAGAACAGGAAAAATATCCAAAAATTATATTATGGCTCTTACACTGGTGGTAGAATTAATCTCAGGTTCTTTGACAAAGACATGAATCCTGGCACGGTATGTGGGATAAAAGAGGAGATCAAGTATGGCACATCTTTCCAACCAGACCTGCCCATTTTTTACACATCACATTTAGCACTATTGGATTGTCATATTTCCTTATGAATCAAACCTGAGAGTTCCATGTCTACAAACCACTCTAGTTCACAAGTTTAACCTTGTTTTCACCCAGAATCCAACACAATTACAAGCAAATGTAGAAATATGTTAAAAAATTATTTAAACTTTGTATATATAGTAAGTGATTATATTTTGTGTTGGTGCTGCCTTTTGAGTGTTTTCATTTGTTCATCAAGAATGTATCTGAACAGAATCAAGAAGATGTGAGAAGTTTGAGAAAAGGACCGTGTGATTCATGTTTCACACTCACAAGGCGTGACTCTAATCCCTGTCAGCTTCACTGGAGGTTCTGTTTCCTGCAGGTGATCACCTCTGCCAGCGCCGGCGAGCAGCATCCAGTCCGAAGCTTGCCGTTCCAGGGGGTGGAGGACTTCTACATCCCGCCCACCAACCTCATCATCACCCACGTGAGGTATGGCACCAACCTTCACCCCCGATACAACAGACCGCCACTGTAATTAATAGACAAGAGCGTAATGAGTCTGCCGACAGAACATTAACCTGCCTTTGACCTTTGACATCTCAGGTTCGGCTTCATCTATTTAAAATCAGAGCCTGCCGTGCACAAAATAGACCTGGAGACCCTCCGTCTTGTCAAGACCATCAGTCTTCGCAATTACAGCTGTGTGCCGGCCAGTATGGCCTACACTCACCTGAGCGGATTCTACTTCATCCAGTGTCGCCCCATGAACCCGTTTGCCGCCTTCAGGCAGCTGCTCATCGACGGCGTGACTGACGCGGTCATCGGACCCAACTACGGGGTCCGCGGTCGGCCCTACGTGTCTCCTGACGGACGTTTTGTCGTGTCGGTGGAAGAGCGGCACGGCCGAGTGCAGGTCCAGAGCCTCTCGTTTGACGGCGAGCTGAAGAGAAGCCACCGACTGGACGTGAAGTTCCGCATCACGGACCTGGCGTTCCAGCTCTCCCTTCTGGAGCCTAACCAGTACGTGGTGGCGGCGTCCTCGACTCAGGGCTCCGTGCTGTTTCTGGATCTGGCCACGGGGGGGAGCAAATCACTCGAGAGCGTCAAGGATCCTGTTTGGGACGCCAAGTGGTTGTGGGAGGACGGCAGCAGACGGCTGGTCTCGGGTGGGGTGTTCGGACGATACCTGCTTTCCCACGGGACCAAATCATTGGTGGTTTTGGACATGAAAGAGAGTGAGCCGCACTGCGCGGTGTCAGCGGTCAGCCGGGGAGGGACAGCGGTGTGGGTGGGTGAGGTGTAAGCAGGAACCTATCAGCTGCCAAAGCTCCACAAACCTTTAAAGGAGGCCAACAAACTCCATCACACCAACACAACATCTTGACACGTGTCTTAACCCTCTGCCACAGCCCTGTTTCAACACCTATTTAAGCGCCAAACTTTACAATTCGTGACAAGGCACAACTGTATTGGTTTTTGCACATTTGACTGTAAGGCTCCTGATTGGCCGTGGTTCTTTCCCCATCACATGGCCGCACTCTCACAGTCCTCAGATACTAGTACGTTCAGCTCAGTAGACTGGTTAGCTGAGATCTATGCACAGAGCTAGTTTGTGTTGGTTGTCAGTGCAGAAGAGTGGTCATCCCATCCCAGCGCTTCTCACACACCACTGCTGACCGCCACCTCAGTGAAAAACGTTCTGTGGACGCTTTCATGTTTTTGTGATGTCACGCTCATTGTTGTGTTTTGTGTTGTTTGTGCGTGAAACACTGAATCTTCAGCCAGATTCCTGAGCGTGTCTCCATGTTCAGTCATCACTGATCACATGACCGTGTGCTGGTTAGAGGTGATGAGGTCTCAAGAACGTGACGTGAAGAAATACATTTGTAAATACGGAAAATTGAAAAAACACATACCACACACACACACATAGTGCACAGGTCAGAACATATTACAGTGTGACCGCGATAACTCTTACACACAATCTCTCACTAACATCTTAGACACTCGTTTTGTACACAGACATTGTACTACACAAACATTTTAAACACCCATCTCTTACACAAACATCTTCACTCATCTTACGCAAATATTTTTCACACTCATCTTGTACACAAAATTCTTACACTTCTTTTACACAAACATTTTACACTCATCTCTTGGAAAAACAACTCAGTCTCTTCTTACACAAACTCACACAACAATCACATTATACACAACCATATTACACAAAAATGTATTGTAACTCCTCTCACAGCAATGAGTGACACAGGTTGGTTCACTCAACGGGCGTTTATTGTCATCGTCTTCTTCATTCGGTCCCGCAACGACATTAACAGTCACCGAACACCAATCGCCAAACGCAGTGAAAACTGCGTTTGAGCATTAACATACAACAAATACAGTATACAGAATAATCGTAAATACAAACATAAAATACCTAGATGGCCGCTTGCCGTGAAAAGAGGAAAACCTTTAACAAAGGAAACTTTACAGAGCCTTGTTGCATCAGCACCATCAGTCCTTTGCGGTTCTGAGTGACGTCATTTCCATTCCATTTAGAGGACGTATTCATATTCAAATGAACCTTAAATAAAATTGCGTTACAAACCCAAAATAACATTTACAAAACCAGATGTCAAAATAAACGAATTATTATAAACAAAACATTTTAACCAAAGCAGCAGTTACATGTATCATACCCGCTATAATTTGTACACATTTTTGTACTCATCATTATATAATCACCTCTTACTCTTCATTTACACTCACATTTCACAAGCTAAACTAACCTTGCACACATTTACTTGACACTCACACTAAACGCACACTTTTAAATGGCCACATCTTCCACCCTTCACCGTGTCCTGTAAGTGGAGACTCAGTGATGTCCCTTCTGAAATGACCTTTCTGAGTGTGTTCCTGCTGCTGCTCTGCTCGGTCTTTCTCTATGCAACACATGTTCCTCGTGAGGCAATAACAGCCCCTGGCTCTCCAGATTTGAGGTGCTGGGACTGATCTCCACCGTTACCAGATCCGCGGATCATCCTGTTATTATTAGCTCTGGCTGTGTAGATAATGAGTTGTACTATTCATGTAATATAGTGTTGCCTGGGATGTGAACATTTCTTCCAGTTTTACAATAAAAGAGCAGAAAAAAAGCTTCACTTGATCGTGTCACTTCAATCTCATTAAAATCAGAAAAATCACCGAAGATGTTTTTTGTCAGATGAATCCTTCCTTCTCTTTAGGAAGCTAAGCTACAACTGATTATATTATTGGATGAATGGATAAATATATACAAACATAGAGATCTTTGTATCTCTATGTTCTCACCAGCGGCAGGAAAGTGTGAGTTCATCACAGAAACTTTAATAGTCGCTTTATTATTGTTAGTAGCCTAACATTCCCCCCAGAACTTAAATGGTCGTGCTAGAGATTCTAGCAGATGTGGAAGCATCTTGCAGGGATTTTGATTATTGACACGATGCTCAAAGTGTTGGCGCAAGGTTCCACGTCCACGTATGTGCTCTATAGAATATTTCACTCGATTGATCTCACTGTTGTGTGCAGGAGATGGTCATCCATTATCTTACAGGAAATAAGACATCGGAAATTGGTTAAATGTCTCAAAAAGAGATGGACCAAGTCAGCAAAAATACTGAACAATAGAAAACCTCTAAATGTCCATCAGTGGAGAACACATGCTCCAATATCATTCAGTGCGGGTTGACCAGTCTTCATCGAACATTCTACAACAACCGCACCAAACAAGCACACAACATATACACCTCATTCTCTCTGAGATTTCTCCTGTCACTCACTCCTAAATGATGGGATCGAGGGTCTCACTCTCCTTACACACTCAAGAAGAAGAAAGAGAAGGATGAAAAGCAGCACTTGTCCGCAAGCAGTGTCCTCCTCCTGAATTATGCCATTTGTTTCCAACTCCAAAAGCCTCGGAGGCTTCGCCACATTTCACTCACTCGCTGAAGAACTGAGTCTCCTGAAGGACGAGAGAGAAAGAGAGAGAGAGAGAGAGAGAGAGAGAGAGAGAGAGAGAGGTGTGTGATAGTGAACGGGTATGTTTGAATGAGTGAGTGAGCAAGGAGGAATCTTTTTGTGTTTTTGCTTTTGTATTTGTATTAAGCCATGTATGGTGTGTGGGTGTGTGTGTGAGAGAGAGAGGGAGAGGTGGAAAAGTAGATCTCTCTACTCTGATATGATGCAGCTGAAACTCCATGTTTTTAGATGTTCTTTTAGACTGTCTCATTTCTCTCGCACACACTGTCTAACTTCTTCCCGTCTCCCCCTTGTCTCTCACTCTCTCTCTCTTCCACTCTATTATCCCCACTCACACACACTCGCTCTCATCTTTCCGGTTCAGTTTACTTTTATTTGCAATTCTTACAGCCATTAAATACAGCATAAATGTTTAGACATATACATTATAACAATTTAATTGAGACTCAGTCTCTTCACTCACACAGAGATGATTTTTAGCGTCAAACATTATTTTTTGGATTTTCCTTTCACTTGTGAATAAATGATTGTTTTCGATAGCAAAACAAGGGGAATGTTACAGCATTTCTCTGCTAACGCTCCTAACTTTCAACAGTTCATGAATATAAATTGTCTTTTCACAAACCGAAGCTGCCGTTATGTTTCTGTATGCTACTATTTTACAATACTTTACTATTATACAATGGCCTTGATTGAAAATTAAAATTTCTAACTACCATAGCTACCAGTTGTTGTTTTGTGGTAATTTTGAGTTTCTTCCGAATTTAAACCCTGTTTCTCTTCTGTATGATTTGTTGTGTCTGAATATTTTTGATATCTTGGCATCTGGTATTTTCTGGATGTGTTAACTGCCAATCTTTCTCCATTAGAATTGGCGATCAGGCTTCGAGCACGCCGACGCTGCAGAAACTTGATTTGAATTTTTAAATTGGAAAATGTGCATCTAATCTAATTCTACATTTTGTTGACGTGATTGTCTTTTAAGTATAGTTCTGAACATAAACGCCGCATCGTTTTCAAATACACTTGTTCTCTCCTGTCATTTCCTTCAGCACTATTTGCAATTTTCCTTGCATGCTCATTTTGCTTCATAATTTCCTCTGTGATTACTGTTTATTGGACCAATTTTAAACAAGTTGACCAAAAATTTCTCGGATGTGAGTGGACACTGGCACATTTGGCAATTGGTGTGTGTGTGTGTATGGTGGTTATTACCGGATGTGAGAGGACACTGGCGCAACTGGTGTTTGTTTGTTTGTGTGTGTGTGTTTGTGTGTGGAGACAGGGGCTTTTGGCAATTAATGCCAAAAAAGGCGTCAAATAAATTAAATAAATTATTATTATTATGTGCATATGACTTTAACGATTCCAGAGAAATAACTATTAAAGATTAAAATTACTTTTTTATTCCACGTTCTTTGTTACGGGTTCTTGAGGAGAAAATTGAGAAGAAACAAAATTAGGATTACACAATAACAACTAACTTAGTGTGACAAAAAAAGGGAATGGAAAATTAAAGTTCACTGACACCTATATATTTTTGGTCAGGTTAAACAGTGCGGTTTAATAAATCTGTAGTTTGCCCAGGTCTGTTCTCGAAACTAGATGAACTCCATGGTAAACAAATCTAAAAAACTCACAAACACCTTAAGATCTCTTTTTGATTACATTGATCTCGCTCCTCGTAGGTCTGACATGATTCGCACTGCATGCGGGACGGTGGAAGTTTCCTTCATTCTGTGGTGCTCATGAGAAGGATGGATCTTCTGGACCATTCAGAAGACAACTTCCACAGCTACTACAACACAAAAGACTTTATAATGTTAGACCGCCGGAGGAGACCAACACCGGTCATTCTTTCCTCAGAGATTTGTTTTCCCGGCCAGAATCAAAGTTCAGTCATTGTTGAGACAGTTATATTAAACTTGAATTTTGGTTATTTATATTGAATCACTCTCCAGTCTTCCTGAAATGACAACCAGAGAGAGAGAGAGACAATGAACCTCATGAATGAACTGAAGTGTTTTGGAAAAAAGAAGCAAGTTACTGTACAAGTGGCCATTTACCATTTGCTTCGGAACTAATTCTAAAACAAATTATAAAACAAAGTATCAATGAACTACACTGTATTTTTTACAGTGTAACACAGTGGTTAGCGCTGCTGCCTCACAAGCAAGATGGTTCCGTTTGACACTCGAGGTGTGAGTTTGAGTTGGCCGGGGCCGTTCTGTGTGGAGTTTGCATGTTCTCCCCGTGCTTGCGTGGGTTTCCTCCGGGTGCTCCGGTTTCCCCCACAGTCCAAAAAACATGCGCTTCAGGCGAATTGGAATTGGTAAATTGACCACATAGGTATGAGTGTGAGTGTGTGAATGTGTTTGTCTGTGTGTCCCGCTCTGCGAATGGTTGGCCACCAATCCAGAGTGTGTATCCTGCCTCCGGCCCTAAGACGCTGAGATAGGCGCCAGCTCCCCGCGACCCTGTAAAGGATGAAGCAGTAGAAGATGAATGAATGAATGAAATTAATTCAGAAAGTAGAAAGAGAGACGTGTACACATGCACCAACCTCGGTAGCCATTTGACATTAGCCATCGACTAGGAAGCAAACTTCCGCGCAGCGGTCGTGAAGGGTGGAGCGGCGTTCCACTGTGCGAATACTGAGATACGTTAATGGAAAGATTAACATGCAGTTCACGGAGCGTAATGTCAATTAAAAGCAAGACTGTGACAAGAACTCAATAAAACACGAGCACCGTGACAGAAGCGTCTGTCTGCGGCGACCTCAGGATGCGCTATGCTAATGTACCTGATCCGCTTCACTCACTTTTCCCTGAAACTCCCTCCAGTTTTACCCACAATTCTGCGATAGCTGATATCAATGAAATGCAGCAATTTTTTTAACGATCAATATATTGATTAAATTATCTCTCAGTTCAGTTCCATTTTGGAAAAAAAAAAAAAAAAAAAACCTAATTTTACGTGTTAAGTATTTTGCCTCTTATCTTCACTATTACTAAAACAGTGAAGATAAACCCATCTCACCTGCAGGTGAACTGACCAGTGTGGACCGGCAAAGCACACAGAAAGATTGAGGTCAATTGTTTTCTTACTTGTGTAATAAAGTACATTTTTACTTCACGTCAGCTGCTGGTCCACTGCCTGTCAGGGGACAGAGTCAATAACGGTGCCGGTCAATAATGGTTGTACGCAGTCATTTTTCATTATGGTTCCTTGATTTACAACACTTTTTCCAATTAAATGCTGGAATTATGTNAGCCAGTGTAATGAGTCAGCATTGATGTGTCAACCTGTAACCCACACAGACCCGAAGAAACCACTTTAAACCAGTAACGACATCAGCTCGTACGCTGTCATACCTGAAACCAGAAACTGCTTCTTTAGGAGAGAGGTCTGGAGAATTAAGAAGCAGCTCCATGGCCTCACAAGGCAAGATCTGCTTTGCTCTGCCAAAACTAGGTTTAATGTGCAATAACCGGCAGCCGAGCAAAGCTAGAATGTCCTGAACACAGTTTTTCCATGCACAGGACGGCCAAAATATTCAAGGTGAACTTTTTCATTGCTGATGTTTCATGGTCTGGAAATGAGTTTTTGGCAGTGAACCCCGTGACAATCCTGCTAAAGACGCTGAAGATGTGTTCAGAAAGGGGAGAGACAGCCAGATGTTGTGTTGCGTTGCGCACAACCAGAAGGTTCTAGATACTTTATTGCCACACCTACCACAAAAGTACAGACAATGAATCGAAATTGCGTTTCTGTGGACGTCTTCAAAGTAATGTCAATGATGAAGTGCTAAATCAACTATTTAGATGTGAAAATATAGCATTACAAAAAAGCAGTGGTTAAGTTTAAATCCATAATCCAGCTGTGGGTAGAAGTTGGATTATGGCCATCCAGGCGTTTCAAGTTCGCATCCCGGTCCAGTGGGTTTCACAACTGTGTTCTTGGGCAACCGACCCCCACATGCCCCCCGCAGCCGCGTGTGTGTGAAGCCTGTACATAACCCTGCTGCTGATCCAGAAGATCTGGAGTCTTCCACAGACCCGGGTTTGTCCAAAGGGACAGTAATGGCCATTTGTGAATGGGGCTGTAAATCAATCACGGGGGGACACGCCGACACATGCGTCTGATCACTGCTATCAGTGTGTTGACATGGCTCACTGATGCTCGGTGAGCGATAAGTGGGTGAGGAGAAAGAGCAGAGATGCTTTATAATGACAGAAGAGGCTGAACTTCTCTAGAACTGGAGGATTTTACTGTCAGCAACCTCCGGTGAGGTAACTGTTCGAGATCAGCGGGTCTTGTAGAGTCTTGACACATGACCAGAAGACACATGACCTGGAGGCCAAGACAAGTAATGTGATGTGGAGGAGACAGTTCCGAGATAATACAACACAGACCAACACTAGGCCAAACCGTGTTACGATGACACCAGTTTTGGGTCAGAGGCCAAAGGTCATGAAGTGGCAAGGTTGGTAAAGTCTGGGCCCAGGAACGGGATCTGAGAGGACTCGTCAAAGTCAGAGAAACATGAAACAAACACCCACAGCACAAGGGCAATTACTGCCCTGTTCCCCTCAGGACTCACACAGCCTCGGCGCAAGATGATTGCCAACCGCTACACCACACGCCAGCGTGCGACCTGCACTCACCTTCGGTAATGAGAAGAGGAACGTCTGCGGCGCTAAATACAGATCACTCTCTGCCAGCAGTCAAAGTCACCGGCTGATGATTTATATGCTGATTTCACATCACAAACGAGGGCAGCGTTTATACACCAGAACAGAGCGGATACTGTTTGCAGGGCTGGATGGTCACAGGTTCAATTCCCAACCCTGCCAGCTAGATAAACTCGGCTTTCCCACACGAGCCCAGCTGGGCCAAATGCCAATGGAGTTTGATCTAAAAAACACAAGACCTGTTCATCTCACTCTGGTTGGTTCTGTAGGAGCTCAAATATTTCATAAAAAAGCTCAAGTCATGTGACCTTCTGCCAAGACTGCAGAACGTCTCTGAGGTAAGCGGCCCTCCTCATCAGTCTCACGGGTCACCACAGTCCGCTCATCATGAAGCCCCGGGCGTGAAGGTTGAGCCAATAATCACAGCGAACAAATCCATCATCTACTCACAGAGATGACCAGTGCGCTAGAGTTTGGTGTTTCCACAGCTCAAAGTCTTATCAGCAGAGATTGATCAAGATAGTTGAGGAACTTCTTTTTCCAAATCTGATTCTGAACAATCACACAGTTCTGAGATCTGAACAGTTACGCAGTCTAAAGATCTTGACCAGAACCAGAAGGTTTGAAGAATCAGTCCTGAGATCTTCACACAGGTTCCACTGACAATTAGTGCTGAAGAATCAGTGGCTGGACTTGGTAAAGGCCAAACCTCTGCATTGCTGCTACATTTCTCAGTTGCATGCACATTCAAGTTGTACACCTTTTAGATCTCCTAATCTTTTTATTCCATGTTTTTTTCTGTTCATGATTCCATTTATTTCTCATGAAGAGACAACAGAATTATGATCGTGTATGAAAAACAAAGTACAAAAAACGTAAACCACCAAAATCATGGTTATGTCTGTCAAGCTCATCTTTCACACTCATACTTGGTGTTTGTTTGATCACAGAGATAGACAGGTAAACAGTCAGAGAGGTAGACAGGTAGACAGGCAGAGTGAGGTCATTAAAGATATGTGTGACAATTCACTGCAGGGTAGGAGTTTGATTTCTGAACAAAAAGCAACACTGACCTCTGGAGGTTAATGCCAGAACTGCAGTGATGACGCAGACAGAAAACTACCATCACTGTGATGATTTAATACTTCTTTACATGTATTACATTTTATGTAACCATATTTAATAATGTCTATATTAAAACAACAACATTTTATTAAAATATAATACAAATATACATACAATTATTGATTTATTATTATGTCAACAAAATCCCAGCAGAATTCGAACTCAATTATTGTAAAGAATTCTGAACTGAGGAAAACTACAGGACATGACTAAGAGCGATCAACACACGGACGCAATGCTGATCACGTGACGCTGAGGTATTTGAGTTGTGACACGCCAAGAGGAAAAACCACGCGCACACACACATGCTGTAAGAAGAGAGAGTAAAGAGAAAAAGAGTACGGAAGTGGAAACGAAGGTGAAGAAATAGAGCCATGTCAGACGCATCACACTTGTCCTTAATACCGTTGGCTTAAAAAACTAAATTAAATATAACATCTGGAGTCATAAAGTCTGTGTCCTGATAGGTAAAGCGGTTAAAAACATTCCAGCTGTTTCAGAAGTGAATCTGTACAAAAGTCACTCTGTACCCTGAACATCTCTGGCACCAACTTCAGTAGGGCCCAGTCTCTGAAACACACTCTTCTCCAGGAAGTGTGAACAGGAGCTCAGGCTGTGAACAGTCCTCATACTGCAGAAACCTGCTCATCTGAAACACACCAAGAACAGCAGAAAGTGAATACACACACGCACAGACACCTGACCACATCAGACCAGAACAGGAAGCATATAGGGGCATCCGCCCCTCAAACTGATGGTGTTTGATCACAAGGGTCTCTATCTAGAGCAGGCTTCATGTTCTGCGTGTAAAACAGGAAGTGGTCCATGCACATACCATCATCACTATCAGTGTGAGAGCTGAGAGCACCGCTGGACACGCCCACCCTGCACCGCTGCAAGGCCACGCAATAATCAGGAGGCTTTAAGTGGGCCGGCCTCAAGACTCCTCCTTCTTGCACCTCGCCCATACTCAGCCCCTGATATCCTGCCGGAGTGGGGGGCGGAGCTCGGAACCTATCATCCATGCACGGCGACGTCACACAGTACACTGGCAGGGACAGGAAGTGGGTGGATGAAGGGTGCACAGAGTGACAAGAATACAAACACACACGTGAAACAAAGGTGAGTGATGGACAAGGGAAGACCATGTATCACAAGACGGCAACATGCGGCGACAACAGGCGAGAAACGCTCACCCATTAGACCCTTCTCTGTGCTCGACGTGATGGTCTTGTACAGATGGTCAGCGTCAGGCTTATCCAGGGCCTTGCGCTTCGCTGTGTCGTAGGTGTCAGAAAGCGAGCTGGAGGACGCCCAGCTCTGCCGTGTGTGTGAAGCGGCACAGGAAGGATCAGGCCCCAGTTCTACTTCAGCGATGGGGCCACCCATAGGCGTCTGACGGTGGCTGAGCAGCTCCTGCGGCCGCTGTAGGTGGTCATGGGAGTAGCTCGAGCAGGACGTCCAACTCCCGCGACCGCTGTCTGGGTTTGACACAGGGGTTTGTTCTGGGGCTGTTGGCACTTCGCTGCTGGTCACGGTGATGGTCAGGTCTCTCACAGAGACAGGAAGTGAAGAGCAGCTACTGTGAAAGATCAAAGCACATGCAGGTTGCTCAGAGGAGATGCACTCAGAGGAGGACTTAACCCTAGAAAAGCTGGATTTGGTACCTCAGTCCTGGATTCTCTGAGTCAGACTGAATTGACCTAGCTGTCTCTGACACGCTGTGTACTGGAGTGACCATGGGAACCGAGTCCACAGAGCAGTTACTGACAATACTGGAGCGAGATGAGATCTCACTTGAGTCCGAAAGGTCCGATCTTCCCACCTTCCCGCCAGCCCCACCTATGCCGTAGTTCCGAGACACGGCAAGCTTAGTGCTGGTGTCGCTGGTCAGTGTTGACGACAAAGCAGTGAGGTTAGGCAGTGGGCTGTAGTTCTGTTTGAAGACCCCTACTGAAAAAGAATGATAAGAGCATGTTAGAGACAGAAGAAAATGAAAGATGAAAACTCAGATCTGTGCTTGAAGGAAATGAAGAATGAAAACTCTGATTCTTACCTCTGCGAGGAGAACCTTGCGGGGACACAGCGGGACTGGAGTACAGAGATGTGTCTTCAGACCTCTTCACAGAACTGTCGTCGGCCAAAACACTGGATTTCTTCTGAGCCACTGGTGAGTTTGGACCTAAAGAGTTCGAATAACAGACACCAATCACAATCAAGCACTCGAAGAAACTATAGAGAACGGAGAAAAGACTTTTTGGCTTTGGGAAAGGTTTTGGAGAAGGCAACTCTGACCCACCGAAAGCCGCCGCTAAGTCTTTGGCCAGGCTCTTCTTGCGCAGCGGGTTCAGGGCAACTGGAGGAACCTGCAGCACCTGAGACACTCGGTTCTGAGACTTGGCCGCTGTCACAGCAGAGCGGATGGACACTGGAGACATGTCCGACTTAGTGGAGCGTCTTTCACTTAGGTTCTTGGACACTGAAACAGAAAAGGATTATTAACATGTTAATGTTCCTTTACATGGCGACTGCGATGTCGGACACTCACATGTGCTGTAGGCCGCCTCACACTGCAGAGACATGATCTGGAACCTTTCCTCGTCTGTCTGTACCTCCAGGTTGGCCAGGTACTGCTTCACCTTACGCGCCATTTGGGCGTCTTCATACAGTTTCTTAGCATTGAGCAAAGAGCTGCGGCGTGCTCGCTTCTTATGGTTGCCCTGCACATCCAGCAGATTGGAGCTGGTGCTGCCCTGACTGAGTGACCTGAGGAACACGGAGACCACACAGTGACACACTTTTCTGTCATCTGATGACCTCACTGCTACATCAAATGATATGACTTTTGCTTTGTAATAGGCTTTATGACCTCATTATTAAATGACACCAATGTAAAAGCAATATTTCAGAAAATGGTCAGGAAAGTTTCGGAAATGTGCTGAAATATAAAGTCCAGTGCATTTAACTTCAACGCAAATGATAGATGAGGACGATGAGGGCGAAGAGTCTCGAATGACAGACAGAAGAACGGCTGTCAAACACATGCAGCACAGACTCACCCTAAACTCTTCCACCGCTTCTTCCTACAGCCCACGGGAACAAGAGCAGACAGAAAAAGGGACAAAGGGGAATCAGAAGAGAGAGAGGTGGAAAGACACACAAGGGAAACACAGAGAGTGAGACAGAAAGAGAGAAAGACCACCACCACACACAATTTCATCATTAGGCCTTTTTACCTTTGTCTGAACATCAATGCAGGGTCCATGTTTGCTGAGGTCATTCGCACAACGTGTCGAATCTCCTTGGCAATCATTCGTAACTTCTCAAAGTTCACCAGGCCATCAACAATCGAGTCGTTTCCTGGGAGACACAGAAAGAAATTGAAAATATTAAAGTGAGTGAGTGATGGAGGCAAAGCGATCATGAGAGTGCGGCAAAAGTGTGCGACTCAAGTGTGAGTAAAAAGAGTGAGGCAAAAAACTGAAAGGGAAGACGAAGAATTAAAATAGAGAGTAAGGACAGAGGAAGGCAAGCGAGTATGAGAAAAAGAGGTAAAATAGTAAGACAAGTTTGGTAGTGAAAAGTGAAAAAGTGAAGCGAGACAGTGAGCAAAGAGTGAACACTGAGAGAGAGAGAAGTGAACTGATGGGAGACAATAAATGTGAGGTGAGATGAACAGAAAGGGTGAAAACCAAAGAGGAAGGCTGAAAAGAAAAATGAGGCAAGAGAGATGAAACAGTAATGAGAGAGAAAGTGAAATGAAAGTGTGGAGTGAGACTGGGATGGACACAAACCTTCATGCAGGAAAGTGAGGTCTTTTTTCACCACGGGAAAGAGCGGGATGACGGGTGGCTGAACACTCTGGCTGCTCAGGATGTTGCGGTACTTGGACATGTTGCGTGACGGGTCGAACACATCCTGGAGGTCTCGATAAAGCTTCTCATACTTGCTGGGAATTTTTTCCCAAGTGTTCCTCAATCGATTGACAGGAGCCAAGTCCAGTCCACTGAAGAGAACACACACATCATGAATATCCTAACACACACACAAACACACACACACACACACACACACTGACCTGATGATGGCAAACATGGAGTTAAAGTTCTTGCACTCGCGACAGTGCAGCGCAACCTTGATAAAGTGCTTGAGGATTTTCACACGCTTCAGGATGTTGGGTTCACGCAGAATCTCACTGGCGACCCAGAAAGTCTCATGATTGACAATCTCCTCAAATTCCTTCAGGTGGCGCTCGCCAACGGCGGGCTGGAGCTTGAACAGTTCATCCACGTACTCTGTGGCCTCGATGCTGCGGAACAGGCTGAAGTCGCGGACGGAGAGCTGAGCTGCCACCTCCAGCGAGCTGAGCTGCAGCAGACTCACCTGACTCTCCCGCAGAAGATCTTGCGCCGCCTCATCCGAGCACAGCGCCTCCGTCTCCATGTTGTTCTTCAGGTAATACCTACACATACCAGCACAAATTCATCACTGGGAAATCTACACACTCAATTTTCAGACTCACGACTACTTTATGTACGTACAAATACACGTATAGACACGTTTCAGTATGTTCACACAGTTACATTTATATACACGCGCACACACTATTTATAGAGGTATCGTTATAGACACACTGACATTCATATACACACATACACTTATATATACACATACACTTGTGCACACTGACATCTATACACAGACACACACACACACACAATTTACACATTTCTCTCACCGTGCGTTTAGCTGGATGCGGTCAGCGAGTCTGGAGAGCTGGTCGGGGAGGCGGCGCTGCTTGATGACGCCGGCGGCGCTGACGGACACCTCACACAGCGAGTACGTGTCGGCAGCGGCGATCAGGCCGAACTCACTCACGACGTGTGAAACCACATCCTTTGCCCTCGTGTCTCTGCTGATGATGATGTAGCAACTTTGCTGATCCGCTCGAAAAACACGAATCACCTGATCCGGAATATCTGTCAATAAAAAAGTGACCACAGGTTACACACAAAACACACATTGTTGAAGCACAAAACACACACATGCGACAGAGGAAGAGCAGATACTCACAGCAGAAAGCCGCCGCTGCACAAACACACAGAGAAACACATAAGCAAGTGTGTACGCACATGTTTGCGTTTGTAAATAAGAGTGTGTGAGACACCTGAGGAGTTCAAATCTCAAAACACTTGCGCATTACTTTTCTCCCGATACATTATTCAAAATGCCTGATTAGACATGGAGGTTTGTGCGCTTAATAGAGTGTGTGTATGTATCTGAAAAAGTTTGAGAATGTGTGCTAGAGTAAGTATGTGAGTTTTATTCTGTTTTAGACTTTTAGAATCTGTGCATATGTGTTTAGGCTAGTGTGTGTGTGTGTGTGTGTGTGTCTTAGAATAGTTCTGGTTTAGTGTTAAGGTGCATGTTTATGAGTGTCAGAGTGTCAACAACACAGTATTTTAAAGTGTGTCTGCTTTACTCTGTGTGTGTGTGTGTGTGGTACCTGATGGGTGTGGGTAGTCAAGGCTGGTGCTGGTGGGCTGCAGCAGATCTGGGCTGCTGGATGACAGGCTGCTGGGAAGCGGCATGATTGCCACACTGTGACGACACTGTTTAGTGCCAACAATACTGTCGTCCTGAGACTGAGAGACACTGGCATCACTGCAGAAAGAGAGAGCAAACTAACATTTAAAACCAACAGCTTGACCACACACACACACAAACTAGTGAAAAAAATCAGACAGACAAATGTTATTAGACTTGATAAAAATCTGTGTTACAACTGTGATAGACAGCAGTCACATGACACACAATTTCACCGGAAAAGCCGCCATTGAACTATGACATGAGAATCACATCAGGCGATGGTAATCATGCAAACACCCTTTTCAGGGAGACTTTGGAGAAAAAGAGAAGGAGAAAAAGTGTGTGTTTGTCTATGTGTATGTGTGTCGGAACGTGATACAAATGGAGAGGGACAAAAAAAAGATTCAGAAAGAGAAAATGTGTGTGTGTGTGTGTGTATGTGTGCGTGCGTGTAATGTGTGACTCTGGCGTGAGAAAAAAGAGACAGAGAAGACAGAGCAAGAGAGAATGTGAATGTGGTTGTGTGTGTTTGAGCGTGTGTGTGTGTGTGGGGGGGGGTGTTGAAGGAGTGTTGGGGAGCTAGAGTCTCTTACCCAAACAGTCCCCTGTGTAAGTATAGCAGAAAGCAATAAAACAGAAAACAGTGTAAACTATCAGAACACACATTCACACACACAACCTAACACACACTCAGTGAAGATGTGCATGAGAGAGGGACCATTTACCTGAAGGGTTTGGGTGGAAGGATGTTGAACCTGGTTTTCTCCAGCATCTTGCGGATCCTGCTCCGTCCACCAGAAACTGTGTTTGCCTTCAGCTTCTGGTGACTGCGGCTGTCACTGGCAAACTCCACGTCTCCTGGAAGCTCCGGGATGGAGAATCGGTTGATCTTTTTCTCTTGAATCTTGGGTATGTGAAGACCACCGTTTTTCTGTTTCAAGCGACTCTGAAGCTCTTTAAACACTGGGAAGAGATGAGAAAGAGAGATTAAGTGAGTGAGTAAGTGAAGGGCAGCAAAGACAGAGAGATTATGATGTTCTTTAGCTTTAAAACATTTTAGTGAGGATTGTGATAACATGGTTCAGAAAAAGCACCACTTAAATGACATTTGATCATGGCTGAAAACACAGGTTAACTTACCATTAGGCAGAGGTAGCCGAACTACTGCTTAAACTCAAGTCTGTATTTTTTTTAAATACAGTATACTGTACTGTAATTGTGTTAATATATTTATATAATATTTTGATATGAGATTTTAACGTTGCCTAATACAAGCTCACTGCATATTGTTTTCATTGCGATTTTGTGATACTGTTGTTTTTTTCCAAAGTGAAGTCTCATCCAAAAATAATTCACACCATTTGTCACTACCAACATGCAACACACAACTGCAGCCAATCAGCTGTTAGTAGAGCTTGTCTCACTTTGCTAATCTATTCAATTCTAATTCTTTTACTACAGATTCTAATGGGATTGCATTCAGCTTCGGGTAAGTGCAGGTTTGATAACTGAATTACAGCGGTTAAAGTCAGTCGCTAGAGATGAATTTGAAGTCTAGAGCTTCATGTCTAAAACGTATATTTAGAAAATCAATTCCGATCTTGACAGAATAATGCAGTGCACTGCATCTGAAATGTCTGTGTTGCACTTGAGATGTGAAACAGAAGAAATACGGTAATAGACACACAGATGAACTCAAAAATGTAAACTTTATATTAGACTCGTGTATAATATTAATGATGCACCGAAATTTAAATTCTTGGCCGAAACCGAAAACCGAAAAAGAGGAAAGCCTGGCCGAAATCCAAAAACCGAAACACCGAAAGAATTGCATTTATTGCTATGATGGTGTACTAACTTTACTAAATCTAAGGCATTGCAATTGCATACATTAATAATGAAGTTTCAAAGAATACATGAAACAAAATGTGTTACAAATATGCAAATATTTATCAAGTATACTGCAACACTCAAGAGTATAAAATATAATTCAAACTAAAATGTTTAACTTGACCTACTGGCCTGCTGAAAAGTTCCTCCAATAAAAATTGCATTTAAGTGCATTCAGAACAAGTGCAAAGGATACAAAATTTTCTCTGCAGGTCTTAATAATAGTATAAATAGGTTGATGTTGAGCTTGTCATCTGACTGACATCTGAGAAAGATTGAGACTGTATTTAAATAAGGCCAGTGGATAAAAAATATACATCTTGCAGTATATTTTTGTTCATATATATATTATTGTATATATATGATACAATCTGTCACATTTAAAGTAGCCTAAAACAAAATAGCCTACGTACTAGTATTATTAGAGGTACTTTCTTGCAGGATTTCACTGAACTTATCAGACAACGAGGGTGCAAACCCTTCATCTGGTGCATAGAGATGAGTCTGTTTTCTGCTCTACTCCACGCCGGTTCTGTGCATCGTTGCCGGTGTTATTTCTCTCTTTATAACGCGGATCAAGTACAGTTGGGATGAAGTGCAGAGATTTCGAACATATTTCTACGGATCGTGCGCTGACAGACTCTAAGCGTGGACTTTTCATAGTTTTTACCGTGCGATAAAAGTAGTAACGTCTGATACAGACGCATCAGATGAGCTGATCTCTTTAGTTTGCTGCTCAAACGGAGTAAGAAGAGAGATTGTTCTCTATTAAAAGCCACTGGTGTGAAGTGAATGTTGCGGGGAGCTCGTGATTTGTGCTGTGCTGTGCTATGCTATGCA
>SOMO01000049.1:739496-755044 GCA_028128575.1 Paedocypris carbunculus | reverse complement strand
TCAAGTACAGTTGCGATGAAGTGCAGAGATTTCGAACATATTTCTACGGATCGTGCGCTGACAGACTCTAAGCGCGGACTTTTCATAGTTTTTACCGTGCGATAAAAGTAATAACGTCTGATACAGACGCATCAGATGAGCTGATCTCTTTAGTTTGCTGCTCAAACGGACTAAGAAGAGAGATTGTTCTCTATTAAAAGCCACTGGTGTGAAGTGAATGTCGCGGGGAGCTCGTGATTTGTGCTGTGCTGTGCTATGCTATGTTATGAGCCAATGCTCGCTCGCTCGCGCGCGCAGCTCTCGCGCTCTCTGCTTACGTCATCAACTTTCGGCCGTGTTGTTTCGGTGATAAAAGTGTTTCGGCCGAAAATGCACTTTTGGGCCAGTTTCGGCCGAAAATTTTCGATGGCCGAATATTCGGTACATCCCTATATAATATACCTTAGAGTCTTACGCTCTCATACACACTTACCGAAGTCGAGTCGAGCAGCCTCTCAAACTCTTCCAGAAACTGTGTCATCATTGGATCTCCCTCAAAGNTCTGAACTTGTTTCATAAAGGAAACCATAAAAGTCACATTGATTTGCAGCTCACTCAGTTCTGTTTCTATTTCTGTGCTTGGAATTCATATACAGTATTTGCGTAGTTTTGCAGTATATGTAGTTCTTTGAATACAGCCATTACTGTATGTGTGCATGGTGTAAAGAGTGTAAACAGGTGGTGTAAAGACAGATCTGAAAAGTCACAATGATTTACCCCTTTCACAAAGAATTGGAATTTTGAAAAATTACAAGATGTCATCCATTTCTCAGGATGAGCCCAATGTGTTTTCTGTACTTCTTCTGAACTTAATTTCTTACTTGGTAATTTTTTGTTTACTTATGTGATATGCATTTTATACATTATTATTGGTTCCTTAAGGTTCAGTACTTGGACCTTTACTATTCTTCTTCTAATTGCGCCAATTTCCAAGCAGAGCATACAGAGACGAACATCTCCAGTTCTGATGGAACTTCCTAGCTCCCCAAACTGGCGGATTATTTTGGTGATTCACATTTAGCGATAAAGGCCAATCAGTGTGTAAGTGTGAAGTACCAAAGATGTTGGTCTTGACAGTGAGGGAGAGGTGTGTGTTGTTCTTCAGCATGTCCATTGCTTTGGTGTAGGAGATGTTTTCAAAGTTCTGCCCATTGATTTCCATAACCTGAGACAGAAGTGATGGGGCTCAGTAGGTCACCTGATCTTTGACTCGAGAGGGTGTGTTGGTACCTGATCTCCACGCTTCAATCCGGTCTGTGCTGCTCGACTGCCTTCCTCAACCGACGCGATGAAGATCCCAAAGCCACGCTCACTGCCGCCCTGCAGCGTGAAGGGTAGTGGAGACTCACGAGACACCTTCTCCACACTCACCAGACGACACCTCGCCTTGGCTGCGCAGGCGATGTTGAGCAGACGCAAATGACCCTTCATTTTCTTACAGATTGAAGAACAGTCATCAGAGCCTGACACGAGATTCTCCTCCCTCACACTGTCTCACCCATTCATTCACACAACTAGACACAAACTTGCATATTCTCATTCATTAATTCTCTCTCTCACACAAACTGAAAGACACTCAATAACTCTTACTTCTTAGATCTCATCCTTACGCTCTCATACACACTTACCGAAGTCGAGTCGAGCAGCCTCTCAAACTCTTCCAGAAACTGTGTCATCATTGGATCTCCCTCAAAGTCATTGAAGTGATTATTCACCCACAGCAAAACAATTCTCGTTACCTGCAGCACACAAAAGTCACATTCAACACAAAACTACACACACACACACACACACACACACACACACACACACACACACACACACACACACACACACCGTGTGTCTGAGACTCTCCACTTTAAACCACTCCAGAAGTTTTTGACCCAACTCCATTGGACTGGACAGGAAGGTGCGGTAGGTCAACAGGAAATCCTCAATGTAGGTGGGGTCCACCACTGACGGCTCCTCCACCAGGTGCATGATCAGACGTTCTGGGGTCCCCTGACGTCACAAGTTACACAAGGTCATGTTATTGATGACACAGGGTCAAAGGTCAGAGAGTCTCACTTTGATGACGATGTGGCCAGTACGGGTGCCGCTCCGGTCCAGAGTCCGGTGCTCCTTTACCATGACAATCTCCCCCTCCTCCTCCACCTTGTGTGTGTTCTTCTCCACATGATTAAGGATCCGACAGTAGTCGTCCTTAGCAATACACACCAACTACAAGGAGACACAACAGTCATATGACTTTCAGCTAAATATTCAGGTAGTGGTCAGTTAATCACGCAAGGTTAGAGGTCATCCACCAAACCGTGAGTTCACATCCTCTCAAAACCATCACACAGCAAAAATTGTGTGAGTGTGTGTGTGTGTTTGGGAAGTGCTGTGTCTGTGTGTGCTAGACTGATCATGTGACTAACCTGACAGTCGTCGGCTCTAGTTCGAACAGTGCCGTTCATCAGCTGGGTCTCTGGAGAGGGAGAAATGCCGAAGCTGTTGCCCATGCAAAGAGTCTCCACACGCCCGTCACTGTAGCAGATCTCCACTGCGTCGTTCAGAATCACGTACCAGAGCTCCAGCTGAACACACACATACACACTTCAGCTCAAATCTGTGGAAAATTCAGACCACAAGTGACCAGAGAGCAACTTGTGAAAGGTTCCGCAACTGAAGCTGTGTGTGTGTGGTAAATATGCTAAACCGTTATGACCTTTCCTTCTATAGTCTCTCATCAGTTCAAAACAGCATCGCACACTAGATGTGTTTAGACAAGTTTTCTGGTTTGCTGATCATCTCTCTCTGGTCAATTTATTGCTGTGAGATTTTCTTGTCGTGACAGATGGAACAAGTTTTGACAGACTTTGATTGGAACATTATTTCTGAGTGTTGTTTAAACGTTGTGTGTGTTCAGAACTTCACCTCCTGTTTGTCTTGCAGGATGACGGCCCCTTCCTGCTCCACCACCTCAAACATCATCACCTGACACAGCTCCCTCCTTACCGACATTGTCATGTTAGCAAACGCTGGCAGCTGATGCATGAACTCCAGCAGTTGCTCTGCAGAGATATGAGACAGAAAGAGAGTCTATAAAATCCCAAACTACTTTGCATGAAGTGAAATGAAGCGTGTTTGCTATACCGATGTCTTCGTCTGTGCGGTCCACGGCCTCCTTCTCCAGGCACTCTCGCACAATGTCTCTGGCCAACAGACCCTCAGAAGAACGCTCCAGATCTTCATCCTCCTCATCCTCCTCCGAGTCCACGGGAGCCTCAGGCAGCCCTGACAGATCTACGTCCCCCAGATCGCTCTCTGTGGCCTATGGTCGAGACATATTATCTGTTTAGCTGTGAGGAACTCTCTGAACACAGAACATCTGGATGTATGCAGTCCAGAGTTCAAACATCCAAGTGGGATTGTTTATGTCCTAATGTCAGTTTAATCAAGTATATTCTAAAGCCTTAGTCTGTGAATGACAGATCAAGTCTGTCCCGGTCAAGGTCGTTCTAGGCGTTAACCTATATCATAAATTCCAGTTTAAATCCAGAACTTTCAGCAGATTCTGGAGTCACTTATTCCACAGAGCTTTTGAGGATGTGCAGTGTGTGCTTGCTTGTACAGTACCTGCTTGTGAGTCTTTATCCGTGTTAAAAATCTATAGCATTTAAACCATGTTCTTTAACCCTCACACAATCTAGACTGTGTGTGTACAGTATATTTAAATGTATGTTTTTTTTGTCATGTTTCAGGTCTCCAGGAGAGCGTTTATCAGCTTGATGCTGTCTGTGATTCCTTCACATCGCTGCTTTAACACTTTTCCTGCGTGACAGAGCCACGCACCTGATATATGTCGGATAGGCTGCTGCTCCCCGAGTCGCTGGCGATGCTGCATCCCGATTGGCTGGCTGGAACGTGCGTCTGCTGAGGGGAGTGGTCTGTCAGCTGCATCTTACTGAGGTCAGCAGGAAGCTGTTCAGATGAGACGCAAAGTGAGACTATGCCATGAAAACTACATCTTTCAGCAACGCCACAAACGCAGAAAAAATTTCTAAAAGTTTGACAATACACAAACAAACCGCGCACAACCAGAGCACACACACTGGAGATCACTTGACCGAAAAAAAACAACAACATACACACCAAGCAAAACAACTGCACACATTTAAGTTGACACACCTTAAAAACAACACGTTCAACATTTCCAGCAAACAAACACATTCTCATTCCACAAAACAAACAAGAACACCCTAAAACAGAATAATAATAATAAAAAAATCACTCCCGATCTACAGAAAACTGACCTACACACACACACTCCAAAAAACAAACGCTAACAACCAACATGCAGAAGAAAAGAAAATGTAAATAAATACAAAATAAACACACACACACACACACACACACACACACACACAAACACCAAATAAACAAACACACAAAGACAAACACAAACTCTAGAAAAAAAACACCAAAAAAATAAACAAGCCTTTTACAGAAAAACATGCACATACAAACAAATACAAACACACACACACACACACACACACACACACACACACAGAAAAACAAAGAGAATAAAACACAAAACAAAAACACTTTACAGAAAAAGCACTCAGAAAACACCTAAACAGTACACTAGAAAACAAATATGCACAAAATAAAAAACATACACACACTCAAAAATGCCCCCACTGACTCCAGAAACAAAAACAGGCACTATCACACTCAAGAAGATCCTTGAAGATCCTTTCAAGCTGGTGAAACACACCCAGAACCATCTGAGGCTCACAGAGAGAGATCAGGCGCTCGCACTTTCATCCTGCTCGGCCGCTGGAGGTGTAAAGGGCAGGAACATCCATCAGGGAGGAAGAAGAACCAGAACAGCAGCTAATTGCTACAGTCGTACTGTGCCATCTCCAGCTAGCTACATTAAATATGGATGTAACATCAGCCAGAGTCTCACACGCGTGTTTATACAGCGGCTCTCACACACAAGAGAAAGCACCAATAAAATACTCCAAAGACAAGGCACACACTCCCGATCAAACACACACTGAACAGAAACCACACACAATACAGATTGAACACACACTCCACTAGACTCACACACACTCTAAATAAAAACATACACTCCAGAATATACACTCCGAATCAAACACACACTTCAGATCAAAAACAAACAACAAAAAACAACTGATTGTAACCACATTCCAGAAGAAGCCTATTCTGTTGGACGCACACGCACACACACACACACACACACACGTCCTGCTGGAGGTTTAGAGTATCATGTGGACAGGAAGGTCAGCGCAGGATCAATACCCTGAACCAGTGTCTGCTCCAGAAACACCAGCCTCAGAAGAACCTGAACATGGCCGTCACCACACAATCTTGAGGTTACAGAAAAACAAACACGCGACACAACACACTCCTGTGAACACTGCATGTAAAACAAAATACGGTGTATACGCAGAAAATATAATATAGAATTGTAATACTGATGATTATATACATTAAACACACAATAGCGAACATGCAGTACACTCCACACTACAGTCGTCACACACACACACACACGCCAATTAACGCTCACCAATTAACCCAACACTAAAATAAACACAAACACATTGGTGAACACAAACTCCTGGTGAACGCACACTTGGATGAACACACACACACTGCTGAATACTCACTCCTGGTGAACACCAAGACACACACACACTAGTGAACACACTCAAATGAAAACAAACACTCACACACAGACTGGTGAACACACACCGGAGTTTTTTCCTCGCATCTCACCAGTGAGGCTTTTTATTACCTGGCCAATGTCGCATTGGTTGCTTGCTCACTGGACATAGCCAACACCCACGGACAATGCACAAAATGCAACAATGTCCTATTTTTACATTTTCCCACAGTGGCTTTACTTTGAAAAGCTCTTTACAAATGCACTGAACTTGAACACTTGTGAATACACACACACACTCGGAAGAACACACACAGACCAGTGAACGCACACACTGGTGAACTCCTACTGAACACACACACACACCCCTGCTGAACACACTGGGGTGAACACACACTCTCGGAGAGTGTCTGGGTGGACAGCAGGAACCTGAAGCTGTTTCCGTCTGGCTGCTTCCAGCGCTGCCAAGTTCAAAGATGGAGTGACTGAGCCCAGGACGCTAATGGAGCTGAAAGAGCAAGCCAATTATCTGCTGCTGAATTATGAATCATGGAGATGCTCCAGATCAGCTTCAGCGTGTCTTCACTCTGGTGTGAGGAAGGGTCTTACAATGACACACACACCTGAGAACCACACTGTGTCGTTTACATGTAGCCCCGCCCACACACACGCCACCAAAAACACAATCAAAACACCTTCACACACCCAAAACTCAGTTTAAATGTCTCTGAAGAAGATCAGTGAAGATAAGAGAACGTGCGAGAAGCATCACACACACGCACACACTTGCTGCAGACCGACACTCTCAACAATGACATCACTTACTTTGGAGGACCACGGCTGCAGGCAGTTGGCATAGCAACGCACCAGAAAAGCCATTTCCACAGCGAAGGAGATGGAGACAAGAGAAAGAGACAAGGAAAGATCTCTCGCAACACCCAACTGGGACGCAAGGCTCCTCAAAGTCCAGACAGCGGAAAATCAGCGGCGGCGGAGACGTGACGCTACGCCAGAGTTCTACTTCACTGCAGCGGCTTCGGACCCCTCAGGGGCCCGTCTGTTCATCCCAGTCCCAGACTACACACACACACACACACATCCATCCGCGGGACTGAAGAGAAGCCCGGCAGAAGAGCATGACATCATCTGCTGGAGGGGATGGAGGGGGGCTGCTCAACCCTGATTGGCTGGAGGAGCCGCTTTATTGATCACAGCAACATGAAAGCCTGTGTGTGTGTGTGTGTGTGTGTGTGTGTGTGTGTGTGTGTGTGTGTGTGTGTGTGTGTGTGTAAAAAAAAAAACTCCAGTATCACTGCTGCACACTTGTGTGTGTTTGCAGAAACAACTGCAGCAAATGCATTATTATTGTGTGTGTGTGTCTGTGTCTGCAGACACAACTGCATCACTGCCGCCCCTCCTCAGCCAGCAGGATCCCCGCATCTGCACAGACGGTTTCACCTAACACACACATATACACACGCAGAGTGCAGTGAGGAGCCGATGACATCATCGCTTTAAAACAAACCAATGGAAGCTCAGCGCATGGAGCTTCCCTGTGAGCGAGAGGGAAAGTAAGGCAGCGCACGAGCGATGGGCAAGAATACACCACCTATCAAACACACATGCACACACACTTGCAACAGACAAAGCATTCAATTGAAACATTCAACTCCCTCAATTTAATTCAAACACAAAACATGTGTTGGTGTGTTTTTATGTTAGTCATGACATTGTATGCATGAATGCTCTCTGTACATTGCTAATGAACTGTTGAGATGCTTATACAGTAAATGGAATGGTCATGTGACTGGCCATACACTGGTTTACGTCTGCTACACACTGCAAATGAAGTGTGACACACTTTGAGACATACAACAGCGAGTCTTAACAAATGTGTGTGTGTGTGTGTGTGTGTGTGTGTGTGTGNAGGATGTACTTCCTGAGAGAGAGAGAGAGAGAGAGAGAGAGAGAGAGAGAGAGAGAGAGAGAGAGAGAGAGAGAGAGAGAGAGCGCAGCAGCAGCAACATTGGCCTCACAGGCCATTAAAGCAAATGAAAGGGGTGGTCAAGACACAAGGGAGGGACAATCAAATACTGTAGAGAGGGAGAACGGGAGACAGACCGACACAAGCAGAAAGAAAGAGAGAAAAAGAGACAGACAGACAAACAGAAAAGACAGACAGAGAGAGGGAGAGAGAACTGAGACTCTCGACAAGATCATTCATCATTTAGGATCACTTCCTTTTGCATCTACAATTTTTCTCAGCCAGACTGCATAAAAACAAGCATAAACATCAAAAATCAATGCAAATCTAATATTTTTCTTTTATAATCAGAACACAATCATAGAGAACAACAACCAGACAAAAGAATCACAAACAAACACATCCCAAACACACAGCAGAAAAAAAACAAACTTAATCTTCATTCGGAACATGGCAAAGACACACTATCCATCATCACTGACGAGAGAGAGAGTGTGTGTGTGTGTGTGTGTGTGTGTGTGTGTGTGTGTGTGTGTGTGTGTGTGTGTGTGTGTGTGTGTGTGGTATTGTAAACGTGATGGGAGGGGCTGCAGTGATGATTTCATTGTGTGGAATAACAAACAGCAGCAGAGAAAGTCCTGAACACTCCAGCCACATAAACACACACAGACACACACAGATATAGAAATATAGGCAAGGACAGACACAAACACACACAAAAATAACATGTATTCAGCAAACAGAAGTCCAAGCAGAAACACAAGAGAAGTGAGCAGTCTGATCAACATCTAAACCAAAACTTAGCTGTGATGTATTGACTGAAGTACCTCCTGACCATCACAGCGTCTGGAACAGTAATCTCCTGCTCCTCAGCTCAGGCTGACAGCTCTGCTGCTGAGGAACTAGCTCTCTTCCACTTTCATCACCATCCTCCAACAGACTATGGATCAGTCACTTGACCTTAATCATTCCAGACACACAGAAGATAGAATCTTCTAACAATGTCCAGCCATGAGAACTCCATCGTCGTCATCCTTCAGATCAGTCTCAGAACCTCCAAGATCTCAGACATCCAGAGCTAATCCTACTCCAGCAAACTCCGCTATGAAACTCCATGGGTTCTGTAGTATCAGACTAGATGTGTTCCTGATGTTTACAGTCCTGTCCAGAGGCTTTCCCATGGTCTGTGACTGTTAAAAGTGCTTCAAAATCAATAGTATGTCAACCAAATTTTACTGTATGTACCAGGGTAAAGGTGAAATCAACACAGGTGCTCACACAAGAGCCGTCTTACACCTCCTGTCCAGATGCTCACTAGTGGAGAACACAACTCCAAACCGATGCTGTGATCATCTTCCATTCCAGTCACAGCAAAAACCAGCAGAGACAGTTTGATGAAGAAGATTGAAATAGATCAGCGTCACGGCTTCATCTAATTATTTCAGAAGAATCCCAGATTACCAGAATCCTCCATTGGAAAGCAGACAATATCTGAGAGACTGAGAGACAATATCACTGGATGTTTGATCAGAAACGTGTGAAGATCAGAGTCAAGTCTCCGCTGGCTGAACATTACAAATCACATGAAAAGAGAAGAACCATATGAAGGTTTAATGGATCAAACTCTGGAACCTGCATCAGAATCTAGAAAAAAATCATTCTCTCTTCAAAGCACTCTCTCTCTCTCTCCTCTGATTATCGGTTTCATTGTGGTTGTCTCTGTGTCTTTCATTTTAACTCTCTAACTCTTTCTACCTAAGACGCCGTCTCCCGCTATCTCCAATTGTCTACTTTGTATCTCTCTCCACTCTTTATTTGTCTACAAGAACTCGGAACGGTGTGTGAAACTGATGGTTCAGCAGAGCAAGTGATGATGTCAGCAGAAGAAACTCATAAGATTGGTGTCATATCTGCCAGAGAAAAGCATGGACTCTTACGGTTAACAAGGCTTCCTGATCTTCTCCTCCACAGGGCAGATGGGGTGCGGGGCTCGACCCATCCCTCTCGTCAGTGTTCTCCACCTGTAAAGCAGCAGAGAACTCACTATCTTGGTTGAACATCCAATTCTTCCATAGGACCGAGAGTCGGTGCAGACGCAGCAGACTCATGATCAGCACATGCTACGACACAGAAGCACTCGAGGAGAAACGTGGGCTGCTTCCTGCAGGAAGTTGTGAACACGTACATCCTCTCAGAGCGGAAGTGGCTAGCGTGCTAGTTGACTGTGTCTGCTCCCGCACAACTTCAGACATTTGCAGTCCAGCAACAACTTGGCTTCCTCGGCTCAAACTGTAGATCATGAAACTTGCCAAGACGTTGTGAAACACCAAAAGTCATATAAATTTACTTTCAGTTAAACACAATATAAATTCAATTTAATGCTGTGTAAATGAAAAAATAATGCAACTGATTTCAATTAAAGTATCTCCTGAAAGAGCTGAAATGCAATGCAGAGAGAGGTTGGTTCCTTCATTCGTTTAGAATTGAGAAAACATGATTCAGATAATTCAGATGGGGGGGGGGAGTCAAAGAAAGAGAAATTGATAGACTGATGGGAAGACAGAAAAAAAGACACATGTAGATGGGTAAAAGAGGGCAACAGTGATCCCTGCTGGACAAAAAGGGTATCAACAATTTCTGTGTGATTGTGCTAATGAGAGCTTTTTCATAGACACTCACCACAATCATCTCTGATGGCTCCAAGGTGACGCACTTAGACCCTCGTCTTCCTCCTTGTTGTTTCCCAAAGCTGCGGAGAGACAGCAACAAAAAGAGAAGGAAGAAAAAGAATATAAGCCAGTCAGTGGCATTGGCAGTGACACATCAGACTCTGAATCCATCATTCAGATCTAGCTCGAAACTGTACAAAAACATCAATTTTTAAAACCCATCTAAAACCCATTTGATAATCACAGTCGGTCAGTCTGCTTGAGGTTCTGTAAATACTGTAAATTACCATTTTAAAATTGTCTGATTTGCTTTCAAACTGCTTTGTGCGCAGACGAGGCTTTAATGCGTCCAGGATTTCCCCCCGAACACATCACTGAAACTGCCAGCAAGATTCTACTGCACATCTGATTAAAACCCCAGTCTCAAAGAAAATTCCCCCCGATACGTGGAGTGCTACAGGGGTCTGTACTTGGCCCATCACACTTAAATATGAAAATCTTAACCCTTGAAAGCTGTGATTATATATATGGTCATAAATCAGGGGTCTGGAACCTTTTGCTCAAAAGCCAGATGTGACATGTGATGACATCTAGCAGTCACAAAAATAAGCTGACATTTCTCAACACAGTAATAAATATTTCCACTGATTTTCAAGACATTATAAAACATTTTTTTCCAAAAACCTGCATTTTATAGACTACTACATTTGTTGACTTTGCTGGAGTCAATCACATCTGCGCTTCAAAAAACAGGAAAGTTCTTTTTATTGGACTCAATATGGTAGCATACACAGATTATGTTGAGATCTTTGAGAGATAATTCTGAAGCCAGTGTATCAATCTGTGTATATTTGATAATTCTGCCGAATTTATATAAACTGCGTTCACAAGGTGAATTTTGAAATTCCCTCTCATATGTACATTATCTTCATCCTTTTAATGCCATTAAAGATATCTGCCCATTGAATCGTGCACAGACAAAGTGGTTTTGGTGAAGGAGAAGAAGATAAATGAAGATTGATTGATTGATTGATTGATTGATTGGTTGATTGATTATTTTGTTAATCGCCAAAACATGGCATTAAACATTTTATCTTTAAAGCTTTTAAATGTGGAATGAAGGTCATTTTTTGTCAAATGTAGGTCCAAGAAATTTGACTTGTACGTTTTTTATAGGTTCTCCATCAAAAAATAGTTCTGCATCATGGTGTAAAGATCTCAAAAGAGAAGTGAACACAAACGTTTTTTGTTTTGGAGAATTTGAAGCCATTTTCTGCTGTCCAGTTGTTTCATTTGTTGATACATAATTGTAATTTCATTCAATTGTGTTCATATTTTTAAGATAAATAAATTTAAAAAGATTTATTTAATTTTATCTTTAAAAAGATAAATGAGGAAAAAGGTTCTGTCGAATTGGTTTCCGACATCTAATCTCGTTTTGTTCTCCAGTTTCGGAAAATCTTTGCATTTAGTCAGTGCTAATTAAAAATAAAAAACAAAAATATACAAATATTCTCGACAAAATACATCCAAATGTATTTGATTTTCTTCAAATTCCTGGCCCATGGTCTCTTGCTGTGTAGATAAGATAAGATATTCTTTATTGTCACTGTACATTTATGATGCAAAAGACAGACAGCAACTGAAAGATGATCTTCTAACTCCAGTGCTACTCTATCTATCTATTGGTATCTCCTAGAATTTCTGACAAAATCTTAACAGGTTATTTATTTCTGGGCCTCAAGGCAGAACACAAGCTTAGGGAGAACATGCAAAGCCACAAAAGACCTCAAACTGGTCCGGCTTGCAGTATTGCAGGTCCTGCGACCACTATTCCCCATAAATGCTAGATTATTTCATTTGCATCTTCACTCCTCACAGTCTTAAACATGTGCCAACTACTTTGGTCAAACCTTCTACACAATCTAATAGTCCAACACTGTACCGCAAGGAAAAGCGGCCACACCATCAATGCTGGTTGCCCTTTCTACTTTCTTACGACTACTAGTCTCACAACATAATCTAATAATTACAACATGGCTTATTATCTTCTCATTACTTGAATGATGTACATGTGCCATCAACACCTTCGTGAACTAAAAAAAAACACTGTTGTTTCAATTTTTGTCTAGGATTAAATTACAATCAAAAGACGTCAGGCTGTGATGTCATCAGTAGCCTTCACGCATGTGTAAAGAAACACAATGTCCAGTGGAGGTCAGAGGTCAAGAGAAGCCCACTAATCGCAGTCCAAAACACACGTAACAAACTCACTGTCTCTGCATTTCTTTAGCTCTCTTCACTCCTCTTATTTTACCTCTATCGCTTTCATCTCTTCCCCATTCTCTCTCTCTGCACTAGAGAATTAAAGTGTGCATGTGAGGAGATTCTCACCTGAGCGCCAGCAGTAAAAGCGCTGAGCCACGTCCACACGTCCAGCAGCTGCTGCACTGCTGTCACAGACTCGCAATAACACGATCACACACACACGGCAGCAGCAGAAATGTAGACAAACCAGATCTCAGGCATCCAGAACATTCCCACAAACACCAAAGCAACCTTCCTGTTTCTGTGTGTGTGTGTGTGTGTGTGTGTGTGCATGTTTCCGCATGTACGAGAATGTCTGTGCATGTGTGAGTGAAAGAAAGAGAGGAGTTGAAAAGATCACAGAACAAAAAACAAATTGGCACACAAAAACATGACCTTTGACCCAAGCTGAACTGTCAGCAAAACGTCAACGCACACACACAAACCAGTGACCTGTTCACAGCAAGACAGTGTAGAGTCACACACACCAGCAGGGTGGTAGGTGCATCTGCTCCTCCAGCAGGACAGATCCTGACAGCAGCACGTACCAGCAGCTGGAGACACTGTGAACCCTGCGGAAAAACACCCAACACTGTGACATCATCAGCATCAGCATCATCGTCATCAAACTCACTGGAAGAGAGGATGGTTGGCCTGGTGGAGCTCATAGCGGGCCGTCATACACATGGACCTGTCGAGAGCGAGAGGAAGGTGAGTGTGGAGGGGAGACGCTGCAGGCTCTCCTCACCTGAGCTGGTGGTCCCTCAAGTCGGACAGCACCTCCATGTGGCACAGCTGAGAGTAGATGATGTTCAATTCCTGCACCCAAAATAGACAATCAGTCATGTATCCCAAAGAAAGGAGCAGGTTATCCAGGAAAGGAAGTCGCACAAAACAGAAGAGTTGATACATAGTAACATGAGGAACAGAGAAGAGCAACTGTCCAATAGAGATGTTGAGAGCTGATTGGCTGTCTGAGTGATATGGGCGATCAATCCCAACACACACACACACACACACACACACACACACACACCAATAACTCTGAGCTCTGTCTCTCTGTGTCTTTTTAATGTCAAGTGCAATGATAATTTTAATTGAACTAAGAACACATGCTTTTTTCGTTTATTTTAGTGTGGAAGGAAACTGGAGAGCCTAAAGACATCCACGCAAGCACAAGGACAACATGCACATACACACATAACCAAAAAATAGTTTCTTACGAAAATGCTTGTCATTCAAATAAGAAAACGTACACATTTTTTAAAATGAACACAATGCTTAGTGCGGCGGTGTTCACAGAACTTTTCCAGTGTTGACTCTGAGCTTCTGGTGCTGCACATGACTCATGCAACAATACGACATCAAAAGCTTTTCCTCGTAGCTTTGAAGTTTGTTTCTGATGGATATTAAGTTCCACATTTACATCATCACTTCATTTTAAGCAGAGACACAGACTGTTTAGTAACTAGTAGTCAGGCTTCCTATAAGAGGGGAGTTGTAGTCCAGCTCCGTGTGTGTGTGTGTGTGTGTGTGTGTGTGTGTGTGTGTGTGTGTGTGTGTGTGTGTGTTGACTTCACGGTGTGTATGTGCACTTCACTTGGATGGGTTAAATGCAAAGCACAAATTCAGCATGGTCCCCTGGTGGAAATATAGCCATCACCTCACTTTCCTTTCAAGAGGCCAACTTATGGCTTTTTTTACCAGAATGTTGGTCCAAATATGTCAATGATATTTGGTTTTGTAATAGAAATAGTTTTTGAGGAATTAGATTTTGTTTTTGATGTGTGTGTGTGTGTGTGTGTGTGTGTGTGTGTTTACATCACAATCGTTCCACTTTTTCTAGCCATAGCTTATCACACTTTAAACCCTGCAAATTAAATGATGCAGCTAATGTCCGTGAACTTTGGTCGTGGTTCAACAGTAGAAGGTCATAAAACCTTTATGATTAAATTACCATGTAGCTTATTAGAATTTTCAGAATCACCAGCATATTACCACCACAACCACAGAAATCTACTGTTTTAAAATAGATGCATGGGGTTGTAAATTTGATTTTCAAAATGAAAACTAACAGAAAAGAACATGTCAAAACCAGTCCTTGTTTTGTCCTAGTCAAGTCAATTTTGAATTGATTGGCTGAAGCTGTCCAATCACAGAGCAGCTTGTCGCAGTTCTGCCCACACCACAGCCAGACTTTAGTACAGGTACAGTATTTATCAACTTCTGGCGCTTCTGGCCTGCATCTGTATCCAAACATGTGAGCAATCACAATGAAAATAACAAATTTATGCTTCAGAAGACATTTCATAGCAAATACAAATTTTAAAAGAACAAACTTTAATACAACATATACAGAATTTAGACTTGCTATAAATTCACAGTTTTTCCAAACGCTAATATACATTTCTGGGAAAGGCTAATTCATACATAATGTATAGATAAAGATATTAAATAAGTCTGATAACATGTTTAATAAAATCTCTAAAATCTTTGTATAATAATCTCATAAAAAATGCCCTACCTGTCTAGTTTCTCCAAAAACGCTGTCTCATGACTTTCTAAGAATTTGTGTTTGATTTTTAAAATCACTTCACATTTTTGGCAACAGTAAATTGTAAATGCGAATATGAATTCCATTAAAATTTGATTCATTATATGTATCTGTACCTATAGTCAGAACATAATGTCATGGAATTCCAATTATGATGCTGGAATCACCACTACATCTTCAACTAATAGTTCATATTATGTAGTTCATATGTTCATATTTTCCCTGGTGGTTCCTTACAGAGCTAACGTTGGTAAAACACACGCGCGCGCGCGCGCGCGCACACACACACACACACACACACACACACAC
>SOMO01000049.1:700618-722572 GCA_028128575.1 Paedocypris carbunculus | reverse complement strand
TATATTATTTTTATCTTACAGATATAATCTTATAAAAGTTTTAGGCTAGATCGCTTTTAATATAACTTCCATTGTTATAGCTCAGTGTCTACTATAGCAAGGGATATTAACATACTACATATATGTGTGTGTTTTAAACTTTGTTTAGCTGGTGTTTCTAGTGATGGCAGCAGACGCACGCTCAGCAAATTAATATTGATTGTGGATGCATTTTAATCAAAAACCTGTTATGTGTTGTTAAGTGACATTCTTGCTGCTAACAGAAGAACAAAAGGTTTGATGATTGTACCTGCTCAAACGAATGGAGGCCGCTGGCTTTCCCCAACCTTACCAGGTCATCCAGGATTGCTTTTTTCAGCTCCTTCTCACAACAGAGGGAGTGATAAATGAAGGCATGTCCAGAATCTCATCTCTAGCTTCATTAACACAGACACCTACTTTACTTTCACACAGCTGCTGGAAGGATCCCTCCATGCCTTTCTTCTGTGCCCACAATGGCATGACCTCTGGGTCGGGTACTATGATGCCCACCAGACATGCCTGGACACACACACACACACACACACACACACACACACACACACACACACACACACACACTATGGGTCTATGGATGTTTGATCAACCTTACACTCTAAAACAGTATGAACAGGATTTGAAGAATAGACTGGACATAACACGGGTCACTGGGGAGAGGGTTTGAGCCAGAATACTGTATGAGTTTTTAGTTACATGACAAAGAAGAGTTTCTAATATGAATGAAGGATGACTGATGTTTGTCGTGAATGGCAAATTCTCTGTATGACTGAAAAGCAATTATTTTGTGTCACAACTGATCTGTGAATGACTTGTATAGTAAACGATGTGTGTTGTGATTGAAGTATGTCGTGAACAGAGGTGTAAAGTACTTGAGTAAATGGACATTGTTACTTTACTTAAGTATGTTTTTTAAGTACGAACCTGCAGACTGTCTCCGTGCACATAGAGCTGACACACTGGCTCGCTGCGGATGTAGATGTTCTCGATCTTCTCTGGAGAGATATACTCGCCCTGAGCCAGTTTGAAAATGTGCTTCTTTCGGTCTATGATCTTCAGCGTGCCATTCTGAAGGAAACAAACACTGAATAGTCAGACACGGCCCTTTGCTGACTTCACGTGTAGAACAACATACTGGCATCCATTTCCCGATGTCTCCGGTGTGAAGCCACCCGTTTGCGTCCAGAGTCTCTGCGGTCCGGACCGGGTCTTTAAGGTAACCCTTGAAAACGTTTGGACCTTTTACGCAGATCTACAATTCCAACATCACACAATACAGTTTGTTTCAGTGACGACCACTTTCATTATGACTAAGTATGCTTATGTGAAACCTGCCTCTCCTTCTCCTTTAGCAGAAAAGTAATTCTTCTCAGCCACATCCACCAGTTTGATTAGATTACAAGGCAGAGGTCCTCCAACATGACCTGGAAGATCATCCACCATTACTGTGCTGCTTACACTGAAACATGGTGGAGGTCTCTAGCGTGATTCTGCATGTGTCTCTCACCAGATGTCCAGTCTCCAGGTGTGGTAAAGGTGCACCCGGCTGTACACTCTGTCTGTCCATACGCCTCATACACCTGCAGAAAAAGGAAGAGCGTGAGAGCAAGTGGATGATGTCACACTGATGATGTCACTCCGTCACCTGGCACCCGAGTGCAGCTCTCAGAAAACCCAGGACGGATGGTGAAGCTGGAGCCGCTCCAGTGATGATCATCCGCAGCCTACCACCAAGACTGTCCTGAGATCAGAGGAGCGTTACAAAAAAACTAATGTGAGTTAGTGTTTACCGTCCAGACTGTCCTGAGATCATAAAAGCATCTGGTGTGTGTGTTTGTGTGTAACACACCTGTATCTTGTGAAAGAAGATCTTGTCCCAGACGCTGTCTGAGCGAATGATGCCGCGAGTCACTTCTGCTCCTTTCCGCCGGGCGGCGAAGTTGAGCAGCCAGCGTTTCAGAGAATTATCAGCCTGACTGAAGATCTGAGAGACACACACAAGACATGTATGTGTGCAAAAGTCTGTTAGTATATACAGTAAGTCTACCTAACGCAGGTTGTGTGTGTATGTGTGTGTTTCTCTGTAACAGAGTCTCTAACCTTGTCATACATGCGGTTGAGGAGTCGCGGAACCACTGGGAATATGGTCGGCCGGAGGGTCTTCATGTCGTCAGGGAGGAGACGAATGTCACCTTGAAAGAAGCCGATTCGCCCACCATGACAGATCACCACTGACTACACACACACATACACACACAGACGACATATACACACGGTCAGCTTTTACATTTATGTACTTTTGCTATCTAACACAGCAGAAGTATAATTACTTAAATAAGAATGTTTAATCTTACTAATCAAAAATTAAAATACTGTATATTCCCAACACATGAGGCTCCAGGTTGCATAAGGACAGGAGTAGTGTGTGTCTCACCTCGATCAGTCTCTCAAACATGTGGGCCAGAGGCAGGAAGGAAATGAGAACATCATCCTGGTTAGGAAAGATGACTTTCTGCACACACACAAACACTGTTTAAAACACTGTGGTTAAGCAAGCATTTCTATCTCTGTTTTAGTTTCTCAAAGAAACTTAATTAAACATCTCTACAGTAACTCACATCTGTCACTTTTAGAAAGCCGGCAAAGTCGGCCACTACATTGCCGTGTGACAGCATCACTCCCTTAGGGTCTCCTGCACACACACAAATACCATTACTACACATCACTGCACACTGCACATATGCTAAAGATCCACTATTACCCATTTCACTCTAGCGAGAACGACATTGGAGATATTTATTAATAAATACATCTAAATACAATAAATATCTTAATAAATTAAAATAAAAGTTATGATTAGGGTTTTGGACAGATCTGAGTTGCTATTTGTTAATAAAACACCATGTTTAAATGTTCACACTGTAAATCAACATGAACAATGTGTTGTAATGTGTTCAAGCGGTATAATAACTCCTGAACCACTTCCTGTCGCTGAGTGATCATGTGATCATTGTGGTAATTGTTTTGCAAGTTCACTGTCTTTCGCTGTAGTGTTGTGGCTAGTTTGCTTTTTATGTCAAGATGCTTTCGGTAGCTTTTCTGACTTCTGTAGGTGAAAGTGTGACATGTCTTCACACAGCTAGGGTACAATGGATCTGTTAGTGCTGCTAAGACTAATAAAGCAGAGCAGCAAGTTGAATGAACATTGTATATGTTTAGACAGCAAAATTTTTTATTTTTGGGAAAAAAAGTTGTTTTATTTATTCAGATTTTATCTAATAAATCACACCACAGATAATTGGACAGTTGTGGCGTAAGTTGAATAATTACAGGTTCAAATCTTGGACTTTCAACTGAAATGACCTTGAGCAAGACAATAAAGTGATCCAGGCCTGTGTGTGTGCATGTGTATGTGTGTGATGGTGGAACAACCTGTGGTTCCGCTGGTGAAACAGACAATAGACAGATCGTCTGGTTGAGGAGGCTGACAAAACAAACACAAGACTTGGTTAATCACAACATCACCAGTTAGACAGTGACATGATTTGAGCTGAGAAGATGATGGATCACTGATTCTTTGCTAAATAGTACCAGAACATCAGTTTTCTGGACTCACCACTGGCTTCCTGTGGTTTTCTAGACCCACTGCCTGAAACACAACACAACGTCTTTTAGTGGCAACTCAAATGTCTGAGACTCACAGCTTGTTTTGGCTCTTCACCTCCACATCTCTGAGGGCCTGGATCTGAACACCACATTTTCTGCCATTCTCTGCCAACTGCTCCTCGAACGCATCCATCAGAATTATGGTCTTCAGACCCGGCGTATCTCCTCTCTCCACGTTTCCTAGCAGCACGGCGGCTTTCTCGGATTTATCGCAAATGACAGTTGAGATCTCAGCTGGAACACAAAGCAGCTCACAGGTCACACGGGCTTGTGCCAGCGCTGGTCAGCGGGCACAGCACAGACTGCTCACCTGTGTTGATGATGTAACGAATGGCGTCTGGCCCAAGAGTGTCATACAGCGGCACCACGACCATGGAGTAGGTATAGCACGCCAGTTCTGAGATGATCCACTATAAAAAGAAGCAGTTAGGAGCAGGACCTGTCTTATGAAGAACTTTCCTTCAGAACCTAGTACCTCAGGCCGATTCTGTGCAAAAACACCAATGAATTGGTCAGTGTTTGGCCGACAGCCTTGATGCAACAGGCCGGAGCCCAAATGTTCAGCTCTGCGTGTCACCTGAGGACGAGAAGGTCAAAGGTCATTTGAATGAAAGACAACAGGTCACACTCGCCTACTCACCTCTCTATATGACAGCCATTTGTATGGTTGGTTGGGGAGTCTGGATCCAAGAAATGGCCCATCACCTGAAACAAGAGGCTTTGACTTGTTTTTATTTTTTCAATAAGAGTGTGTGAGAGTGAAACTGAGCATTTTGTGGCATAAGAGGATATATTAGTATGAATGCTTTTGTTCATCTTTCACCAATGTCACAGCTACTGTAGTACATCTACTGTTTTAGATGTTAGGATATGCCATGTCTCTCTAAATATTGGCCACGGTAAATAAACATGTATTAGACTGTTGACTAATTGACTTAAATGCATTGCTTCTCAATTTTCTTTCATTGCGGCCACTTATAAAAAAGAAAGCATTTTGCAAATCCAGATGACCTTTGAACCTGTTGGGGAATATGATAGTATAAATTGAGATCAGTCTGGATATTGAAGTTGAATTGAGTTTGAGAAACACCAAAAGCCAAATGAGCACTTCAGACTTGTTCACGGTCAGACTTTTACTTTGATGGTCAGATTAAACTCTGTTAATCAATTGAGAATGGTTTTCTCACTCTCGACTGAATCGTGATGTAGGTGCCAGTGTTTCTGACCTGTGATGTGCAGGCCACGCTGAAAAACTTCATACATAGTCTTGGCATCCTGGTGGTAGTAGGAGAGCAGCTTTGAGCTTCTGCCCATCATAGAGCGTCGTGCACCATCCTCATTCTGAAGACACAAAGAGGCATAAAGCTGAGTGAGATATAGATGTGTGTCATGAACACGGAGTTGATATTTGATCTCACCTCCACTTCCTCAGACTGCTGCTGTAGGTCGCATGGTGGGACAATGGGCCGTGGACGTGTTGAGAGCCAGTACGCTAGCACTGCAGTGAGGGCACCTAGGCCGACTAGAGCCGAGGTGGGCACCGAACGGATGAACCGGCCCAGATCATCCAGCTCAGGCAGCTGAAGACCAAGCAGAATGTCCCGGGACTCCATTTTCTCCATCAGAGATGAGCTGAGCTCTGAATGAGAGAGATTTACAGAATATGAGACAAAGAAAGGGAAAAAGTAATAGGAGATGAATAAATGAGACCTTAAGAAAGATTGATAGAGATTAAAGGAAATAAAAATATTCTTTAAAAATGCTAGAACTGACCAAAAAAAATGATTGTTACATTAAAAAAAGCTGCAAAAGTCACCCTAATTTATAAAAGCTCTCTTCATTTATATTTGTCACATACAAATTACATGTAGTGAAATGTTTTTTAAATGTATTATTATTTTGCATATGTCGCAATGTCCCATATGTGCTTGCTCACTGGTCTTTGTCTTTGTCTTGTCATAACCGCAGTCATTTACTTAACACCAACAATCCAGACAATCAAATGAATAAAAAGCAACACTTCCCTTACATATTTACACGTGCGCTTTGAGACTGTTAAAACTGTGAAAAGCGCCCTACAAATACTCATATTATTATATTATTATTATTATTTATTTTTATTTTAAAAATAACACACGTTTGTCAATAACTTGTTCTGGATCATGCTGAGCCAGCGATGTTTTCTGACGCAGCAATAAATTATTATAAAATATTAGAGACCAGCCTCTATTTTGTCGCAATGTCTTTATTGAAACATGTATTGAAAAAACACGTGTTTATTGTCACTGCGCTTAATGAAATTTGCAAGGCAATAAAACGTAATTTGTTATAATAGAAGTTATGTGGTATTTTAGGTATTTAGGATCAATGGTAAGGAGAGTGAATAATCAATGGCACCTTCTGAACCACAACTGAGGTATTTGTTGGCAAGTAAACAAACTCTAATTCTTTCCTTGAGGAGTTATACACCTTTCACAGTATAGACAAAAGTCTTTCTGCTGCCTCTAACTTAGTACATAAACTCGGTGTTTCTTACTCACTTGTCAATTTAAGTTAACTATGCAGACTGTGGCACTGCTTTTCTGAAACTGCAATAGATTATTCTTCCCTTCTCTATTCCAGTTCCTATGCTTCTGTTCTTTCAAGACACGGGACCTTTTACATTAATGCCCATTTGACTGTCATGTAATCAAAATAAATGTGTGGAGGACTACAAAAGAAAAACTGTACACAGACCCAGTGAAAGCATAGTTACTGATTAACAGACATCCAAAACAAGCTCTATGTGTCTCAATGTGTTTAATCAGCATATCAGACTGACAAAATGAAATCAGTCTGTTTAAAACTAAGAAAATGATTCAGGAGTAAATAATCAATGCTACACACTGTACCACACACACACACACACACACACACACACACACACACACTAAAAACTCTCAGGCATCACTGCTGACAGATGCAGTTTTTTCACAAATGTAATTCAATACTGTTTAAGATTCCCCTAGTGCTGATGCTAAAGAATGCACTAGACTGGCATGCTTTCCCTCCTGCTGCTCTCAAGTTCTACCTACTTTCCGTCAGCATGGACTTTGCAATGACAGCTGAAAACATGCAGAACTGTGTTTACACAAACATTACTGACACATGGCTAAGCCACGCCCCCTCTTCGGTTCTGTGGTTATCCCTGATGCCAGACTTTAAAACCTGACCGGCAGGAGCCATCTCTGCTCTCTAGGAATGATCATGTCACGTTCAGGTACGGCGCCACAAAACCTTCTGAGCACACATCACTCTTCTGCTGTGCCTCTTGATTCAAGGAGGACTTCATGACTCTGAGAACATTAATCATCGGCCGGCCATGGATTGCTGCAAATGGCCATGAGATGCGTGACGCTCCTTCAGAATTACAGAATTGCCATCAGCATTGTTCATCTGATTATGAAGCTGATCCTGTTGGACCAGAATCTGAACCATGTGACGAAAAGACTCGGTTACAGATGCATGACTTCCCCTGGGAAATTTTCTGAGACCCCTTCTGTTTCCTCAGCCCAATCCATATTTCACATCAGCCACACTGATGACCTCCGACACAACATCTACTGGGAGCATCATTACGGCCCACTATGGAGGAACTGCATTCTATAGAATGTCCGGTTTAGAAATTACCCCATCAGAATCTACAACTACTACAAGAAAAACAGGCGAGACGTTTATCCACATCCACTGTTTCTCCCTCTCTCTTCTGTTCACTTTTTTATCCAATCTCCATCTTTTCCCACCATCTACTCTCTCACTCTCTATGTATCCTTCACTATATGTGTCTTTCTGCCTCAACATCCTATCTATCTCTCTCCGTCTCTCTGTCACACTCTTTCTCTTTTTCTCTCTCCGTGTTCACTGTTTATAATGTCTGTAGTGCTCATGCTGTGTTCAGAAGCGGTTTTGATCAACTCACCAGCAGCAGGTATGATGACTTCGAGGTTTTTTTTATATGTGAAAGAGATTGTGTCTCCCTCTCAATCGCGCGTGTGTGTGTGTGTGTGTGTGTGTGTGTTTGTTTGTTTGTGCATTGGGTAACCAGGAGCAGCTCTTTAACCCTCTGACAGCTGAATGAATAAAGAGTCAAAGGTCACTAAACTTCAAAACAGCAAAAACAGTCTGAGACAAGTGTGTGTCCGTACTGGCATTTAGGCCAAAGTGTGTCCCAGACGCTAGATTGTTACACAAAACAATTGACTTATGGGCACTTGTCCTGAATTAGGGCACTTAGGCAAATTTGAAAAATGGGAGTTTAGGGTCAAGGCTGCAATGAGTTTTGGTTAGAGAAGGTTAGAAAAAGTAGGGGGAGGGGTCATATTTTGATGATTAGGGTGAGGGCAGAGGGAACACATTGTTTTGTATGTAAATCAGTATTGGGTGTCAAGTGCTGTGTGTGTGTGTGTGTGTGTGTGTGTGTGTGTATGTGTGTGTGTGTGAGTAACCAGTCCATTTTTAGTTGTAAATAATTGTTTCATACACAAGCATAATAATCCATACATTTTCTGAACTGGATTTCCATTCATTTAAAGTCATTTAAAGTTGCTCTGAACACAATCTGAATTCCAACTTTTTTCATTCCTATTTTCTGATTCAGAATATCTGATCTGAAAATTGAAAGTTAAGTTTATTATCTAATTATGGTATGAATCTTTATCCAAATGTGTGCCCTGCATTTGATTCATCAGTGAACTTGAGATCACACACAGTAAACAGTCACAGTGGTTAACTATGCATATATGCACACCGGGAAGCAGATCCGCAACCTTCCAATTGCAAGTTCACTTGTCTAACCACTAGGCCACAAATGACCTGGAAATGGAATTCACTGGAACTGAATCTCTAATTTGAACTAAACTTAAAGTACCTTATGGAACTACAATAGTTTATATCCACCAATCTTTTTGATCACCAATCGCGCAGTTTGGCGGCACGTCGGAGCAGTGGCTAGCGCTGTCGCCTCACAGCAAGAAGGTCCCAAGGACTTGAGGTGTGAGTTTGAGGCCGGTCAGGGCCTTTCTGTGTGGAGTTTGCATGTTCTCCCCGTGTTTGTGTGGGTTTCCTCCGGGTGCTTTGGTTTCCCCCACAATTCTAAAAAACATGTGTTTCAGGTTAATCTGGCCGTGTGGGGTGTGTGAGAGCCCGGATCAGTATCATGCCCGGATCAGAGTGAACGCTGGCGCACATTGGCTCTCCCGGGCAATTGGTGTGAATGTTGTGTGTTCTCCTGTAAGGTGTCCTTGAGGGTCTCGAAAGGCGAGAAATAAATAAAATTGAATGTATTATTATTATTATTATTATTATCTCCGGAGTTCCGTTTGACTATCAGACTGTTCATACCATCCGTCATGAATGTTTAGTTGTTCTGGTGAAGATCTCAGAACTATGCGACTGTTCAGATCTTCTAGTCATGCTTCAAAATTGAAATGATTGTGGAAAATGTTTTATTCTGGTGAAGCTGTCAGTATTGTGTGGCTGTCCAGATCATCTGGTTGTTGTGGTGAAGATCTCAGTACTGTGACTGTCCAGATCATCTGGTTGTTGTGATGAAGATCTCAGGACTGTGTAACTGTTCAGATCTTCTGGTTCTGATGAAGATCTCAAGACTGTGTGACTGTGCAGATTTTCTTGTAACAGTGTGTGGACAATGTGTAAAAGTCTTTATTTTTGTGGTTGGGTGAAATATGATTAGGTAAGCAGATCAACATTCTTAAAAAAATAGTGTGAGTGTGTTTTTCTGTGTGTTAATGTGTGCGTAACACTCACTCTTCCGTCAGGATTAACAGTCTATTAGGCAGCAGATGGACAGGACTGACCCTTGCATTTGATTGGCTATTGGACGTCTTTCCACCGTCCTTTGATGTCACTGGCCTGAAGTCTCACACACACACACGCACACACACACACAGAGGTGAAATGCTTTCTTGTGTTCTGATCCTCGCTGGTTGCCGTATCACACCACCCTCAGCAGATGCAGCTCTGCTCTCAGCCCTCCCTCTCCTTAATCTCTTGCTCTCTCTCTCTGTGCCCGACTACATGATCCTCAGTCTCCACTCACCACACACGCACACACACCATCACACAGTATCATTAATGATTAAACAAGCTGAATTATTGACATTTTAATAATATCCAGGTATACAATTTCTGATTCATTTATTACTTTTCACTCAGTTCAAATCTGCCATTGTAAGTGTGGAAAATCAGAAGGGACCACCTACTAGAAACTAGCCTAAGTTCTCTGTGAGTTTAAGGTTCCCATGACACCGTCCATCTTGTATTTGTATAGGCTCAGGAGGTTGCAGGTCTGAGGCCGGACTGTGAAAACAGTAAACCCTGAAGATGCTGCATTATTCAGCGGCTTGGCTCAGGTTCGACTTTAAATATTGCATGAGGTGCCGAGCTCCTGTCATGACGCATGGGGTTTATGAATGAAAGAGCCCAGCCACACGCAGGTTTTTCTCTCGCGCGATGAGGAAGCAAAGATGCGGGGACGTTTCAGGACCCCGTCGGTGGACAGCTCCAACCAATCAGAAGCCGCGGGCTCGCTCTGACGTCACTGCTCTCCGCATTCTAGCGACACCGGTACCACTAGCCGTGTTAAAATAGCAGTCAAAAATCGGCTCGTTTTAAAACACGACGGGCGATCGGTCCCGTTTCTTTCGCTGCCGTCCATATTACGCACGTCCTTCAGTGAAGTCATCGTCACAATCTTCCTCACCACCGTTATTGCCGCATAATGTGAAACGTCACCATCAGCAACTCCTGACGCACGTGCAGCAGTAGCAGGTTTTTAACCGACAGGATGAACATATGAGCCGGTCACTGTCGTACCGAGGCCCGTGAAGCGCGACACCGGTTCACCAGAGCTCGAGCCGCCGACCTACTACCTAATCCGCCGGGCGCATGCGATAGAAAGTGCGGGGCAGATACTCACCTAGAACAACCCACACCGAGCCGGCGACTACAGCGAACGCGAGCATGTCTCGGTCATTGAGAGCGTTGAGACGTCGCGCTGCCGCATGGAGCGGGCAGACGGAGGGATGCTGCCGCCGGTCGGGTCCGCAGGCCGGTCAGGAAGAATGAGTGACAGCAGCCCCGCCTCGGAGCTCCTCCCCCCCGATGCTGCCGCCGCCGCCGCCGAGGATGATGATGATGGTGCACCTATTTTGCGTCAGAGGGGCCGGATGCGCAAGGTTAACGCGGATACCGCCTCTCCGCGCATGCGCGTCTGTAACATCATTAGCACTTTCAAACGCTCCCAGTTTTTGAATGCCTCGTCGGAGATTTGTCAGTGTATTTTGGATCCACGTTCTTTTGCGCATTGTATGTTATTTCACGTTCGTCCTAACAGTTTTGGGAAGTTTCTGTTTTATTCCTCTTCCTCCGGTATTCATCATGGGTCAAGCGAATACAGATTACGTCACAACCAAGCTCCTCCTTCCTGATTAACCTTGAAAAATTCCGCTTCCACAGGCACATGTGCAGAAGCCATGATATATCACAGAAAGAAGAAAAGAAAAGAGGAAGAGGTAAGAGAAGGTAGGAATAAGAATGATGAAAAGTAAGAGAAAATCGAATGGAGACAGAATGAGACAGACACACAACATCAGAGGAGGAGAAAGTAGAGGGAGAAAGAATTTAGAAAGAAGGGGGAGGAGGAGATGTCCGGCTGGATGGTGACGCAGCTGCAGTGGATTTACTGCTCAATCCAGATGAACAGATGGACAATACTGACTTAACACACAGATTATTCTCTCTCTCTCTCTCTCTCTCTCTCTCTCTCTCTCTCTCTCTCTCTCTCNTTTTAACTTTCCATGTATGTGTGTGTGTATGTGCCATTATAGGCATAATATATTTTGTTTTAATACATTAAAGTTATGTTGTTTTTTATGGGAAAAAGTCCTGTTTTAGAGACTGAAGTCTTGAGATGTTTTGAATATTGTCACTCCACATGACCTGGCGTGAAGAAGCTCATGTCACCTACATTATGCCACAGAAGTGAAACTAAGTGACTAAAAATATTGAGATACTAGGGGAATAAGTGACTAAAAATGATTGAGAAAAGATTTTACAGGGCAGAAACTGCATCACCCAAACAAACCCTGCTCAAAATGATGCTGAAGATCATAAATGATCTGATTGCAGCAGATACTGGACCTCTTATCATACTAATCCTGCTTGACATCACATGGTTTTTTTCTAAACTTGTGTGTGGGATTGCCAGCAATGCATTATCATGTTCACTTCATGACTTTATAATTCCAAAACCAACAACTTATAGAAACCACCAAACATGGTATGTATTTGCCTCTTCGTGGAGTTCTTCGTGTTTCTGTTATTTCTAAGCCTGTAAACAAGTCATTTTATCGATGCAATGGCTGTACTACTATGGTAGGTAGAAAAAGAGAGATAGTTGTTTGTTCTTTGTTTCTCACTCTCTTTTTTCTACTTAGCATAGTAATCTAGTTTGGAGAAAACAGGCCTTCATCAACGTATTCTATCAGGTTTCAGCACCAGAGACAGCTCCACACAGCACTTCAGCCCAAAAACAGTTATAGAATGGAAAGGGAAAGTGTTTATGAAATACTACTTGAAAAACTTGTGGTGAGATCTTCAGTGATAGAATAAGGGACAAGGCCGGAATCCTTTTCTGAATGTCTTTGAACTTCAGGCCCTTAGATGACACTGCATCACTTATCACGGCTGTCGTTAATATTGCTTAATAATAGCAGGAAAACTTCCAGAACTGTATACTATAGAAACGTCATCACTCTATAAAAAAAGTAAAGCGCTATCTTATCTCTGTCAGAAATACAGAGGAAAACAACATTTGTCAACATGATCAAGGCATCCTTAAAAATCTAGTTCTTCAATATTGTAAAAAAAATTTTGTGTGTTTTTTCTCCGATTCTGGGGATTTTTCATAGCCACTGTTGGAGAAAGGGACGAAAATAGAGATAGAGAGAGAGAAAGCTGACTGGTGATTTGTGCTCACTAAGTCTACTGTATTACTTACCGTGCGTGTAGTTAGACTTTTGTCCACTACATGGCACTGTTGCCCATCCCTGGCAAGTGACTGGTTACACAGCAGTTGCTTCATTTTTCGCACAAACACACACACACACACACACACACACACACACACACACACGCTACCGAAATGTTTGTCTAAAGTTATCGTTTAAACGAAATTGTGCTTTCCCGCATTTCTGAGGAAATCGCACGCCTTTACTCGTGCTAAAGTGCGATTCTGACAATAACAGTGAGCAGCCACACTCACATTTGTTTCAACACAATCACACTCTTTATCTCTTCCACTCAAAAAACGCGCGCGTTTTTTAGATGGCGCACAGGTGAGATATGGGGAATATCGCTGGAATATTGCTGGGAAAACCCTGGGATCTACAGAGCAGAAATTCCAGAGGAAACACCCCCGACGGACACGCCCACTGCCGCACACGGTAGGGGGGCTCGAGCCGTCTGCAATTCTCCAGTCCATGACCCATGTTCGTGTGCGCGCGTGTGAGAACCTTCACCGGAACACCACTTGCAGGCACTCCCGTTTCCTTTAAACGATATTTTTACAGGAACGCGCACATGGCTGCATGCGCCCCCTATCGGCGGACGCACGAGCCATTTCCCGGAAAACCGCTTGCTTGAGCTGGACGGTGCTTGTCCCGAGACCGACCTGCAAAATCATTCAACGTGTTACAATATTATAAATCACTGATTTTTTGGGAAAGAAAACCAATGAAACCAAGAAAAACAATAACACAATTTTGGCTTTTTGTGTATTATATTTTTATTTGTATTTTTTTTTCTGTAATTTTGTTTATTTTTTTCTTTGTTGCTTACTTTTGGTGCGGGGATTGTTTAGTTATTATGTGGAGGGCGTGTTGAGTGTTGATCCTGCTTCTATCGCTCAACTGCGTGATTTCTCGGAAATCAGCCCGAGAGCGCGCTGCTGCGTGTGCGCATGCGCATAGACTCCTCAGCCTGTCAGAGTTCAGGGGAAAACCCGACGCAGCCTATAAGACGCGGCGCGCAGCGCATCTCCGCCAATACACCGAGCAGCTGCTCCTTTACTCCAACACATCGAACGCTTGAGTCTCCCCGAACTTCCGCTGTTTGGACACTACTCCGGATTTTTTTGTAAGTTGACGTTTCTCATTCTTTCAGTGTAGTTTTGCTTTAAAATGAGATATTTACAAAATCTATATGAACTTACTGTATGTGGGTGTGTGCGCGCGAGAAAGAGAGCATGTAAGGGGTGTGGTTTCAGATTACAAAGTGTGTCAAGTTTGTTTTTCGTGTTTTTGGAAAAGTTAAAAAAGAAAAACAAATGGCAGCGTTTCAGAAGTAACAAAAAGCTTTTGAATTATTCGGTCCCGATTTGCACGTGTGTTAAGCCCACACGCTTGATAATGATAAAACGCTGCACGTTTTTTTCACAGAAAATTTATTTAATACAAAAAAAACCTAGTTTAAGATAAATATTAAGAGGTATTTGATACATGCTTACACAAAGTGTGACATGTTGTGACATGTTTTGTTACTTTAACATACCAAGTGTATTGCAAACGTATTGAGTTTCTTAATGACGCAGTAAAGATGCTACTAAAATGTGATGCATAATTAAATACATCAAGACATGTCAGTGTGTCTGACCAATCAGACGAAGCACTTGCGTTGATCTTCTTTGACGCATGAACGCGGATGTGCAGTGACATATGCCTGCCTGTATTGTTATTCAGACTTTTTTTTTTATTATGATCACATGATCGCACCACAGAACTTCTTCCTGCATTTAGGGGATTCGAACAAACAAGCTTTGCTGAGTTGTTTTCAGGGAATATCAATGAAGAAGAGCCACCAAAACATTAATGACTCCATAATAGAACTAGTTAAGTTCAAAGTGCAGGTTTTACCGGTATTAGTCTTTGTTTGGATTTCATGCATTTCTACGTATGAGTCATAGTGTTTGCGATTATTAAAGCGGCGGTATGATCTGTGATCTCTGCAGAAACCATGCCTGTGCAGAGGATGCGCATGAGATCTTGGCTGGAGGAGCGGATCGACTCCCAAACAGTCGCCGGCCTGGAGTGGGTCAGCAAGGTGTGTGTCCACGTCACGCGGCTGCCGTCGTCACCTGATCTCTTCTCACGTATTATTACTGCTCTCAGGAGGATAAGATGTTCTCCATCCCGTGGAAACACGCCGCACGGCACGGCTGGGAGGTGGACAAGGACGCCTGTCTGTTCAAGCAGTGGGCCATCCACACAGGTGAGTCTTCCTCATAGCCCCGCCCGGGCCCCCAGACGCCGGTGTCAATGCTCTGCTTCTGGATCTTCAGGCAAGTTCAAGGAGGGGCAAACTGCAGATCCCAAAACCTGGAAAGCAAACTTCCGCTGTGCCATGAACTCCCTGCCAGACATTGAGGAGGTGAAGAACCGGAGCGTGAACAAGGGATGCGCTGCCATGCGAGTTTACCGCATGCTGCCCCTTCAGCCAAAGCGCAAAAACAAGAGGGTCCGCAGTCGAGACACTCGCCGCAGCAGCAGCAGCAGCAAGGTGAGGAGACCAAACCAAACCGTGTGTGTGCTGTTCAAATTGCCGTGCTGACGTGCGCATGTGTTTTAGGCCTCGTGGCAGAGCAGTGAAGAACAGATGATGCAGGAGAACAAAGTGGACAGCACTCGAGATGGTACGAGTCTCAGCAGGTTCATGAGCAGCACCAGATCACACGACTTTCACTCACACACACTGTTCACACAGACAACAGCCCCTACACACACGTTCCCGACGTCGCTGGGTTTGATGTGGAGATCGGACCTGACAACACACACAGCTTCACCAACAGGTTCCAGGTGTCACCAGTGCACTCCACGGGTGAGCACGATTTCTCTCTCTCTCTCCCCCTCTCTTTCATTCACACACACACTCCCTCTCGCTCTCAGCTGTGTACATGAACTCTTTGTCTCTTTTGTCCCTCACAGACTTGGAGGAGAACGAAGATGAAATCATCATTGAGGTGAGTGTCTCTGTAAATGTCTCTGTGCTGATCATTGACAGGAACCCTGAACCTTCTCAAACTATTTAAATTGATTAATTGGCCTGAGATTAAATTAGTTCTGTCTTCTCCTCTTCCAGCTCACACGGCAACTGGAACGAGACACTATGCAGTGGCAACCAAACAATGTTTTTGGGAAAGGTTTCCTGTCCAATGAAGGCAGCACAAGTGTGTCTCTGAGCCCAGATAGCCAATGGAGCACAAGCTCAGGTAAAGCTCTCTCTCTCTCTCTCTCTCTCTTTCTCTCTCTTTCTCTCTCTCATCGCACTCAATTGCTTTATTTCTGTCTTACAGGGGACGAGCTGGAGCTCCGCTTATACACAGAGCTGAACTCGGATCCAGTTGATGATCTTTTCAATGGTAACACGTGGACCACCAGCACGAGTCTAATGCCCCTGTGAGACTGACAGAACCCCATCTTTCCACTGCTCTTTTGTTCTCTATGTGAAGTTCTTCTGAAGGGCTTTCTGCTCTCCTCAGCTGGATCATGTATAAAATATTTGATATTTCTCGTTGTAAATACTGTACATTCCTGTGTTAAATAAAAATTGTTTTTTATACACTGTTGTGATGTGTTGTGATGTCTGCAGCCCGAATCACTGCACACTTGCGTTTGCGAGAGAGAGAGAGAGAGAGGGACAGAAAAGGATTGAGATATATATATATATATAGAGAGAGAGAGAGAGACAAAACTAATTGTGAATATGTTATAGTAGACCTGTTTTTTTTTATTATTTGCATATTAAATGTTATTTTCTTTCACGGGCCTCAAAGAGATGGTGTACCAGAAAGTTCCTGGTATGGTGACAACCTAAGATTTATGAATGCTATGCTAGAAGAATGGAATGCAAGTAGTGGGCTTCAAAAGGGGCTTCCTCTTGGTTTGTGGGGTTTCTGGGTGCTTTGGATTATGCAACATAAAGTGCAAGAGTGTCTTGCAAATGTTATGTTTAATTTAGGCTCTAAATTGTTTAATTTAAAATATCCACAACAACATTAATCCATAGTATATATGCTATGGCTGTACATTAAACACACACAAACACACATATTTTGTCAAGACAATCTGCAGCAATTCTATCAGAGCATCAGAATGGGAAAAGTGAATTAAATGAAGAAACCGGTCTGAAATTATTGATGCTTTATGACATGGCTCATTATCCTGCCAGAAGTAGCTATCAGAAGATGGTGCACTGTGGTCATAAAGAGATGGACATGATCAGCAATGATACTCATGTCCACTGTGCTGCTGACACAATGCTTAACTGAAACTATGAGCCCAACATGTGCCAAAGAAACACCACCAAAAGCCGATACTTTTCATACCAGGCAGGACGGATCCCTGTTTTCATGTTGTCCAACCCTACCATCAAAATGTCACACTAGAATTTGAGACTCATCAGACAAGACAATGTTTTTCCAATCTTCTATGGTCCAGTTTGAGTGAACCTGTGTGAAATGCATAGTTGTTTTTGTGTTATCGTTGCCTTTTTATCCGTTCAAACCAGTCTGGACATACCAGATTCTACCATCCTTACTCCATGTTTGGGTAACAGGGAACTGGAGATCTCTCAGATTCCTCTGGGAAATATATCTCAGAAACTCTATTATATATTCTTTATAATATATTAATGGAAAGTGGCAGGATGAGAAAGAACGAGGGACATATAGTGAAATGGAGAGACAGACATAGGGTGAAGATAGACAGTCTGTGTGTTAGAGAGTGATAGTCACAATGTCAGATCATCTAACACATTAAAGTTACAATGAGAAGCAATGATATGATATGATGATATGGTATTGTTTATTAGAAAACAAACAAGCAAAAACATATAATGTCAGTAGAAAACATTAAGCTTTAAATTGACTGATTAAAACAGATTATGTTGTTTTACTGATCTAAGATTCGAGCTGAACAAATACTGAAGCTGCTGCATGAAAAAGAATTTACACCACATCCTTTAAAAGCCAGAAGACAAATAGTGACATGTATAAACACTTCAAATTTTCGAACACACACAGAATGACTCATCTCATCTGAGACTCAATTTTCACAGAGAGCGAGACTCTCTCTCTCTCTTTCTACCACTTATCCTTTTCTCTCTTTCTCTCTCTCCTTCAGCATGCCTGGTTTTCAATGTCTGGCGTGTTCTCACAGCTTGTGTGGAAGTGAATGGTATCTGGACTGCTCTCTCCCACAAGAGCCATTACTCTTTAATGTTCATTGTTCTAATGTCTTGTGGTTTGTCAGTTTGTTAAGTAAGAGACTATGTTGATATTTTGAGACGCTCAGGCGTCTTGGTCACATCCAAAATTATTCTAAAACATCTAAAAAAATAATGAAGAATCAAGAATTCTTTTTTTTACCTGGACTTCACAAATTTCAGATTAATTGTCTCATTAGAGCAAGATATATCACAGTCAGCTCTGTGTTTATCTTCGTCTCTGCATCTGTGGTCTTCTGGTCTAACCCCCTGTGTAATCTGTTCTTGGTGTCTTCTGTCATTTGTGCTGTTGTGGAGATGGTTCTGGTTCACGCTCGACCTACAAAAAAAATAAAATCAAGATCACTGCTCTCCTTCATTTATTCAAAATTTACGTGTTGTTATTGTCCGTTTTTGTGCGGAATACTGTTTATCAATAATTTAATCTTGTAATTATTTTTTATAGTTTCAGTTACTGTAAATATAGAAGACTTTAGAATGAGCACAGTAAATGATTAACTTTTAGTAGCACAGTAACTTTACGATTGTTACATCAGCCTCCGTCTTGGAAGTTGAAATTAAGCTCAAGAATGCTTTCCGTATTTAGACTGAATAAAGTGTAATTGATTTGTTTCTGCACATGAAGAGATTCATAATTCCAAAGTCAAAACAATACATAAACAAAAATAAACATCAAAATTGCAAAAAAAAAAAAAAAAAAATCTATTTATAAACATTATGTTACATTATTGGTACAAATTATCACAGGAAAAAATAAATAACGTGGAAACATGCACACATTTCCACCCCTCCCCCCACACATACATACAGTCATTTACGGATACTGTCTCAAACTACATCTACACAAACAGGCACACGCATACACACACACACACACACACACACACACACACACAGACACAGACACACCCACACAGTTGGACTTAGTTTGCATGATGTAAATCTCTGAGATTTCATATAAGATCAGCTCATTTTAAAGTCTAAAAAAACCTCAGTGACCAAAAAAGAAGAAGAAGGAGGAAGTAAGAAAAAGTGTTGACTGATTTCAGATTCTGAAGGACACAATCAGTCACCCACACTCCCAGGTTCATAAGATGAATATCAGATTTATAGTTGAAATTATTCATTCTCTGTACCTCACTGTGTGTATTACTGTCAGTTTTGCAATTCAGTAGAATTTGTTGTTTACACCAAATCAGTTGCAAGACAAAAAACAAAAGTAGAGTAGTAAATAATAAATAAATAAATAGCTAATTACTGAATCAACTCTCTTTCAAATTGTTACATTTATTAAATCCTTTTTCAGGTGAGACTAACGATGTTGCACACGTGATACAATGTATCTGCTTTTGTCAGAAAAATGGCAGACTCTTTTAAACAAAGCGACTTACAAAACGAGGAACATTCGAAGCAATTTGACATCAAAGGAAACAGTAAAGGCTTTACACAAGGCTAAAGAAAGGAATACACTAGACAAAACAGCAAGACAGTGAGCACATATGTTCTCTATTTAATTATTCTTCAAAGTGAATGTGCTAGCGAATTTGTCTTTTTTAACTGTCATGGAGATACAGATTTGCGATGGATAAGTTGCTGCCAAAAGAGAAAATGTAACCGTCTTGTTGACCAAGGTGTTGACCATTTTGTCCTTGAAGACCGGCTCATCCTATGGCCACTAGACTTTCTTACTAACAGGACAGAAAGTTCTGTACAGCCTCCAGCACATCACATCATCTGGTTCTCCTCAGGGTCACATACTCTCACCCCTACTCTTCATTCACATTCTGATAACCTTCTATTTCTCCTTCACCATTGAACGTCAATTTAAAACCTCACCAATTTTACGTGTGCACAGAGACAATCCGAGGACAGACATGCAGCCACGCATTCTTTGCACTTGCAGATCTGTGTAATAACGTACTGAATGACAAGAGAACTACAAATAACTATTATTTAAGATTGAGCAATCTCCGTCAAAATGAACAGTGGAATCAAAGGAAAGATCAAGTGCTGGTGAACATGACGGAGTTCGGTTAAAGGAAGTAACAGCGGGACAATCCGCTCATTCCAGACACATAAGCTTTAAAAAATTCATACATTTTTAAAAACAACTGGCTCACAGAGTTTATGTGTAAGATTGTTTATGAAATTTAGTGATGTGGAACATTTCTGCAGCAGTTTTAGGTTCTTTTTACAGTTCTTCGGCTTATGATCTTTATCATCTGCAGGAAAACCACACACACACACACACACACACACACACACACACACACACACACACACACACACACACACACACACACACACACACACACAGACACAGCAAAGTTGTTTGTTAAGTTATAACAAAATTCTTCTGTATTCTATGCTTATGTTGGCACCATGACACACACACACCCACACACACACACATACACACACACACACACTCAGAAACCTTTATTTGGGTGTGTGTCTGTAAAACCGGTACAACGTGATTGTGGTGATTAGCTTCCTCAAACACCATTTCAATCATCTGGATCTCCGATTAAAGTATGAGCTGCATGTTCGAAACACAATCACGGCTTCAGTCAGCAACTATGCAGGACACAAACAAACACACACACACATGCACACACACACACACACACACACAACTCACACTTAATAAAATTTATTTATTTAACCTCTGTCCAATTATCCCACCTTGACCCCCTAACAGGCCTTCACTGCAGTGGAATCACGATACAAGGTCCCACCAAGTGCCCATCATTTTAGATCGTTTAGTATGAAACACATCCGTGCATGCGCACACACTCACAGACATGCACAGGCAGGAAGATATCAACACACTCACATAGAAATGTATTTACACACTCACAGACACCCCAACAAAGAGATTTACATGCGCACGCACACACACACAGAGTAAGCACAAAACACAGAAACAAACTCAATAGACACTCACTGATGGGTTTTAGTCCAGTAAGGTGCACTATTAATAATCAATAACAACTACAATTGCAAAGTGGAGACCAGAGTTCATTATGTCTGAAGTTCATTATATTCCTAGCATTCCTGCTGATTCCTCTGATTAAGATTATGATTAAGATTAGGGTTAGTAAGTATCTGATTGTGTTTCTGAGTATGTGTTTGCGGACTTATTTTAGTGTGTTTGTGAATATGCAATTGCATGTGTGTGCGTGTGTGTGTGTGTGTGTGTGTGTGTGCGTGCGTGCGTGTGTGTATGTGAGAAGCATCTATTATTTAAAAAAATGGTTAAAATATTGTGTAACAAGTCGAATGGCTAAAAACAAAGAAAATAAAACGTGCACAAAACACATGAAAAACAGTCAAGGCTGTAGTAAACACCTCACACACACACACACACACGCGCGCGCGCGCGCCTATGGACAGGAGTTAGTGGGTCACGCAACACACACACGGACTGGAGACGACACACACGCGCATATACACACTCAACCTTGCGTGTGAGCGAGCGCACCATGAGTTTAGGTTTCTCCTAAACCACGTGACTTGCACTCCGGCGGGAGTACCGCGTGTGACCAGGCAGAGTCGCCACTGAGCGGATCCACTGGTATTTACAATAAATCCCGCCGTCTCAAAGGAATTCACCTTGATTCCCTTCCTCAACCCGCACACGTGTGACGTCAGCGAGAGACTCATCTGATTGAAGCTCGAGCCATCGTTTGATCAAAGACTTAACTGAAGAGCAGAACTGTGGTTATAAATATTTAGGTGTAGACACACGCGTCATCGAAACAATTTATAACAACACTTGAATGATCACTTCACCAGAGAGAAGTGGTCTGAATGCGGAAGTTGCAAGAATCACGCGCGCGCGCCCACGCACACACACACGAACACAGACGTTAGTAGAATTTGTCTATTCGGCAATTATAGAATGCCCCCCCC
>SOMO01000049.1:628192-699960 GCA_028128575.1 Paedocypris carbunculus | reverse complement strand
TTTTGCATACACAGTTGAGGACAAAATGATTACCGCCCCTCTACAAAATGGTTATTGTTTTAAAGGATTCCCACAAAGCATTGCGGTTTCTGTGTAATTTGTGTATATAAGTGTTATTTTCAGTGTTTTAACTTGTATTATATGTCAATCTTTTTGTATGAGTGTGCTGTGTGTAATGTGGTGGTCATGTTTGTCAATTGTTATAACTGTTTCGTGTAAACTGTAAAACCTACCATTGGTGCACTGTGTAGCCAGACTAGTGGACTGGCTACTTGTCCTGTGTGTTCGATAAGTAGTAGTGATGGGAAGTACGATTCTTTTAACTGATTCGAATCTTTAATTTTCAAACAGTAAAGTGAACGAATTATTTCGAGATTCGGTCATTTTGTTCATTTCCAGCAGGGGGCGCTGTAAAGGTGGTCGCGCCATTCATCTAAAAAAATATACGCATAAAAAGCATGTGAATCCCTAGCAAAACTTGATCCTTCTACGTCCTGCAACTGCCCTTTGCTTTTAACAGGTTTATCGCGGTCACGTCACAAGTGAATCAAATGAACAGCGAACGAGACTCGAATGGTCTGTTTTGAACGAATCACGAACGTACTGAGTGGTGCTGCTTGCTACAGAGCATGCGCGCAGCTCGGCGCTCACGTCACAAGTGAATCAAATGAACGGTGAACGAGACTCGAATGTACTGTTTTGAACGGATCACGAACGTACTGAGCGCTGCTGCTCGCTACTATCGTTCACGAATCGTTCACTGAGAAGACCCGTTCATTCCGAGTCATATGAAAGATTCGTTCATTTTGAACGAATTGTTCACGAACGACACATCTCTAATAGGTAGAGTGGTACTGTTGTGTGTGTGTATTAGAAGCTTGTGCAACATTCTAATAAAGACCACCTCCTTAACCCAAAAGCTGTCTCTGTGTGTGATGTCAGCGGATACTCTGGGTCGTGCGGTTTATGGGGCACGAGTATCAAGTAGGCATCAGCGCTCTTCGGGAACGGACACGCCAACCCACAAAATCGTTACAGTGGTGTCAGAAGTGGGATTAGCGGTTAGCTAACAGCTACGATGGCGTACTGGACCTAAGAGCACATACAGGACAGCCGGCTACTCCAGGACGAGCCATGGGATGGAGCAAGATGGCGAGGGGACTCCATCTATGCGGAGAGGACCAGGGTGCCACGGAAGGTGTCCCGATCTGGAGAGGCTGTGCAGCTGCCACACTGCAGTGGAACAACACCCCTGGATCCCTACCCGGCTCAACTGGACGCAGCAGCACATCTCCGAGGCTGCTATCGGCGGAGAGGCGAAAGCTTGAGAGCATTTGCCGCTCTTGTGCAGCTCACCTGTCGGCAGGCCTACCCCACCTTTCCGGCTGACGCTCATGAGACGCTGAGCCTCGACGCGTTCCTGCGGGGACTAACACCAGACCTGTTGCGGCATCATGTGCGGTTGACATGGCCCGCAACGGTGCAGGAGGCTCTCGAGACAGCTGAACGAGCTGAAGGGATCCTGCACGCTGGTGTTCGTCGGGCTCCACCACCAGCACAGCCGGAGGAAAGACGGGCTACCCAGGTGCCGCCCGCTGAGTGCAACGGGCGTCGGCGACAAGAGAAAGAGTTGGTGCTGATGGAGAAAGTGGTTGTGGAGAGGCAGCTGGAACGAGATCTGCTGTAGCCCGGCCCTATGTGCAGGAGAGAACCTGACCTCCAGCAGCAGCAGACACCCTCTGGTCCTGAACCTGATGCCGCATTTGGTGGCCATGCCGCTGGCGAGGAAGGGCCGCCGGTTGAAATGGATGTTGCCAGCTTGCCTCCGTGCCTGGATTTGACCGTGGAGGAGCTTGTGGAGCTCCCCGGTCCAGAGGAGGCAGAGTCGTCCGTCTCCCGCTATTGTAAATCGTTACAATATATATATATATATATATATATTCCTTCCCATGGCTGGACCCTTAATAATAATAATAATAATAATAATAATACATTCATTCAATTTTACCTTAATGCTTCCAGAGGCACGTGGAGCGTTGTGTTTCCTTTTTTAAACTCAAGGTGGAGCTACTGAGCTATCAGGGCGGTAATTTTCTGGAAACAAAAATACCTACACAAAGGATATTAAAGCCATGAGCACACAACACAATAATAATAATAATAATAATAAAAATAATAATAACAATATTAATAATAATAACAATAATATTCTTAAGATTTATATTCTTATTTAATAAGATTCTTCCCTCTTTTTTATCTTCTTTCTGCAGTTATCTTCCACACACATTCTCCTGTCCGTTTCCATGTCTGTTTAATAATGAATTCATTCAGGGTCAGTTTCAGATATTTCCAAAACTCTTCATATGCATGAAAATGGGAACAGTTGTGTCACATAAATCAAATTGATCACTGATTCTAAAGCTTCAGTGGGACACAAGCATCTGGTGGAGCTTTTTCAGTCTCTTCAGCCTGATGTGACGTGTTTCCTGGATCATCTCTGATTGCGACTGCTTTATGAGATCAGACACAGATCCTCGGGTCATTAGATGTTTCAGCAGTGGGTCTGTCTCACTTCTTGTCCCTGGAGAAGGGTTCTATTGCGTCTGCTCTTCAGTCTGTTTATGGTGATTTAATTGAGCCCAAAGTTCCCACGTTGATCTGCCACTTTCAGCAAGTTTGTAGAACGCTGATGTTAAACTGATGTTGTTTTAAAAACAGATATTTCACTTTTTCACATTTTTCTTTTTAGGTTTTGTTCTGGATCATCGTTTTCTTCAGAGTTTGTTTCTTTTGGACTAACTCTCTTTCCCTTTTACTCTCTCTCGCTCCTTGTTTCGCTCTCTCTCTCTCTCTCTCACACACACACACACACATACACACAAGATCTTTGATCAGCATGTAAAGAAAGTTAATCAGTTTATTTGTGATAATTAAATCAGGCCTCACCAGTGTTTATTGTTTTAAGTGAATTTCTCTGATGGTGTCTGCACTCAAACTTCACAGCCACTCGCACTCGTTCACACACATACACATACACATACACACACACACACACACGGGCACACACAGACTAAGGACCGAGTCAGAATTGGAGCAGAAACGCTGAAGGTCTGAATCTTGAAAGGGTTTATCTGCGCTGGTGAAATTTCTGCCTTCTTACACAGAGAACACACGCCACGGATATAAGAACTTACAGTACGTCAGGATTTATGGTAATTCATTTCTTTTACTTTTTTTTCCTCTGCCTCTCTCTCTCTCTCTCACTCTCTCTCAAGTGCTTCATTTCTTTCTTACACTCTTTTAAACTCTCTCTTACTCTTGTTCAAACTCTCTCCTATCACTGTCTCTTTCCCTCTTTCTTGCACCTGTTCAAAGTCTCTCTCTCTCTCTCTGTCCCGAGAACGTCGCAGTTTTAACTGTTTTGAACGAGCGCTCTCTTTCTCTCTTTCTTGCTCTCTATTGTTTGTTCTCTATTACTCTTGTTGAAACTCTCTCTCAATCTCTTATATTCAAACTCATATTCGAACTCTGACTCTCTTACCCACTCAACTTTCTTTCTCTCTCTCTCTCTCTCTCTCTCTCTCTCTCTCTCTCTCTCTCTCTCTCTCTCTCTCTCTCACCCAGGTGGAGCTTTCTCTTCTGAAGTGCTCTCATTCAGCTGGTGCCGGTGTGGATAGCTGAGGTGGTCAGCTGAGCCTCCTGTGATCTCAGGAATTAGCAGAATGGGAAGTTATGAGGAGGAAACCAACTTTCTGGGACAAAAGGGACCGTTCTTCATCATCCTCTTCCTCCTACTGAACGCCATTTACATATCCACCGGCCTCCACGGCCTCTACATAGTGTTTGTCGGGGCTTCACCTCAGCACCAGTGTCGGCTGGAGACCGGGAATATGAGTGCGGAATGGTCGGCGGCCAGTATTCCAGAGGAAATGGTGCAGGGGAAACGGCTGTCAAGTCAGTGCTGGAGATACAGTCAGGACACTGTGAGAAACCTGTCAGCACAGGGACTCTCGCCACAGGACGTCAACCTCACTGACATCCCACAGGAGAAGTGTGTGGAGGGATGGATCTACAGCAGAGACATCTACCACTCCACCATCATCTCAGAGGTCACTACACACCCTTTACTTCACTTCACGTTTATTTGGCAGATGCTATTGTCCAAAGGGACTTTATGAATGAGCAGATTATCAGGAACTACAGGTCTAGAGGTCTGAGATTCAAACCCACAACCTTTTGGTCAGAAGTGTGACTCATACCACTTGGCCACTAGTTGATTAAGTTGAAAAATATCCTTAAGATTGTACAATTAATACATTTTAACTACTGGTACGGACAACCAAATCATTGTCTGAATGATATGAACTTTATATGTCACATCTTTCAAATCACCTGATTTTGATGAATCAAAAAATTTAATAAGTCATTCATTAACTTAATTCTCTCAGATTCTGAATCCAAACCAAAGACATATCTCTGGTATTAGTGGTTGTCGGTTGATGGTGTCAACCATGAGAGTCGTCTTTAAATTAGATTAAATTAAATTAGTTATTATTACGTATTTCTATTATTATTCTAATTCTGTCTTTATTGTTGCTCAGTGGGATCTGGTGTGTGACAGCGAGTGGAAAGCTCCGTTTGCCACCTCGACTCTGTACATGGGTTACCTGCTGGGCTCTCTGGTGTCCGGTCAGCTCTCCGACCGGTAACTCATAAGTTATTAACTTTTTGGTAAAAAAAAAAAAAAAACATTCATGACTTTAAGGAAATAAGGCTGATTTTGGAAAGAGATTCCTATATATTCAATGAGATCAAGTAAACATAGTGTTCAACATAAATTCAGACACAGCAGGATTATCCATCCATACTCTTGGCGTCTTCCATTTCTTAGTCATTTCTGAACCCAGAGAGAACGTACAGCATGCTCAGAAGAAAGTTTTCATCTTTTTCATCCATTCAGATTAGGAACTAAAAAAAATGTGTTTTCACTGAGTTAAAGACACAAAGAACTACAATTTGTCACAGCTAGATATGACAAGTCAAGAATGCAACAATTGTAAAGCAAGACTTTACTTGGATGGTTGATTCTCCTGACGCTGTGTTGGTGTCTCAGGTTCGGCAGGAAGAAGGTTCTCTTCACGTCTCTGGCAGCAGAAGCTTCGCTGATCCTTGCTCAGTCTTTTTCTCAGTCCTGGCTGCTCTTCTGCATCCTCTATTTCTTTATCGGAGCTTTTCAGATTTCCGTGTACATTACAGGGTTTGTTCTGGGTAAGTGAATTGAGTATTTTACTTGGAAACGTGGCTTTGTCTTGAAGATCCGGGGTTAATTGGTTCCGTTTGTGTAGAAATACACATGAAATTCTGTCTTTTGGTGGTTCTGTGTTCAGGTAGTGAGGTTTTGAGTTGCTCTTTGCGAGTGCTCTTCACCACGCTTGGAGCTTTTCTGCATTACTGCATGGGCTACATGCTGCTGCCGTGGTTCGCCTTCACCATCAGAGACTGGAGACCCCTGCTGCGGATCCTATCCGGCCTCACTCTTGTTTACATTCCTTTCTGGTGGTATGTCACACCACATCAGAACAACTTTCTGTATTCAGCATTTACTGAAGCACAGTGTAAAGAAAAGACATTAAATGGAGAAGATTTGCTCAACATGTCACGTCTATAATTCACTAACAATTCATTAACGTATAAACCACTTAAATGTAGGTTGATCCCGGAGTCTCCGCGATGGCTTCTCTCTCAAGGCCGCAGGGAGGAAGCTGAAACCATTGTCAGGGAAGCAGCAAAGAGGAACAGGGTCCCGGTGCCAGACGTGATCTTCTCAGAGGTTTCTCTCTAGCACTCTCTCAATGATATGAAAGGACAAGAAACCAATCCATCTTTAACCTTTTTTGGCTTTAACAGGTTAAAGATATGTCGTCGCAGACGGGGAAGTTCACGGCTCTTGATGTTCTCAGGACCAGCAACATTCGAACAACAACACTCATGTGTTTGTTGTTGTGGTAAGACCATATGATTTTTTTGCTGACCAGACACCTGCAAAATTTCCACATTTGCAATAGGAAGGACTGAGAATAAACATGATGTTTTTGACCAAACTCGAGCAAAACCTGGCTTAAGTTCTCACATTACAGAGCATCATGTTCATTCTGGTCAGAGAGTCAGTCTGATAAATCACTGAACCAAACATTCTGAATCGAATTTATGAAAAAAGCCGTTGTACTGATTAAATCCCATTCTGGCAACTGTACAAAATTGACATTTTGAGTCAATTTTGGCTCTTATATTATGAAAAATGTGGCACTTGGATCATGGATTTCCATCTTTGCTCCAGACTGTTGAACCTGTTGAGGTTTGAGATAAAATTTGCATTTTGGCATCCATGTTCTGCATTTTGTTTGGGCAGGATGGCTATAAATATTGGATATTTTGGATTGTCTCTGAACACTACAAACCTCAGTGGTGATCCATTCCTCAACTGCTTCCTGTCAGCTGCTTCTGAGGTTCCGGCCTACATGGTGTCCACCATCCTCCTGAAGAGCTGTCCACGTAGACCAGTCTTGTCCAGCTTCCTCAGCGCTGGAGGAGCCTTTCTGCTGCTGCTACAGCTCATTCCTGACAGTACGGGGCACACACATGCACACACAAACAAACATGCATGCATTTATACGTGTATATATAATACTGGGGTCCCTCTATTGACCTGCATACAAAACAATACATCCCTGTCACCCCCCCCCCCCAAAAAAAAACCAAAACTAGCCCTAAAATCCCATCTTGATCCTCAAACAGGCCTTCAAAGTTGTGGCCTTCAAACTTCACAATTTAAAATAAAAACATGCATTTGAGGCCCCATCAAATGCCTGTACATGTACACACACACATACTCACAATCATTGTTTACTTTTTTAAACCCTCATTTTCTGTATTTTTAGAGCATTCAGCTGTTCTCTAGAGTAGAATGAGATTGTTCAGAGACAGAAGGCAACAGAAGTGATTGCAATAGATGTGCAGAGTGTAAATACAGTGTGTGTGATCAGAATGTGGAGCTCCAGGATTAAACCACATTCCTGAGATTCTGAGCACAGGACTTTGGTCAAATACTTCAGCACATTACACACACATTCACGTAAAAAACAACAGCTACTGATGAGTTTCCACATGAAGAACATGTCCATCTGACATCATGTACTCCTGATGTTCCAGGTCTTCACAATCTTGCTGTGGCATTGGAGATGGCTGGAAAGTTTGGTTTCACTATGTCCTTCACAGTGGTGTACATCTACACGACGGAGCTCTACCCCACCGGCCTGAGGAACCTGGGCATGGGCATGTGCTCCTCAGCTGCCAGGCTCGGTAGCATCACCGCTCCCTACATCATCTTTCTGGGTCAAGTTTCTCCTCTGCTTCAGCTTTTCTCAGCTGGTGACTTCGGCAACAATGACGTTATCTTATCTCTGCACAGGCTCCATCAACAGATTTCTGCCCTACATGCTGATGGGAACTGTGACCATCCTCGCCTCCTTCTCCAACATGTTCCTGCCCGAGACCTTCCGCTCGGCACTGCCCGAGACCCTGGAGCAGATGCAAAAGTGTAGGAGGCAAGTGTCTCAGCAACAACACACACACACACACACACACGCGCGCACACACACACACACACACACACACACACAGAATACCACAGATTATATAATAACACAGCAACCACACATACACACAACCTATGAAGAAACATGTTGGGATGATTGTGTGTGTGCTCAGCTTGTTTCAGAGGGACTCGCATGTGTCTCAGAAGAAAAGCAGGACTACTTCAGACGAGTGTGATGCCGAGACCCTTACAGAAGCTTCAGACGCCACCTCAACAGTAACATGCAAGACTTCAGTGTAAAACAGTATCTGGCCACAAACTTTACAAACTACAGCATCACAATGGGGACCTGCCTCTGAGGACTTGCGTGTGTGAGACAGGAGCGACCAGCTGATCTGCTTCAATGGTTGTGTGAATCTGATAATGTTCGATTAGCATCAGTGTCTGGACTTTTACACTCAGTGTGAACACGAGAGATCACAAGGTTGTCAAGAGATCTCTTGACACAAGAGATGTCAAAATTAAGGATATGAAGAATATTGAAGACTTGATCTGCTGGGGAAATTATTATATTCAATCCCTCCAAGTGTAAAACATTTTGTAAATTGCTGTAACCCATGTTCAAAATAAACAAATCTGAATTTACTGAAGTACAAACCAACTGCACAAGGCAGAAGTCTTCTTAGGCCACAGCCCTAATTTAAGATCAGGTGTAGGTTCTCTAAGCTCCGCCCCTCAGTTATTTAGGGATGACTTCTCTGTACTTCTTTGTCCTCAAGGTCAGGTGGGGCATCTCAGTGAAGGTTCCAGCAACATCGTTCTATAAATCCGTTCTGTGTTTGTTAGTTTGTTTTATTGAAACAAATAGTCTTGTTTTCCTAATAAAATTAATACAATTTCGATTAAAACCTTTGCATATTGAAATAATGAATTTAACTAAACAGTCCAAATTACTTCATTTTTTTCCTATGGTGCGTTTTGATCATTTTGTGTGGTTTCTAGAAAGCTATTTAATATCTAGAAATTTCCGGATTCACATAAGAACGCGTTTTATAGACTATAGACTATAAGCCTGCTGACTAAACATATACTAAACATACCTGCTTAGGTTAATAAAAACATTTAATATAAAATATAAATTATATCTTGGGTTCCCAAGAAAAAGTATAGAATAAAGTGTGAAAGGATGATTTGCTGTGGCGAGCCCTGACAAAGGAAAATCCGAAAGAGAAGTAATACTGCATGCAGTTTAGATTAAAACGCATCATTAAATACGTAATGGAAAAACATATGCTAATTTTGAACCGGTGAAGCTTGTGACGGATTTAAAGTTGTATTCCGGAGATCGGTACATTCGATCTGAAAGCGGATCAATGATGGGATCACTTCACAGGATTATCGTCTGTCTGACTCGGGCGCTCGTGTGCATCACCGCCACGTGACGCGCCGTAAACTCCGAAGTGGCCGCCGAGCGCCGCCTCTTCCTCGGGCCGATAGCTGAAGTCGTCCCCGCCGTTGCTTCTTCACTTCTCTCGGGGACGGCCATGAGCTGTATTGATTACGATGAGTGCACCGCGTTTCTGGGTGACTGGGGACCTTTTCAGAAGACGGTGTTCGCGCTTCTGTGCTTCAGCATCATTCCTAACGGCTTCACGGGGTTGTCCATGGTGTTCATCGGCGACACCCCGGCTCATCGCTGCTCCATACCCGCGGCTCTCAACATCAGCGACGCGTGGAGGAACGCCTCAGTTCTGTTAGAGCGAACCGAGGACGGGCTCCGGCCGAGCAGGTGCTGGAGACACAGCGTCAAGCTGATCAAGGGCTATTCAGACCAGGGTCTGCTCCCGTGGACGGACGTGAACGTGTCTGCGGTTCCGCGGGAGCACTGCGTGGACGGCTGGGAGTACGACAGAGAAACGTACATCTCCACGGTCGTTTCCGAGGTTTGTCCAGGGTTTTCGAGCCGCGGGGAGGACGCGGAGGGCGGTTCTGTTCCCTTCACTTCGCGGGGCTAATAATCGGTTTCTATGTAAACTCGACCCGGCGTCGTGCAATAACAATGCTCGCTGGTGCGTGAATGCTTTATGGCTTCTTTCAGGAAAATGCGGGTGCAAAGGTCAGGAATACGTTTAGCAGGACAGTGTACTGGTCGAACATGATTGCAAGTTGGAATACTGACCGTAGGCGCTGTAACCGCTGTTCTGTGTGGTGACAGTGGGACCTGGTGTGTTCGGAGGACTGGAAAGCGCCACTGACCTCCTCGATCTTTTTCTGCGGAGTTCTGATGGGTTCTGTCGTATCTGGGCAGATGTCGGACAGGTCAGAACGCACGCACGCACAAATTCTCTCACTCTATCTCCCTCTCTCTCACTCTCTTGTAAGAGGAAGGGATTGTGATCATTAGTTCATTTACTGTTTCTGTTTATATCAATCATATTTTGCTTATTAAAACCAAATAAATCATTTCTAAATCATAATGAATCTTTAAAGGGAATGATGTCATACAATATACAGTATACTGTATATATAAACGGGGGAGCGCATGTTTCTTTAGGAGACCTGTCATCAGTTCTGCAATGATTCTCAAAGCTCTTATTAAATAAAGGTCCTCAATTCTGTTTGGCTCTAGTGATTATTGATTCATCTCTACAGTGTCAGATTACTGTGACGCTAATTAGCAAACTTAGCAATTTAGCAGTGCCTTTCACTCTACCTCTCATTCTCACTTACACACACGCACGCACGCACACACACACACACACACACACACAGATCAGACTCATCAAAAGACACTTTCCTCTTTTGGGTTGCAGATTCGGCAGGAAGATAGTGCTTTTTGTGACCATGGGTATCCAGACACTTTTCACCTTTGTTCAGGCCTTCTCATCGTCCTGGCTCATGTTCTGCATTGTGTTCTTCATCGTCGGAGTGGGTCAGATCTCTAACTATGTGGCAGCGTTTGTTTTAGGTGTGTTTATCTGTACTGCTCACTGAGACCATGCTTGAATCATCCCCAACCTTTATATAAAGTCAAGTTGTAAAGCATCATCAGAGTGAAATTAGTTTCTTCAGGATTTTCACGATTCATTTTTGTGAATTTTGACAGATTATATGGTTTCAATAAATTTCAGGTAATTTTGCGTTTTAGAAAGTAATACAATGTTGAATATAACTTGCAAATAATTCGAGGGACAGTCATTTAAACCTATTCTGACATAGTAAATTGACAAATGGAAAAAAACGAATAGAAAATGTGATCTGACGGGATAATAACTGATAAGTTCTATTCATCCAACTATCTATCAATTAATTCATCCATTCATTCATCCATCCATCTATTCATCCATTCATTGTTTAAACTGCATTTTTTTTCTGAAATTTTGTTGGTGAAACTGGACATTGTTAATATTTAAAGAGCTGTACAAAAATAGTGAACTTTCCTGTAAAAAACTTCTGATTGGAGGTTTGTTTGCGTAGGAATGGAAATCCTGAGCTCATCCATTCGAGACATCTACACCACTCTTGGCGTGTGCCTTTTCTTTTCTATTGGCTACATGCTGTTACCATTGGCAGCGTTTTTTCTGCGTGACTGGCGACATCTTCTCCTGGTTCTGGCAGTGCCCGGTGTCTTCTGTATGCCGCTCTGGTGGTAGGTTCCTCATCCATAACTGCCCCATGATTCTTGACTAGAGTTAAATAAAATCTGAAATGTTATATTATTTATAACCAAATAAGTAATCACAACATTACTGCGCATAAACAAAACCTATAGCAAGGTAAAATACCGTATTTTCCGGGCTATAAGCCGCTATTTTTTTCATATGTTTTGAACCATGAGGCTTATACAAAGGTGCGGCTATTCTGCAGATTTTTTTCCACCGCTAGTGCCGCTCTAAGCAGATATAATTTTTATAAGTTTTAATCAGCAAAGTTGCTGGTGTTAAAATACAGGTTAGGAAAGGATCTATTTAGTTACATACATGTACATTTACAATTCAAAATCGTTCTGTTCCTGTAGTAAATACAGTGAACCCTGGTTTATCGCGGTAGTTATGTTCCAAGCCCGACTGCAATAGGTGAAAATCCGCATTTACGTATTTATTTAACACTTATTCAGACTTTTAAAACACTTTTTTTTCTACGTAGTATTCTTTATTAAAGTAATGTTAACAAACTTCTCAGAACAAAAATCACAGGAACAGATGTGTAGTAATAATGGCAAGTAAGTGCACAATAAAAAACGAAAGATTGTGTAGCAGTATGTACTAAAGACGTATGTACTAAAGAATGTCAAGCAATAAAACAGTAAGTGTTTTATTGTTTTATGCACCACGTAAAAAACTAAAAATTATCATGCTACCAATACTATAAAATGTCATACATTCATTCATTTAACGAATGCAAGCAGGGTGCGTGCGACATCAGCAGACCTTGTGCACGATATATTTTGATATATTTCTTTTATAATTTATGCATACCTAATTAAAAAAATCAGTGAAGCCGTGAATCCGCGAACATATGTAATAAAGAAATAAAAAGCTAATCCAAAATCATACATATCTGTGGCTTGAAAACTCTCTGTTCCCTGTCAGGTAATGTTGTCCCCAGTAGTGTCACTAACAAATGGAAAGGAAACTTTATTTAATAGAGTGGATTCGGCTTGTATGCAGGTGCGGCTTGTTTATGTTTTTTTTTTTTTCCCGAAAATAGAGCAGATGCGCTTATTTACAGGTGTGGCTTATAGTCCAGAAAATACAGTACTCCTTTGGATTTTAATAATAACCATTGGATTTTACACTCTAACTTTCATGGTTCGGCTTTGCATTCTATGTCAAAAACCGTAAAATAATGTGTCTAAACCGTAAAATGATCCAAACTGTTAATGTGTGAAATCTTGGAACTCAGGTCTGGAATTGCTGTGAGACTCAAGGGTGTTTTTCAATTTTGGAAGATTCCCACGGTTAAGTTAGGGCACTTATCCTGTTGGATCCTATTTTTTTACGTCCACCTAATTAACAATGGAAGAAAATAGCGTTTGAAATGAGTTTGGAAAGAAACTGTGGTAGTTGTAAAAGACACACATCATCTGTCAACTTGGAAATCTCAGTTTATCAATACTGCCTCTTTTCGCTTGGATCTGTGCAGGTTTATTCCAGAGTCTCCACGCTGGCTGCTGTCTCGAGGCAGACTGGATGAAGCAGAAGCAGTTCTGAGAAAAGCAGCCCAGATTAACGGTGTCAAGGCCCCAGACGTCATTTTCCCTCGGCATCAGGTGCTCAACACTCTCCAGAAACACTGATTCTTTCACTGAATTCACTTCTTTCATTTTCATCGGGCTCCGACCGAAGTCATCTGTACAACCTGAGTTAAAGAAGTACAGTAACATCACACAAAAACTGTTTTACAGAATCAAGCCCTTGGACTGTTTGTGCGTGCTGAATTGTTGTTGTAGCTGTGCTTTTCTTCTGTGCTTGTTTGTAGTCAAGACTGAACGACGGGAAGGTTCAGACCTACAGCCTCTGCGACCTGGTGAAATCCTCCGACATCTGCTGTGTGACCGTCCTGCTGTGTCTGATCTGGTGAGGGTCCGAGCCACACACAGGACAGCTACATCAGGTCCGCTGATGACAGGAACTGCTGTAGTTTTGTCAGACTCATATTGAGTACAAATGACATAACACTTGAAAATTACAGTGGTGCCTCAACTTACAAATGTCCTCGATAACGAAAATCCTGAGTAACGAAATGTGTCACTGCAAAAATGTTTGCTATACAAAACCAGCTTTTGCTTTTGCTTAATTTTGTTAATCAGGGTGCCACTTTAGTCAAAATAAGCACATTTTTGGGCTATCTATACCATTAATCATCAATTGATTGCAGAGATGAATAAGATTGATTGGGGATTTCCTATCTGCACCTCACTTCTGGCTGCAGTTTGGAGTTAAAATGTATTTTGCCGAGATAGAAGGTGGATTTGTTTATATCTGAGTAGACAAAATTTATGTTTCGGGGATTTTAAATGAGTTGATTAGAAAACATATTGATCATCAGATTCAAAAAGGACAAATGTATCCAAAAAAAATTTTTTTTTACATTTACAATTGTTTGTACTCTTGGGATTCTGGGAATCAAAGTTCACGAGACATGGATGACGCATATGGCTGTCATATATATGCTTGCTTACTGGTTATAGCCATAATCTACAAACATCCACAAACAATGGAATAAACGTAACGATATTCATTTTTCACATTTTCACACAGCGGCTTTGAGACAGTTGTGGTTGTGAAAAGCGCTTTACAAATTCCTTGAACAGAAGTTAATTTACAAATCGTTTTGTTCAAAATAAATGTATCATCTGGCTTGATGTTTATCTCTTGACCCACAAATACAACAAAGATGTTTGTTGACTTCCCCAGCTCTGTCTACACTGATTCACTGATCTACCGTGGCTTTATTTCTAGGTCGGCTGTTTCCATTGGCTACTGTGGCTTGTCTCTCAACACATCAAACCTTCATGGGGACATCTACATGAACTGTCTTCTGTCAGCGCTGGTGGAGGTTCCGGCTCTGGTTGTGGCCTGGCTGATGTTCCGCTGCTGGCCGAGGCGACTCTGCTTGTCTTCCACTTTGTCAATAGGAGGACTGGTGCTTCTCTTCATCCACCTCATCCCAGACCGTGAGTCCCATCCAGCTCAGTTTCAGAACACTGATAGAATCATTAATGTTTGTTCTGAAGGGTTTTGTGATTTGACACCAGCACATTCTTGATCTTGATTGTGGTCTTGATAGTGAGCAACACATAGTACTGAAATATTGCTACAGCAGCTCAAGTCACATAAACAAAAGCTTTGATCTCATTGATTGGACAGATTATTTTTGCAATCGGTCGAGATACAAAAGGCAAACCAAGTTGAATTCTGGTCTGAGTGTGTGTGTGTGTGTAATTGTGTATCTTCATTTCACGCTGTGTGTGTATGTGTGTGTGTGTTTTACTTTGTGGAGGTGTTCAACACACTGTGTGTGCGCGTGTTTTTGGGAGGTGGTAATTTAGTTTTGATTTTTGGAGTATCACTTTAAAATAATATTTTTAACAATCGAATAGCCAGTCTGCTGAAATTAAATAATACTACAGCATAAGTGATATTCTATTGACGGTTTGCTGTTACGAACGGTTGTTTCCTCTGCAGACATGAGCTCAGTCTCTCTCTCACTGGTGATGCTGGGGAAGTTTGGTCTGTCTGCTGCTTTTGCAGTGGTTTATCCAGCCACTGCTGAGCTCTACCCCACACTTCTCCGGAACACGGCCCTGGGAACCTGCTCCATGGCCTCCAGAGTGGGCAGCATATCCGCACCCTACTTTATCTACCTGGGTAAGATTTTTGTCTGGAGAGAAGGGAAGCGTAGAAGGAAGTGGAGAAATATAGGGTGGACAGCGCAGGACATACAGTGATGATTGCAAAGTTCGAGAGGCAGATGTGCAGGACACTGCTGTAATCTGTCTCATGCGTCTTTGGATGCCTTGTTCTCGCAGGAGGGTTCTACAAATCCCTGCCGTACATCTTGATTGGCAGCCTGAATCTGGGGTCCGCACTGCTGAGCCTCCTGCTTCCAGAGAGTCTGGGAAAAGCACTTCCAGAGTCTGTGAGTCACATGCAGACTGTCCCCTGGTGAGATCTGCCTCCATTCAGAATTTTTCAAATGTGCAAAATAAAACAGGCTGACACACAATCAGTTTTGTTGCTTTTTGACAGCAAGTTTGCATAAGACAAGCAGGGAGTTTCGGCCTTACACCTACTGTGCAAAATTTAAATATGTATATGTTATTCACAGTTTGCACACAATCTACACAGTTTTTGCACTTGTTGTTCAGAACTTGTTGTTCTGTTGACAAAGGTTTCTTTGTATTTTCAGTTGTAAGGAAAGGTCGATGTCCTACAGTTCAGCCACCGGAGAGAATGAAGATGTTTCTGACCAGTTATGACCCACAGATCCACTTTTCTACTGTGTTTTTAATGAGTTTTAAATTTATGTCGTTTATAGACGTTTCACGGATGTAGAATTTTTTAGTGAACAAATGTAAATAAAGAAATTTCTGCTTTACATCAACAGTGGAAACCAAACCAGAAATGAACAGAATTTCATTTACAATTTCAATGTTTCTCCTCTCACACTTCACACTTTTCAGCCCAAGTCTCAAATTCACATTTGCCATGTAGTTGTGTTTGAAATGTTGTACCAGAAAATGACAAGTCAATATCCGAAGGTTGTAATTGGAAAAAAGCACTTTATGTACATTTTTGCAGTAATTTGTAAATATGTTTTTGAATAAGAAACATGACGCTCTGATTAGTAATAAGTGTCGTTTCTAAACTCCAACTGCATTCTGATAAGAAGGTTAAAAACAGACTCTCGATCATTAAAGCCTTGATTTATTTCTTCCGGAGTTTGATCTTAAATTATATTGATTACCAACTTCAAGGGCCTTGAAACTTCAGTTTTGGGTCTCATGGTTCACNCACCTGTGTTTCCCGCTGCTGTTTTTCCGCTGCTTTGTAACCTGAAATGCGGGCGGTCGCATTTTCTCTATGAGTCGAAGCAAATTCCGAATGAGTGAGTCCTGAAAAGCAAAATTATATATTAAGCGAATCTCTCACATAAGTCGGAGACGAACAAGTAAATAGAACAGATTTTATTGAAAAACTACTTACTGTGAATTCAGCCCCATTTTTGACCAGTGATGTGTGGAATTTCTCCAAGCTTGGGTTTTTCACCGCAAGGTTGATGACAAACTCGGCTAAACACAACAAATGAAATATTGTTATGAATTTCTGGTGATTAAATATTTTCCACCATAATTGACTGATTGCTTCTCTCGTTTATTCAATTCTTAGAAAAACGTCTGTTTTAAGACTGTATCTTCAAGACAAATATATATATATATATATATATACATAATTGTCTCGAAACAATCAGAAAATCCCAATCAGAAAATGTGTATAATTTAAACACGGTGAGTGACCTCAAAAATAAAGTTGAATCCATCCTCCAATCACAAGCGCTGTCTGAGTAATCGAGAAGTGCGCGCGATACTGCACTACGAATAAAGAACACATACCGGAATCTACTCTTTCCTAACATACAGTGTTCGTGAAAGCGTAATTTTTTTTACATATAGCACAAGAGCGTTCGTTATTTGACCATTATTATAACATATTTGTCTGCGGTCTAACTGTACATATGTACTTGATCGTTCTTCAGTCAGGACAGGAGCGGCCTTGCTAGGTTTCCCGCGTGCTATACCCGAGATACAGTTAACAGTGGTCAGTAATCGAATAAATCGTTGAATTGTTTTGAGGTGAGCTTCACGATCATGGCTCTGCCGCTGCTGCCCTGCCCTGTGGTCATCGGTGACCCTCGTGTGGACGGTTTACCCGCGCTTTTGCAGGAATACACGCTGGGAAACAAAGTGCATAAGCTGACTCAAGTGCTGAAGCAAGGTAAGAGACCGTTCTAGAAACATCTCACAACGATCGATGTCCCTTATTAGTTCTAGATTATAATATCCCGTGCGGATCCAGTAATTAAAAAACTACACATCAGAATTTGACTTTTTGTTTGAAGAGACAATAATGTCTAGTAATATCTGGCGTTTGATGTCTCTCCACCAAAAGAATGTCTTTTTATTTATGAAAATGTATACAAATCCCATACATTTACAGTTTGTCGTACAGTACTTTTGTAAACTACACATTAGAATTTGATGAGACTTGTTGTGTGAAGACACAATAATGTCTAGTAATATCTGGCAGTGGTTTGATGTCTCTCCACCAAAATAATGTCTCTTTATTCATGAAAATGTATACAAATCCCATTAATTTACAGTTTGTCGTACAGTACTTTTGTAAACTACACATCAGAATTTGATGACTTGTTATGTGAAGGGACAATAATGTCTAGTAATATGTGGCAGCGTGAAGAGAAGAGGCTCGGTACTAATGATGGGTCCAAAAGGTTCTCTGCGATCTCTTATGATTCAGTTATGATCTCGCAGTTACCGTAAAGCCGCGTACAAGCGCGCACAGAACATTGGGCGGAGGATGGCCTCAACGCAGTGTTTTTTTTTCTGTCGTAGGTGTGAATGTGGACAGCACGAATCGTCTGGGACAAACGCCGCTGTTTTGTGCTTCGTTACTCGGCCTTACCAAGATTGTGCAGAGGCTTCTGCAGTACGGAGCAAACCCAAACCAGTAAGTGTCTCTTTGCATTTGTGCATGAAAGTTGTGTAAAATAAATATCCTTGTGATTCATCTTTAATGTGTTTTTCTTGCCTGTTGCTCCAGCCGCTGTTATGATTTGAGTACAGCAGTGCACGGCGCAGTTTTCTCCTGCAACACGGAACTTCTCAGCTCACTTCTGGATGCTGGTGGTGATCTCCGTCTCCATGACGATAACGGCAGGACACCTAAAGACTGGGCGAATGCGGGTGCCCAAGAAAACAGCCCAAAGGTCTGTGACAGTTGCACCTCACACACACAGTGATGAAGGGAATGTGCACAGCAATGCAGAAGATATACCTCTCTTATACATATTTTCAGATGCTTGCATTTTTGGAGAGTTGTGCGTGTGAAGTGAGGAGGCTGTTGGAGAGCCGACCGTCCAGAGAAACCCCGACATCCTCAAAGAGTCTGCTGAGCTCTGCGTCCATGTTCTTGCTGTGGCCATTACGGTGAGAATGGCTCCTTAATCAGTCAACACTGAACATTTCACACATTCAGAGTCGTTTTTTTCCTCAGAGATGGCAGCTCAGAGTGTGAAACACCCTTGCAACCCTAGTTGTACACAAGTTCTTCAGAGTAAACAAGTAAATATTATTAAGCCATAAGTTTTAGCTGCACCATNTTTTTTTTTTTATTAAAACTATGAAAGTCACTTCTTCTGTTGGGCATAAACTCTGATCATCAACAAGAAAAGAACGTCAGAATAACTTCAGCACACCTCTTCCGTTTCTCTTTTCTAGTTTTGGTAAATCACATTTGTTGATTATAATTCAAGCCCAGAAAAGCAGCTTGCTAATTTGCTCTATATCATGATTGAGAATGTTCTAGATCTAGAACATCCAAGTTGTGTAAAATTTTTCTGATTCCACCTGGCTCTTTGTGGAGTTTTAGTCTATTTTAATCAATTGTTGTGTTTTTCAGGGAAAAGAAATTTGTCTCTCAGAAAGATCCTTGTGACGACACCATCTTTAGATTTGGCTTTGGAAAGGTTTGTGCTTTGTTCGGGATTTTCAACACAGTGGTGTGTGTGACTTTTGTGATTTGATTTAAAATATATAAAAATAAGTGTCAATTCATGAGTGAACAGATATCAATTGTTTTTGCGTATTAAGATCCAGCTAGGAAGTCTAGGCCTGGTTCTGGATCAATCTGTGCCTCTGATAAGTGACCGTGACCTGGATCAAACTCCTGATGAGCCGCTCACGTCCTTCACGTGTGGATCTATGATATTTATGACAAAGTAAGAGCTTGAGCGAAGCTTTTCTCTGTGGTCAGAGCAACAGCCAATGATTGATCCTTCACAAACATCGCGTTGATGTCTATCCCTCAGTTACTGTTGGAGGGAAAGTCGTGTCACTGTGAAACAGCTGCACTTTCGGAGCAGATCTGGCAAGAAACACACAGGTTTGCAGGACCTGTTGCTGGTGGAACAGGATTATTGCGGGTAAGACAGTAAGAGCCAAACGATAAACCCACTTGGCTGTAGATGATGTCTGAATATCCAATTGAGAAATGCTTAAAATAGCTCATTGTGATCCATCACGGTTTTGTGAAATACAAACAACAGAACAACAGTTAGACTGGGCTTCAACCTCGCTTTTTTACATTAATGTGGCACAGATAAATCTCATGCTCACAAGTAAAGTATGTGGTCATTCCGCGGTAGTATGCTATTTACAACGTGAAAAGTGTGAACCAAATGTCACCAAACCATTATAGAATTGACCTGAAGGTGGCAGGTTTCACCTTCAGTTTGAACATTCTACAGTTCTGCTAGAAAAGAGTTAAGTTTGAGGCTCGTGTCCCAGTTACTGTGATGAAGCTGATGGTCGGTTCTGGTCGCAGACAATTGGCTCATCCTCACCTTCTGCAGCTGATGGCTGTGGGCCTGTCGTCTGACCTCGGCCACATCAAACTGGTGTATGAAAGAGTGCACGTAGGGTCTCTGTATGGCTTGCTACACCAAAGGGTAAATCCTGAGCTTCAGCTAGCGGTCTCTGAGCGTGTGCATTTGATTGACGCGCTGCTCTTCACACACAGAAGGAGTTTCCTCTCATGCCCCTGGTCGACCTGCTAGAAGTGATGTTGCAGGTGTGTGATGCTTTACGCTTCCTGCACGGCCGCTCTCTAGTTCTTCGAGCTCTTTCATCACATAGCGTCCTCATCGTGCATCCTGGAGTAGCAAAGGTTACGGGACTTGGGTTCATGGTGCCCAGGTATGCCATAGACTGCTGGGAGAGCATGGATTTAATGAATAGGGTTTTTTGTATGTTTCTTGATTTTTCAGTTTTGCTTGCCCTGGATCTCGACCTCATGTTCCTCTTCCTCTTGACCTGATCAACTGGGCAGCTCCAGAAGTGGTGGAGTGTGAAGCGTGCTCCGTGTCAGCTGACGTGTACAGTGTGTCTGCGCTGATGCAAGAGATTTACACCGGTACTGGCAAACATTAAAATCTGCGAGAATATTGAACTAGTTGACCAGTAGAACAACATTTTGCATAAAAATCTTTTATTAATAGTTTAGGTCTTAAGAAGTTTTTATTATTCATACTAAAATTAAGTATGACCTAATCCCATGAAATGGGCTTCCAAGTCCAATGTCATTTGAAAATTAACCAAATCCGATATAATTGTAGTACTGCAGAGGTGTGAAACCATACTTGAGTAAAAGTACAGATACCTTTCTGTAAAAATTATTCCATTACAAGTTACAAGTCACCAGTTCTAAGAAGACTTCAATAAAAGTAAAATAAAGTTTCCAACATTAAAAAACATCAAGAAATGTAAACTTAAAAAAAAAAAAATTCTATTTCCTAGATATGAAATACAATAATGTCATGTAACGCCTCAAATGTTTTGAAATGGCAGAACAAAATAGTAACAGTAAGCCAGTCTCAGTCAAACTCAAATGTGCAAAAAAGTGCAGCAGCGTATTCACGTTATTTAGCTCTTAAATAGCATAGCATCTAATTAATGAATTTCAATTATTATAACGTCATTCATATACATATGAAAGGATATGAATTTTTTTATATGGAAAAAAAATCTATATTTGCTTAGATACTTGCTCAGACACCTTATTAAAATTAGACTTGATTTTATTTCCTCGTTTATACTTTGTGGCTTGTAATTTGTGGAAAGGTTTACAGCTTAGAAACGAAAAATGAACTTTCAGTTTGAACATTCTTCAGTTTGCATTACTTCTTCGCGTGTGCACATCACGTGTCACTCGTCATCACAAGAAACATTAGAAGCATTAACATTATCAAGAAAAATTTGAAAATAATGTGCCGAGAATATCCCGTGCTGATGACTGGGGTCAAGAAAAAGACGGTCAAGCAGCCGCCTCGTTTTTCGTTGCGCTTCTAATTCTGTTATTACGGCTCTCAGTGTTATAGCAGTGTTATAACACTGTGTATAGCAGCAAATGAGCTGAGCCCCTTCAGTCTTTTACTAGTTGATAATAAAACATTTCTACTATTTGAAAAGTTGCTTATATTGTATACTTAAATAGTTAACTTAGAGAAAGTAACCACTAACACGTGATTTTTTATTGAACTTTACATTTAGAGAAAATAACAGCTAAAACACCAGCTTTCATTGCACTTAACATTGCAAAAATAAAAACAAGATTCTTTATAGGTGAGACTGACAGAAGACGCACCTAGTTTTGCCATTACTGCAATGGTGTGTGAGTAAAGTCGCTGCTACAAGAGCACATGCAGGGGAGATGCGGTGATGCGCACACGCAACTGAAGTAGAAATGCTTCCGATTTAGAACAAAAATGCAGCCTTACTGGTCAAAGTGCTGCATAACGAAAATGTGAAGATTGACCAATTTTTGGCACTAATCTGATTTCTGGATCATTTAATCCATGCACTGATGCCGGTCCGCGGACCGGGGGTTGGGGACCATGGCTTTACACCACTGATGTATTCATATCCTACAAGTGTCTAAAGGGCCTCACTTATACTTTGGATAAAAACAAAGTATTTCAATTTTGGCACCCTAGTTTGACCTTATTGCTGATGCACATACACACTCTTTCACACACACACACACGCACACACACACACACACACACATTTACCACATTTACCGAGTGGTTTGTCTATGTTCAGATGATGTGCCATGGGGTTCCACAGAGCCCCGCTGTATTAAAAGCTGCGTGAAGGCCGGTCGCTCTCTTCCTGTGCATCCTTTTGTTCCTGAACCGTATTTCCAGTTCCTCCATGCTAGCCTTCAGTTCAGAGCCCAGGACCGGACCAGCACCCTGCATGACCTCTGCTACATCCTGCGCTCTCATATCAGAGTAAACGCCATCTCTTCCTCCACTAAATTTAACACAAAAATAATATCAGTAGAATTCATTTGAAATACATACACAAATGTATTTTAATTCTTTTGATCACAATGTTTAAATGTTTACACAGTCCACACTATCAATCATTGGAGAGAAAGTATGCGATCAGTTTATGTAGGGTTGCATTTATAGGTTAGGCTGTGAGATATTGTGATCTCTGCAGGAGACAATAAATGACAAAAGAAGAAGTAAAAGCTGGGGGTCTGCTCCTGATGAGATGAGAGGACGAGGTCCGCAGCTCCATCCACTTCCGGCTGAAGACTTGTTGCATCACTACAGTCAGTTTGTCCCGGCAGGTGTTTTGGACAGTGACAGTCGGATTATGGAGAGCACAACTGAAGATTCAACTCAGAGTTTATCTGACAGCGACCCTCAAGAGAATGAGGGGGACTTCTACGATTCTTCTACGTAGGGCATGGCCTGTTGTATTAGCAGGATTGTCTCTGTCCCATCATACTTTAATTTGCTGTCTTATTTCAGCTTCACTGAGGAGGAAATCAACCAGGACTGGCAGGTCAGTGGCTCCATCTCTAGTTACATCGCCTCCATTTTGCTAAACCTGAAAGTGTGTGAGGTTCTTCATCAGCAAGCTGAGAAGATTCTTCGGGATAAAGAGGCTTGGGAGTTTGATGAGGTGGATGCGGACTTTCAGAGAGTTTCAGAACATGTGACACGAGGACCCCCATTTATGAACTATTGTCCTGAGTTTGTTCCTCTAGCAGATGAGGTTAGTGAAAACATCGAAGTACCTATCCATATTTGCTTAAGTACGCATCTGTTTAGGTGCACATCCAGGTTAAGTTCACGCTCTTGTTTTTGTATGCATCTTTTATGCACCTTTTTAAGTACAAAGGACACATCTCATTTAAGTACACACTATTTTAATTATTTAGAGTGTGTGCTTAAATACTCACTGGTTTAAGTACACACTTGTTTAACAACACATAACGGTAAAGTACTCACTTTTTTCAGAATGCATGCATCTGATTATTGCCTCTCAAAGTGAAGACTGACAGAAAATGTATAGGCCAGATTTGCACTGCTTGTCATAATTTACTCAGACTACGTTTTTGTTACACTTTGTTCCATATATGTAGGCAGAATCTCAAAATATAAGTTGGAAAATTGTTTTGCAGGTCACGGCCAACACCCAGAGGAGAGCTGAAGGAATAGAGACGAGACTGGACCTGACAGGACATCACAGGTCAGAGGAGAGAGACCAGGTCAATCATGGCACATGCCTGACATTTCAAACACCTTTTGTTTTCAGGTCAGTTCAGTTTTGTCGTTCTCCAGTGAGACAGCCGACTGTCAGAGATCCGATACAAATGAAACCCCGCTGGACGAGTATGTTCACTGGACTGTGTGTTCAGGACGAGGTAAGACTGACTTCTGTGTGTCTGCTAAGGTCACGTGAGTGAGATCGTAGCTCTGCAGTCACGCGGTTGGTTCGGGAAGTCATTGGAAAGTGTAAGCAGCAGTGATACTCTGGAAATACAGCATCAGCGCCACCCGGAGGATGTTCTGCAGGTCAGCAGGAGCATCTCAAACTTCCAGCTGAAGTCTAAGGCTTGTGAACACACAGATCTAGAAGAGGTTTTCAAGAGTTTTGCAGGTAACACAATCTGAAGGGTAGATTTTTCAATATTCAAGTTGATATTAAAATATTACATTTTGGAAAACTGTATTAAGTACTTTGTTCCGGCAGGCATTCACAGTGACAGTGAGGAGAGCTCAACTGACATCACCATAAGTAGTGGAGATCAGCTTGAGGTCAATCATTTTATTACATTCTTTACTTTTTGCAACAGCTTTTTCTATTTCTGGGTTGTGTATAAAACAATAAGAGGGTATTGTAAATTATATTGTTAATAAATGTTGGTTGTGTTTGAAGGATGGAGGATATTCCATCGATGTCCGGCCGGTTAGCGAACCGTCCACTATGTTCTATACACCAAGAGACGACCTGTCACCACCGAACAACATGTTTTCAGATGACCTGCTTTCTCAATTAAAGGTTTTACTTCAATTTCTACTTTTGATCCACATTAACAACCATCTTGCTCCAGAAAGGAGTTGAACCCACAACCTTTGGCGTTGCAAACATGTGTTGGACCTATTTGAATATCAGGAAGGCCTTAATTGAAATGAATGCTGGATATAAAACAATGAGGGACTAATTAGTCTGGTTAAAGGAGATTTCGCTTTTTTTTTTTTTTACAGCCACTGGACTCAGTATTGGACATCACATATGAAGTGTGTCGACCCAGCACAAGCCAAGAAGAAGAAAAGTCTACTAATGTCGCTCTTACAGGTTCTGAGAAATTCCTGATGTAATTATTTAACATGTGGTTGTAGAGATTTTTAACACAGACAACCACCAAAAATAAACATTCTGTAATGAGTAGAGCTAAAATACAATACTGCACGAAACCATGTTTATGCTTCAATTAAACTAATACACTAAAATTCCACATGAGAGATCGAGTTGGTTTAGTTTAGTGCTTTAAATCTAAACTGTTTTCAGAAGCTCATCCTGTTGAAGATGAAAATGAGGAAGAGAATGAAACCATCAGTGCCGGACACAGGCCCACCTTAAACCTCAGGTGAGGGATTTGTAACAGTATCTCATGCAGTTGTCATGTGTGGTGCTTCGCATTGAGAGACGGATACATTTATGAGATGTTGCTTTTATTAAGGATTTTATTAGGAAACAAAACTGGAACCAAAAGTGCTGTGTAAGACAAACATTGCTGACTCAAAATGCAAAGATTAAACATAGATTTAAGCACTATTGAGGCTAGTGAATGTGCTGCAGGTGGCAAGCACCAACAAAGTAATCATTCCTATCTCTAGAGTCAAACATCACTAACAGATCACACTTAACACTAGCATACCGAATGAAGTAGCAACTGAAGGCAGGGATTGGCGGCTTTAAATACAAGACCAAATTAACAGTTACTTTACAGTTATTTGGCAGACGCTTTTGTCCAAAGCGACTTACATTTCACAACTTTCACATTTCAACAAATTCTTGCTATCCTTGGGAATTGAACCCATGATCCGGTGTTTCAAACACCAGCGCTCTGAGACTGAGCTACTGGGCTACAAAAACTAATAAACTAACAACAACAGATGATGAGCCCTGACACAAGTGATTGCGTTGACTCTATGCGTTGACTGTATGTCCTTTTTTCATATGAATTAGTTGTTTGCGTGACCTGGCTGAAATCAGAGAGATGTCCATCACAGAACACCCTGTTGTCAACAGCACCCCGAGAGGTCAGGGTCACACTGTCCACATGTAGTTTAAACTTCACTCCACGTGGTTCTGTTTTTCTGGATTTCCTTAAAGGCTGTCGGACGCTTGAAGAAACGGAGATACAGGAACGAGATGCTGAGCCTCAAGCTGATCTACCAAGCCAGACCACTGAAACCACCCATGTGGTCAGCGAGGACCCCTCTCTTGATGAAACAGAAAGGTTCAAACTAGACATACGATTTAATAGTCTGGCCTTTTGTGAATGTGAATTCTGAGTGTGACTTTCAGGGCCAACTGTTCTCTCGATGTGGTTTTAGAGAAGATCCTGCGGGAGCGTGAAGCTTTGCTGTTGACATCTCATTTCACCCAGGGCACAAACTGAACATTTCATTTTAAAAACAAATGAGTGTAAGTTTGCATGTTCGGTTCTTAAAAAAATGTTCTATATTATTTTTGGTTTATTTTGTATTTTATTCATAATTGCTGTATTTTGGTTTGAAATACATGTTCATTAATTACACTCACTAAATCTTAATTAAGAGGCAGGATGTTTTCAGGTTCAGATTTAGTATGTTTGTTTAAAGCCTATTTTATACAGTAAAGAGTGAAGTGTAAAGGGTTGTTTGATAATAACAGTTGAAAAAAATAAAATGCTTAAATTGTTTATAAGCATTGTTATTGTTGTGAATTGTTAATTCACTGCTATTAAAAATTAAATGTGTACTCGGAAGGTGTACATTGTTGGGTTAGGGTTAGAGTTGGGTCAAGGGTTATGATTAGGTTACCGTTAAAATTAAGTTAATGGTAACTAGTATATATTATATATCCCAAATTAACCAGTGAAAGAGTAATAATTATATTGTAACCAAATTCCGACTCATTGCCCTTGCCTTTGGGCAAAGCAAAATATCCTTTGCTATCAACAGAGCTCAAAGCAAAGCTGACACTTAACAGAGAAATAGAGAAGATCAGAACAGTTACTCACACTTGAAAAATGTTTGTTTAGTTTGAATATTAGCTCTACTGTAGACCTGAGTGTCCTTGAGCAAGACACTGACCTCCACATATCCACCGGACTCCACAACTCAAGGCTGCCAACTACTCTAGGTTTGTGTTTGTGTGTGTGTGTGTGTGTGTGTGTGTGTGTGTGTGTAACTTCAATCCTTTACAAAACGGCCCCTAGTGGACATACTGACCAACTCACTTTCTTTTCTTTCTTGTCTTCACTAGTAAAAATGATAATCAAGTATTTCCAACTTTAAAAAATACATTTGGGTTTAATGTTTATAATGTCATGTTTAACTAGAGATTAAAAATGTTCTAATATGTATTTTAGCAGCATGATAAATGAGTTACCCAATTCCACATTTAGTAATTCATAGAGCAACAATCATTATTGTAGTGCTGACAATTGTAGAAAACATAATGCTGCAGCCTTTTAAGCACTTTCTTTATTGTTTTTGAGATTGCAACGTAAAAACTGTATTTATTTCCCATGGCTTTTATTGGTCCACCACAAGGAGTGCGTGTCTCTTTATGCGGCATTGAGGTATTTGACTAGGACAGGGTAAGTGGTGCCGATGTGCTTCTGGTTGTAGTGGTGGCAAACAATCTCCACCTCGTAGACGCTAAAGGAGACTTTGACTCGCTCGTTCGGCGACGTGAGGAAGCACAGCGTATACAGGGCAAACTCAAACTCCGGGCTGACACCGATGAAGATGCTGCCCTTGGGTTTAATGCCATTCTTCCAGCTGAACTGCACCGCCAGCATGTGTTTGTCCTCGTCCGGCTGGAAAACATATTGAAAAATTCAAAGTAAAAGTTATTCATAATACATAAAACAGCCTTCATTTGCCGCAGAAGTTTTGTCAGGCAGTGAGTGTTCTCAGATTTTAGGGTCCACGTTTTTATGACACGTGCAGAAGCCTTTTGCTCAAGTACGCACATCTCTCTCTTTAGGCCAATGAGACTGCGTAATCTGTTTTGTTGTTTTATAAAACAGACTGTTGGTTTTGTTGTTTTAAATATATATAGTTGGGCATTAAAATGAATTAGACTTTATAACAAGTCTAATTAACAATGTCATCAGCCCTTCATATCGCCAGCACAGTAATACAGTATACAGTTCCTCTAATAACGACTGCATATAAGATCTCACAGGCCGGGTAAAGCATTACAGGCAAGCAAGATATGGCCCCTGGTCTATGAGTTTAACACATATGTATTTCCACATTGCCAATGGCTTTTCCGAAACACAAGAACCCATGACTCTGAATCAGGGGACTTGCCTGTGATGGCCACACAGCTTCAGACTTGTGCAGTGTGCCGCATGGTTTCAATTCTGTTTGTTTTTCATACCTGTGGTGAATTAGCATTCACACTATATCCTTTGTAGTCAATGTGCCCAAGTTTCTCCTGTAAGTACAACTGAATCCAGTTATGAAAGCCGATGACCGTATGGCCTCCTCTTGTTTCCCCTACAAACACATGCTCAAAACCAGACGAGTCTGGCCTGACAGAATAGACAACAAAAAAGCGTTCAGTATCAACACGATTCTGTTTCTCTTCTACCTGAACACAATAAACAGTGCTTTTCTGTAACGTGCCTGTTAATCAAGCATCACTAAGGCTTATTTTCCGTGTTTACGTCAGATTATAAGGCTGATCAACATTTTCTCTAGTATTTAAATGTAAATTCTTATTCCCATCATTTCTCCTCTGTGATCGTACTTACTTACTGGATCCTCTCCTGGCGTAAAGCTCAAACCAGATCCTGTACAGCTGCTGCTTGAAGTCGTCTGTGTTTTCTGGAGAGAGATGTTTCTCCACCAGATATCTGTGAGCAATCTGAAAAATGATGTTATATAAATACACAAATACAGTATTAAAAAAAAAAGTGTGTGTGTGTGTGTGTCTTAATGGCCACTAGGGACCATATTGAAATTGTGCTCGGCATTTAACAATCCAGTGAAGTAACACACACACAGTTGGCTTTTGTCAGTTGTACTCTTGTGACAGTTTGTGACGGCATTTCCTAGTTGTAACCGTTTCACATTTTTACGTGTTCCTGCTGCAGATTATGTGTTCTAGAAGTAAAAGTACACATTTTTTTACAAAGTAATCCGTTGATATGTTTTTTTGTTAATAAGGTGATTATTAGAAGCACACATTATCTTTGCATACATAGATTTACCTTCATTGTCTGGGTGTTTATGACTGAATCAAGGAACTTGTGATTCTCCAGCTCTTCCTCCGGTGTGACAATTTCTGGCTCTCCAGTTGCACTTTCATAGTTGTCCAGAAGGGAAATGAAAGCTAAAACAAAATAATAATGAATAGGTCTACAGAGAAGTTAAAAATAATTCCCATTTGTAAACATACATTTTTTTCCATGTTTTACTTTACATTATACTGTATTTGACAGATTTTTAGACAATTTTTTAAAAATAATATATACCGTAAATAAGTATATAAAACAAATATATACCAAATAAACACATTTATATATATAAGTTTACTAAACAATACTAACTTTCCTGCGTGCTCCAGACACAATATAATATAATATGGAATGAATATCTCATTGTATTCTGATTAGTAATTAAGAATCCCATAAGTATTTATTTTCTTGAGTTTTTGTCGCAGTATCTGTTTTATTTTGCTGCAGGTTTTCAGGGTGATTTCCCTGTTAGAATATTTCATTTTTTTTTTTACTTTTTTTTAAATACATCCTCATTTAGTAGATTACTCATGTTCTTTGATAAGAATTAATTGAGGTGAATTTGTCAACATCATCACTCGGCCATATTGAGAGTGTACTCTGCATTGAACCATTCAGTGAAGATATACGTGCGCACGCACACGCACACACACAAACCTTGAGCAGTGGACAGTATAAGTCTAAATGACACACATTTAGGGGGGGGGGGGTCTGAGCAGAATTCGAGTGTAAAACCTTGATGGCAGGTCCAACTCCCTACTGCCACCAATATTTTAAGTTTAAAATAAACTACTATCTTACCCAAGAACGTTTCCTTTTTAAATATACTTTCATCAACAAATGTGAAGAAAGGCTTTCCCGCTCCATCACTGTCGTCTTGAAGTCCTGTCAGGTGACCCGCTTTACCCTGTTACACATGCAAGAGACGCTGGTAACTGTGGCCTAGCATTTAGAGAATTTAATCCAAAACCAAAAAATGTGCCATGTGGTGGTCTGTCTACTACAGATTTATGGCATGGCATAAATTGAGACACAAAATGCAATCTTGCTCTGTGGTGAGGTCGGGTGCAGAAATCAATTTGCAGTACTACATGTAACTAATTTCCTGATAAACCTAAATAAATATTTTGTTACGAAACGTACGTAAAATGATTTTGCAGTGAAAAAATTAAGACACCCTCTTAAGATATTTTTAGTAAATGTAAAACACATCTGAACAAGAGTTCAGATAATTGTGGAATATTATTTACTTTATTGTACTTTACAATTACTGGTTTTTAAATCCACAAACCAACTCTTGAACTTTTGTAAATCAGTTTTTTGTGAAAGCTGGTTCTTGGAATGTAAAACTTCTCTAATACAGTACCTGTTGGAATTGTTAAATATAAATGACACATTTCACTTTTTGCATAAAAAACATTGAGATCATATCAAAACATTGTGTTCTAAACTCAAATTCAGGGTTGTGCCGAGGTCTAGTCCTGACGTCGGGTCAGCAAACACACGTAATGCTTTACGTCACCTGTAGAAATATGCGGTAATCGACTCCGGGTTTCAGCCGATTGACATCATTGTCCCACAGCTCCTGGATCATAGCTGAAAGTTCTCGATCGCCTTCAATCATTTTCTGTGGAGGATATTCATTCATAATCTGTCAAGTCCAAATCTATTATTTCTACTTCATATGTATTTACAATTGCATACTTGCAACAAACACATTTTAAGGATGTAACATATAGTAATTGGCAGTTTGAAGTTGAAGTTTTGTGTGAAAACATGACTCACAGTTTGATGGTGCTGTTGATCTAAGGTCCAGATTCTTGTTGGTGGTGTTAGGGTTAGGGTTCTCGCTACAGATGGTTGTGTACGCCGCGTGAGAACGCCTCTGTTCTGAAAAGTTGGCCGGTGTCAGCAACTCTGGCCAAAGGGATTACGGCAGGTCAATGCTGTGAGGGTGGGGTATTGTGTCATGACCTCACACTGGTCATCTGACACACACCAACAGAAGCAATTTGACAGGCGTACACATTTGAAATAAACTCAAAAAGCACTTCACTGCTTGGAACAATGTTCAACATTCATTTTTTCCCCTTAGCTGGGTCAGTAGATGTTCAGTCTTGAAAATGGTTTGATTTCCAACTAAAATGTAACAACTTAAGCAATGCCGTATGCTTTTGATAAACGTTTAATGTTTAAAAATAGTTTACACTGTAGATTTACAACAATAATAGTTTCTTTTTCTAATCTCACATGTATTCAGCCTCAATGGTAAAAGGTTGATGTAAATTACATTTTAAGAGTTAAAATGTTTACTCATGTTCTGAGAGGAATATTACATCTTTCAAATGAAACACATATCACTTATCAAGAACCCTATCACTATATTCTGTGACAAAGAGAGGACTGGTATTCTGGCTCCCAAATCGTGGTTTTGCCTGTGTTTCAGTCTGGTGGCTTTGCTCTCAAAGTATTTTGCCAGAACCTTGTCGAGGCAGACTAACAGTCTTCCATGGCCTCACCAAACATCTGGGCTGCATTGCGTTTACAAAAACTGGGATGCCAGTCCCCTTAATCACCAACCAACAAATGAATGTTTGAACTTCTTTGGTCTTTTCGCTTTGGTCTATTTGTTCTTCTGAATTAAACAGCTTCCGCTCTACCGGCTCGACGTCTCTGAGAGATGAGAGAGAATTGATTCTCCGAGAGAATATCTTATCTATCTTATATCTAACATATTTTTTTTTTTATCACAGTTCTGCTAATTGTTTGGGAATTATCACACTTTGTACTCTAGAAGTTGACAGATTTAAAAACTTCTGAATACAATATCCATAAAAACTCTCTAGATTAATTCATTCTCTCTTGCTTATTCCATTGCTAAAAGGCATGTGTTTGTACTGAGGGAGGAAACCAGAGACCCGGAGGAAATCCACGCAGTACCTGACAATTTTAATGTTAGTTCAATGTACACAATTTTATACCAGATGTACCAAATCTGTCTTTTGCTTCATAATATGATTTTAACTGTTGCGTATTTTGCTTTCGTTTTCACGTGTGCAGTGCACTGAACTGTTCAGCACAGCAGTACTGGCGAAGAGTCGAAGACGCAGGAAAACGGAAGCGGAAGTGTCGCGCCGTGTGTAAGCGGAAGTGTCGTTCGCTCCGACCGCTGAAGATGGCCGGGGTGTTTGAGGTGGAGGTTGACGGAGTAGAACATGTCCACGGGCATGAGGACGACTCCGCTCAGGTTTGACAACAGCTTGGTGTTTCTCCGGCCTCGTGCGTCAAGATCACGGAGCTTGTGAAAAGAGCCCGTGACATGGATAGCGCGTGTTAGTGCTCGTGGTGATTCTCCGCGTCTTACGGTCAGATCAATCTGAGCATTTAACACTCCGATGGTTCGGTCCAGTGTGAAGCAGAATATACCCATGCCATGGCATCCATATCCATGCCATGGGTATGGGTTTTCTCTACCCATGGCATTGTTTGTGACATATTTTGACCTGAAGCGCATTTACCACAGAAACATTTATTACATTTGTAGTAATGACAGACGAGAATCTTTTTGTGACCAGTAGCATAACATCGGTATTAGAAGGAACCACAAAAACACCAATAAAACCGAGTATTTAAAAAATGTGAGGAAAGACTGACACAGGACAAAACAGTGAATCGTCGCACGGCGATTGAAAGGTTAACGCATTTATTTATAAAAAAAAAAGGTAAAAAGTTACTGATGCTTTGTATGAATGAAGATTAATTCAAATTTTATTAACCTGAGTGTCTTGTGGTTTCTATAATCGTAAAATATTTTAATAGGCTGTTTAATAGTCTAAACAGACGGTATTTTTCTTTATTTTAACTTGGTGTATATTTACGTTATTCTCTTTACCTCCGTTATTCTAAGTACAAAATCTGTCTTTTGCTGAGTATTCTCTTAGTAACAATAATTAATGGTAATAGAATTAACATACATTAAACTTTTTAATAATGGGAGTCTGATGATACTTTCTCAGTACTTGTTATTTACATCCTTTTTTCTGCCCTTGTGATTGTTAGTCGAGAAATAAACCAAACATTAAAAATGTAATATAAAATCATTCTGTAATCTCTTTTTCACACTGTAATTGTGTTGCTTTAACTCTTTTTTTGTTGTTAATCAGCGTTGTTTTTGTGTTGTTTTTGCCTGTTATTTTTTTCTGATGTAGTGAAGCATTTTTGCGTGTTAAGTTGTGAAGAAATATTTAATAACTTAAATCTTATTTATAACTTAAATCTTATAACCGAATATAATATTAATCTTATATAAACGCAGAACAGCCAGACGCCTCTTTGTCTGTGTGATTGAAGGCAGTTGAATTGTTTTTGATATTTGCATACGTGTCTAGTAATCAACTTCGTAATCTAGAAGTTGTTTTGACTTATTCTTCTCTGCGTATGTGCGGTGAAGATTTCCATACAGGATAATTTGATCCTTACGTAAATTTAAATTACGGTAAACGCCACGTCTGCCTCCCGTCTCCCAGTCTTATCAAGACCAAGGACACTGAAGCCTCTCCAAGCTAAATCTGTGTCAAAGGTTAACAAACTTTTAACTAAAAAATCCTGACAGTTGTTTGATTATTTATATTATTTATAATAATACTTTCTTTGTTCTAATCATAGCAATTTAATTAACACCGACAACCAGACAATCAAATGAATAAAAAGTGATAATTATTTTTCGGATTTACATAGTGTGCTTTGAGACAGTTAAAACTGTGAAAAGCTCCTTAAAAATAACTCAGAAGTCGAACTTATATTAATTTATGATTGACCAAAGATAGTATTTATGCTATAAAACCTATAATTAGTGTTTAATAATGTTATTCTGATTCTCCTCATGTTGAGACCTCTGAAGGCCGAATGGAGACCTGTTACGTGTCATTTTTGACATGTCATTACCATGCCAACGCCTATCTCTGTTCTGATATGATACCTCATGACAAATCTTGCATCCTGCCGATAGACACGCGATATATGACGTCATTTAGGGTGTAAAAGATCCGCATTTCCTGACTGTTTTTCAGTAATGCATTGAACGGCAAAATAAACACGTGTTAACCCCTAGCACTGTGTCGGCCTTTGCATTGCTTCTTGATCCAGTTTCTGAACAACTGCCTTTGACAGAGACCTGCTGCCTTGGCCAAGATGAGATGAAACATCTGACTGACTTAAACTGTTATTATGAAGCCTCCAAGAAAGATAAAAATCTTTCAAGTTGTGTTCTGCTGTTTAAGGGAATAAAGATGCTTTAGGAACTCTCCTTGTCCCTCTATGAGACAATTTGTTTCCAAAATAGATATTTTTTTTGTTTTTCTTACATTTCTTGTATACAAATCCTTATAATACCAATCAGTCAAATGTCATGTTCTCCCCGGAAAGTGAACTCACAACCTTGCTGTTGCAGCTCTTGTCTGGACTGAAGTTTCTGATCTTTTCCAGATCGACCTGTCCAAGCTCTCGCCGGAGGAGCGGTGGAGGTGCAGATTTAAATGTTTTTCACATCAGACATTTTTTATTGCAAAAACACATTGTGTTCTCATCCATTTAAAAGAGCTTTTGTTTAGATTGAATTATCATTCACTAAATTATGACAATTGAGGTTAATATAGTTTGTGACTGTTGGGTGTAAAAACATACTGCTGTTTTGCGCTTCATTTTAGAGTCATTTGTGCTTTAAAATGAACCCCTGCATAATAATGAACCGCCTTTACATGATTCAAGAATTATCCCCAATAAATAGCTTAACAGCTTAAAGTTTGTCTTGGATGGAAAATAGAACAAAAGTGATGTAAAAATATTCCGAAGTGGAACTCTGTCGTTTAGTGTGATTGTAAATCTTTTCTGACCAGGTTGGAACATGCTAAAATGCATGCAAAACACAGAGGCCATGGGGCGATGCATGCGGAGATGGTGCTCATCCTCATTGTCACGCTCATCGTCGCTCAACTTGTACTCGTCCAGTGGAAGCAACGACACCCCAAGTCTTACAATGTGAGCTGAACATACAAACACACACAAATTCAAATTTAAATTAAAAAAACTTTATTCATCCCCAGGGGAAAATTGCTTTTTCGGTTACAGTTGCTCAACCGAACAAAAAATTACACAAAAGAGAAATATAATGATATCAAAAGAAGCAAAAAATAGAAATGTACATTTGCATAAAAATCTCGGTATAATACAAATAAGTAAAAAGTGACTATATATAGTAGCGTGAAGATATTGCACATAACCAGAAAAATATACGGGTTGAACCAATAATGCTCATACAAAGTCAAAGTAAAAGTCCATGCACTTATGGAGAGGAGTTGTACAGTCTGATGGCCACAGGTATGAAGGATCTCCTGAAGCGTGTGAATCTCCTGAATCACCAAACACACCAAATCAGCATGTGTGATGTTTTTATCACAGTCTTACAGAGACCCCCATGCCATGTGGTCTGGTGTCTCAGCTCGACAGTGTTTTTATTGGCAGCGTGTGGAGACCTCGCTATGTGGGGCCTTGTTTGTTATGTTCTGTACAATCACTGGCTGGGTTTTCTTCTGACAAAGAAAAGTAAGAGTTGTTCTCTCTCTTCAGATGGCGACTCTGTTCCAGATGTGGGTGGTTCCGTTGTACTTCACGACCAAGCTGCACTGGTGGCGCTTTCTGCTGACCTGGTTCAGCTTCTCCGTCATCACGGCCTATGTCAGCTTCCGTGCCACACGTAAACCGCTGGATTGCACCACTCCGAGGTGACCACCATTGTTTCTCCATCCAAGCACGCACAGATGCAAGCCATTTACATACGGATTTATTTAGACTTGTTTCAAATACACAGTGAAACTAAAAATAAATGAACACAATAAACACCAAGCAAACACGGCAGAACAGACAAAAACAAAGTACCTCTTCGGACTACATGCGCTTGAAAAATTAATTGTAAGAAAATTATTGGTAGGTAGGTTTATACTTTATTTATCCCTGAGGGAATTTCTTGAAGTTTTTGAGTTTATTGTTAAGTTTATTAAGCTTTAAATGCATTTATAGTGTTTTAATTAATTAATATTATTATTATTTTTTACCTTATTTTCTATATAATATGCATTGTGTTGAAGTCTTTTATTTTTAGAATAAGTTTCGGGACGGCAAGATCCATCTAGCAGCAACGTGGGATAAGATTTGAAAAGACCGCTCATAGAACCCGACATTTTATTGGTAGAGGTCGATGGATCGAAACCATCCTCTGCTACCAATAAAATGTCGGAAACATATTCTAAAAATAAAAGACTTCAACACAGGGTTTGTGAAATCAGTTGAGTTTGGGAAGTGCCCAAATCTTCTTCTCTTCGTTTTGCCTTCAGTAGGTCTTCGTTCCGTCTACAGTCTCTCTCTTAACGTCTTCTGTCTTCCTCCTCCTAACTAAAATTCTCTCCCACAGACTCCCGTTTATTAAAGTGCCAAAAAACATAGCAAAGTTCAGCATTAGCTAATCACAGTGCGACACATCAGAAAGTGCTAGAGATAAAATAGAGTTCCTCCCTTGACATCACATAGCAACCGTCAAGGTTTTCTCACATTCGGACAATGGACGCACACATTTCACAGAAACCGAAAGTTAAAAAGTCCAGGTGTTAGAGGAGTTAGCGGTTTAAACTCCGTCTGTGATTTCTCTAAGGCTTCACACACACACATAGACTATGCATATTATATAGAAAATAAGATAGAAAATTATAATAATTAATTAAAACACTATAAATGCATTTAAAGCTTAATAAACTTAACAATTATCCTTAGAGTTATTAGACGATAAATACGTCCCCGGAACATAAACCTTGTGTCAAAGTAAAGCGTCGTAACTTTATAACACAAAAAGTACACATAACTGAAACAACAACATTTAAATAATAAACACAAACCAATTGGACAAAACATAAAATCAGCGCGGCAGTTACAACCATTTCCTCTGGTGCACGTTCAAACACTATTGTAACTCAGCTGTTCCAATTCTAATCTACGATATTTGGATTTGCTCTTGGGAGAGTTTGAGATTTGAGAATTGGGTCTGTTATCAAGAAGCAGAGTCTCCGATCCGAGCTACTGAATGTATGATGTAGCTGGAGAGCAGCAAGATCACATGATCATAGCCTTTGGTCACGTGGAACATTCTTCACGTCTTTTAAGCTCTAAAACAAAGATCTGAAAGAAAATTGGTCCTTCTGCTGAATAAACCTGGTGAATTTGGTTGTCCAAAAGCACAATTACAGAAGTAATTTTGCCATTACAATTCTTTTTTGACAAATCCGTATTTATTACTTTGTTTGTACATATTCAAAAATATAATCTTTGGTTTTGGAATGAGCATAATGAGGCCAAAGTCTTTCATTCTTTTTCTTTACCAACTTGTGAATTTAAATCTAGTTGAAGCTACAAACCAATTGTTTCCTGTATCCAATTAAAAGTGATGTGATGTCTTTTCTCCCACAGGCTTGTATATAAATGGTTCCTCTTCTTGTATAAGATCAGTTACGCTGTCGGGATTGTGGGATACGTTGTGGTGATGTTCACACTCTTTGGGGTCAATTTCATTTTCCGGTAAGTTCTGAACTTGTTTTAAATAATTTTCCATGTTAAATGTTTGGACAAACGAGCCCCCTTCCTTCTTTTATTAATATCCATAATCTCACAATTTATTTTTTTAATTTAGAATAAAGTCAGAAGATTCCATGGATTTTGGGGTGTCTCTCCTCTTTTACGGCCTGTACTATGGTGTTCTGGGTCGGGACTTTGCGGAGATGTGTGCTGATTTCATGGCTTCCACTATTGGGGTCAGTAAATATTTTTTTATATGAAAATCTTATGCTGGCACTGTGTGTTAAACTGTGCACTTTTTTAGAACTGTTCTGGAATCTGTTGTGTTGTCATTATTTCCTGTTTCTTGATGTGTAGTATTACAGTGCACTGGGGATGCCAACCAAACACCTGTCGGACAGTATTTGTGCCGTGTGTGGTCAGCCCATCCTCGTAGACGTCAGTGAGGAAGGCATCATCGAGAACACCTACAGACTTTCCTGCAACCACGTGTATCCTCCCTCTCTATGTGCTGATCCTGCGTTTTAAAAGAATCCGCATTTCTTAAAAGAAGGTTTTTGTAAAGTTTTTCCGAGATTTATAATCTGCTTGATGGCAGTTCTTTATTTTAAGGCCTGAACTTAAAGTTGCTCGCAACTATTGTTTATTTGCTTTTTTCAAGTTATGTAAATATACGTTTGCTAAACATTTGTAGAAACTGTAAAATCTTTGTTTTAGCACACAGGACACAGTCTTTGCACATATAATGTTTTGTGTAGAACTTCCTTCACTTCTCTTCCTCAGATTCCATGAGTTCTGCATACGTGGCTGGTGCATTGTGGGAAAGAAGCAGACATGTCCATACTGCAAAGAAAAGGTCGACCTCAAAAGGATGTTCAGTAATCCGTATCCTTTATTAATGCCTTTATTAAAGCTTGTAGGAATCAGTAGAAATATACATGAACGTAAGTATTTATGTATTGTGTATTTTCTTATAGTGCCTGTCTCTTGTTAATGCGCGTTTCCATAAAACGTCAGGTCAAATAAAACTGTTAATGTACATCAACCTAAAAATCATCATACCTTGCGTGATATAGACCAGGTCCCAACACCACTTTGAAAATAGATTAACTTTGAAAATAGAAAAATTTAATTTAAAAAATTTTTTTTTAACTCTTTTTGATGTGCTAAAACAGTTAGAGGTAACAACACGGCACTTTTTAATCCCTTGAAAATTTTTGTTCCCTGAAAATAACCACTGCTTCAGCGGGTAATGTAAAGACGTGGATTGAGATCAGGAGTTCAACAAAAACATTTGATATGAAGCATCTGTTGTTACAAAAAGTGAAACATTTAGGTTAAAAGTGTCTGAAATGAAATAGAGTGTATACTCCATTTGGAACACACTGGGTAAATGAGTGAGTTTTCAACCGGAGGAAACGAGGCACATGCAGCATTTTGCGTTTTCCGTGCTGCTTGATTCAGTAGAATGGTGACAACCTTGACCATGTGTTTAGATGGGAGCAACCGCACGTCATGTACGCGCAGCTGCTGGACTGGCTGCGCTACCTTGTGGCCTGGCAGCCCGTCATTATTGGACTAGTACAAGCCATCAATTACTTCCTGGGTTTGGAGTGAAAGCTCTCATCAGGCTTGGAGAGCGCCAGGACTTCTTTTAAAGACTGTCTTCAGCTGACAGTCACTTGGACTTCAGACCTGGACCTCTGGACTCCAGATGGATTTATTTGTGAAAAACTGTTTGTGTCTATACAAATCACTCCATAAACGTTGATTAACCATTTTGCTAGTTTCTTCTAGAATTTGGTTTGATTCTGTGCTCCGCAAACGTGATTACAGTAAGAGGAGCGCATAATGTCAGGAAAACACGCGGAATTCATCATGACTCGCAACATAAACAAATGTTGGAAGTTTTATGTTTGATCTGACTGATACTCTTCAAAATTAACTATGAATTAAATGGTAAAACTCTAGTGCAGATGTGTGCACACCTCACTTTGCTCACGCAGCCATGACAGGCACTGCACACCATAATCTCAATGCAATAAAAAAATGTTGTGAATGTGGATGGTTTGTTTCTCCACGTTGTGCAACTCCAGTGGACGTTTGAGCAGCACATCTGTACCTCAGTGATTGTTCGAATGTATTGGATGTATTATTTATTCTTAACAGAGTAAATGCTTCAAAATTTTCTCACTTCAAATGCCCTTTCTGATTCATTCATTAAACCAGTTCATCAAGCGACTTCATAATCTCAGGCTCTTTTTTTTAAAAGAATGATTGAATTAAGAAAAACTGGATGGTTTTAATCAACAGCAAGAACATATTTGTCCCTTTTTCATTTTAAAATAATTCAATGTTAATCTTTTCCTTGTTTTAAAATTTCTAATGAACCTACGATAATTACAGTTTGTGTGAAGAGTTAGGAGCCGAGTTCTATACACGCATCATATTAATTGGAAAAATAAATCTAAATGATCATGAAAAACACGTGGAAGAGCATCAGCTCTCAGTCTTGACAAATATCATTTTTTGCGTATTTCAAATATCATCAGTGTCAAGCGGGGATGTAGTTTACACATGTGTGACATCTTCAGGAAACTCACACGACAACCTTAAACAAACCTTCAAATATCCTTCAATATTTGTTTTCTGCAAAACTAAGGCGTAAGTCTTACTGACATCAGCATAATTATTTAATTTAACCAAATTAATTTTAAAACCATTTTAGCCAAGTTAATCGAAACACGAATATGTATGGTGAACCAACAACGTGTTTCATTTTTATAATAGTTTAATTTGTGCTATGAAGAATAAAGAACGCATAAGAGCTTTTGTAGCTGACAACTTAGAACAGAAGCATGATCGTGACACAAAAATATTATTTTGAAGTAGTCACTACAAAAATTTTCAATTTTGTGCAAAAATAACACTTTAATCACAGTTTATTGTGTACTAATATTTAAAAAAGCAGTGAATGTCAAGGTNGTAGGGGTCATGGACTCGTGTCCATAAGGTCGCTGGTTCAAATCCCCCCTACGTCTGGTTCTGCAACTGAGTGTCCTTGAGTGTCCACATGCCCCACTGATCACTGCTCTTGTGGTAGATTGTGGCCCTGATAATTGCCCTACGGGGATAAATACAGTGCATAAAATAAAAAATAAAAAAAATAATAATAGTACAGTCGATCTCCGAAACGTGTCTTCATCACTGAAACGTGAATGTGAAGCATTTTCGTCCGTTTCTTAGAAATTCACGTTACACGATGTTTTTGGCACTAACCTTAGCTTTGCCCTAAAGGAAATAAAACCTAACAAACAGAAAAACACGTTTGCTTCAGATGAAACAAAGACTGATTTGATTATGTCAACACACACAAGTGCATGTGTCTGTGTTCTCGGTACATACTAGTTTGTGTGTATCGTGACTGACAGACATCTGGGATCACCAGACATTTCTTATCCTTGATAGCTTTCGCTGGATTGTGATGGCTTCACTGAACGCAAGTGTTTCTCTGAACATCAACAAAAGCTCTTCTGAAGCTCCAGAAGGAGTCGCGGCTCGCAACTGGGCCGCTCTCTTCATCCTGGTCATCGTTTTCTTTACAGTGACAGGGAACCTGCTGGTCATCTTGGCTGTTTCTATTGAGAAGAAGTTGCGCAACCCCACCAACTTTTTCCTGCGTTCACTAGCGGTGGCCGATGTCCTGGTGGGGGTCCTGGTGATGCCGGCCGCACTGGTCAGCATCCTTCACGGTGAGTGCCGTGCTCATCATGCACTTCATACCTGTTCCCGCTTTTACCTTTGTTTTTTCTATTATTGAATGTGTATTTAATATTTGCTGATGTGACAGTAAAATTCATCATCTACTGGATGAATGGTTTCTGTCTGTCGGTCTGTGGTAAATGTGTTTCTCATTTTATTTAACACATGTTGTGGGGTGAAAGTACATCTAAATATGTGTTGTAAAGTTCTGTAAACTGTAGATGCTCTTACTTCTTTACTGCTCAGAATCCACCTGTGTATCATGGGAACATCAGATGTATGTGTTGCTCAAGGTCATAGACCGCAAAACTTTGCTGTACAAGGCAGAAAGAAGCAAATATCCTCTTCAATTCAATACCAATTTAACCAAAAATGTCATAGATGTCAGTTCCTGGCATCTAGTTTCTAATAGTCTAGCCTTTCTTTGTACCTCGTTTGTGCACAGTTACCATATATGTTTGCTTTATTGAAGAGATGGGTCTTTAGGAATTATGGCAAACACGAGCTGTGTTATTACTTGACCGTGTGCTGAGAACAAGATGAGGGTGTTACAGTATATAAAGATGAGTCGTATGTAAAGAGGCTGATGGAGGAAGTTGTTCAGGTGTTGAGTGAAATGGAGCGAAACTAAAACTCAAGAATGGAAAAGGCAATAAAATATTTCCATTGTCAACTTCAGTCTTTCTGAGAATTTGTCTGTTGCTATTTAACTGCCTAGAATGTATTCTCTTGAGGGACTAGGCTAATTCACAATCTTGTAGAAGACACTTCTTATAAATGTAATGTTCAACGATAGAGCGGTTGTGGGTTAGAGAGGGTTCCATGACTGTAATTTTCTGTTTTCACAGATCACATCTGGCCTCTTCCTGATCCATTTTGTTCTCTTTGGATCTTCTTGGATGTGCTCTTCTCTACTGCCTCCATCATGCATCTGTGTGCCATCTCACTGGACCGATACATCAGCATCCGAAATCCAATGCGGCATGGTCTCGGCAGCTCGCTGAGCAAAACTTTGATCAAGATCAGCGTAGTCTGGGGTGTCTCTACTGGTGAGTCTTCGGCATCTAATGCATTGAAGCATGCAATCAAGCAATAAAACTTTCCATAAAACTATGAAATCTTTTGCTAAAACATTACTTAGTGAATCTGAAAAATGTGGTGAGCTGCGTTGTGTTAAACGCATCATGCTTTGTGGAATTAGTTTTAATCAATGTACTTACGAACTTATGCGGTACATAATATTAAATATTATATTTTTCTTGTGATATATGTATATATATACCGTACTCCTACAGGGTTCAGCACCGGGACCTCTTTTGTTGCATTAGTATATAAGTTTACTTGATTACCTTTTACAGTCGTTTGCTTAATTTAGTTGTCTTTTTTGTTCTTCAGTGTTGTCTGTGCCTATTCCTGTACTGGGTTTTCTGGATAGGGAGAAGATCTTGAAGAATGGAACCTGTGGTCTGAACGAACCTCGCTTTGTGTTTGTCGGCTCTATTGTGGCTTTTTTCATTCCTCTGGTAATCATGGTGGTCTGCTATTACCTCACCATTCATGGCCTCAAGCAGCACAGAATGTCATTTCCGCAGCACAATTCCACTGACTCTGCTGCTGAGGAAAGCAGAACAGTCACTTTAAACAGCAAGCTTTTCTCCAGAAGACTTCTCGTTCGAAACCCTCAAGGTCAAGCTCTACAAGGCATGAGACAATCTATCAAAAATGAACAAAGGGCCTCTAAAGTCTTGGGCATTGTCTTCTCTCTTTTTCTAGTCATGTGGTGTCCATTTTTTGTCATCAATGTTCTGAACATTGTTTTGCCTGAGCACAGCAGCAAACACCTCGGTGACCTGCAGAACGTTTTTGTCTGGGTGGGCTATATCTCCTCAGGTGTGAACCCACTCATCTACACCTTGTTCAACAAAACTTATCGCCAGGCTTTTGCTCGGTACTTGCGATGCAGATATCACCAGGAGACGACACAGAAAACCCACATGCCAGCTATAAAGGTCAAAGTAAACAGTGGAGTGATTAACATCTGAGAATCTGAGAAATATCCTGAAGTTTGACATCTGTTATTTCTGTGTTTGACAAGCGAAAAGTTTGACATGGCTTTGTCACATTCTTTTTTTATATGAGCCAAATTTTCAAAACATGAGGAAAAAAAACTGTAATTGAAATTTCCTCTGTTAAAGTGACGTTTAAGAGCCCAAGGTAATTGTGTTCACATTATTTCTTATTCTTTTCTAGAGAAAGGCTTTGTTCTTAAGGTGGCTTGAATAAAGCAATCAATAACATCAATATTATTACGGCCTACACACACACACACACACACACACACACACACACACACACACACACACACACACACAAATTGACTATTGTGCAAATGACAATTTAACCTAATTTGCCCGATTGACCTACTTAACATAGCTGACAAAGAAAGACACCTCCAAGTCAGAAGATAACATGGGAAAAAGAAACATACTAGGCAAGGGAGGCTACCTCTGTTTGGAGATAAAATAGGGAGATGCATTCAACCCTGTGAACACTGTTTCTACAGTAAAACATGGTGGTGGGAACATAATGCTATGGGGATGTTTCAGTACATTTGGTGCTGGGAATCTCATGGGAATTGCACGGTTGACGTAAATGGATGACTGAATAAAATGAATTGGATGAACTAAATTAAAAGGATGACTGTAATGAGATAAAAAAAATTAAAAATGTCATTTTTTTTTATAATTAGTTTTTCCAGCATGATAGGGACAACGCATTCCTCACTTCTTGTGAAGAAATACATCATGGGCAAAGTATTGTCGAATTCACCTCTCAGTTTTATATAGAGCTTTTCTTGGTTCCAAACCAATGCAAAGTCGCTATGCGGAATTATGGAAAAAATAGTCTTTAAAGATGAAAAATGTCCATTGTTCGTTGGTGTTTAGACTATGGGCTATGACCAGAAGACCAGAAAAAAAGTGTTTGAAAAGCCCCACCTTAAATTTGAATTGTCAAAATACATATTCCGTATATGACATTTATAGCTATATTTCAATTATCTTTATTTCAAACGTGAGACTTTTATTTTGAATCCTGTAGTTATTCACTGGGGACGACTTATTACATACGTCATCACGCCGCGCTGCATAGCTCCAACTGAACAAAACACGCAGTAGAACAGTACGCTCCACAGGTAACGACACGACCGCAACGCTCAACCGTTAAATGGAGAGTCGTGAAGAGTCCGAGAGCGGAATGCAGCAAGAGACCCGCACCGCTGCTCAGAGACGCGCTGAGATCCGCCGGAGGAAACTACTAATGAACTCCGAGGACCGGATGAATAAGATCGTGGGCTTCAGTAAGAACGAGGCGGATAGCGAAGCTGGTGACAGACGTGCGTTCATTCAGGCAGTCTATTTATGCACTATAACACACACACACACACACACACANCTATTACTGATGTTCGGTTAAAAACACCAATTATAACAGGATTTCACATCATAGCGACTCTCTTTTACACTTGCATGCTGATTGACTTTCAGAAGAGCCACGGTTCCACCGAGATCTGGAGCAGAATGAGTCGTGGCCGCTCTCCGGATCCCCTAAGGCTGAGTTTGCGGCTGGTTGCGGTGAGCTGCCTGAGCGGACCGGTGGTGAGGAGACCCGGCAGAGGCCGCGGGGGGACGATCGCTCCTCTCCACGGAGGGGTCTGCACAAGTACTTGTCCCGCTTTGACGAAGCCATGAATCTGCGAGGACAGCTGGCGGCGGAGAAAGTGACTCAGGACGGCCCGGCGGAAGCAGAAGAGCTGGACTCCTTCCGTCTCTTCAGGCTGGTGATCAGCGCAGTTCTCGCTGTCATCGTCCGAGTCTTTGTCTGCCAGTATTTGGTGAGTGTTATAGATGTTGCGCTTTTCTCCTTGTGGTTCTGGTTTTGATGCTTGTCCTTTTTGGTCTTTCACAGTCAATTTTTGCGCCGTTTCTCACGCTGCAGCTGGGATTTATGGGATTGAACAAGTATTTCCCAAAGGTTTGTTTACTGGTCATGGGTACTAGTCTGTCATGTGTAGTGATGACATTTACGAGGGTTAACGATTAGCATGCATGTCACACTATTTACGAGGGATTAGATAACGTCAACAGTTTGAACTTAAAAAACTAAAAGACTTTTTTTAAATAAAAACGTCTTGTAAAAACAAAGCAAATTCTAATGTGTTTGTAATATATAGATGTGTGTGTGTGATCAGGTGGAGAAGAAGAGCCGGACGACAGTACTGACGGCTGCTCTGTTACTGTCTGGAATCCCTGCCGAGGTCATCACTCGATCCATGAACACCTACAGGAAGATGAGTGACGTGTTCTCTGACCTCTGTGTTTATTTCTTCACGTTTGTTACGTGCCACGAGCTACTGCTCCTGTTCGGACATGATGGCTCCTGAGACTTGCCGCTCATTTTCATGTTTGAATGTTTTGCATTTCTTCTAGTATTTATTTTTTGGTGGGATCTGGTGCGCTCAGTCTAACGCTGCTGAAGTAGTGAAGGCCGTGTCTGTCTTTACTCACTTTTGTTTGAGTATTAAAATCATGTTTGCGAGTCTGAACACTTATATTTTTAAATGTGTGTGTGTGTGTGTGTGTGTGTGTGTGTTCACACATTTGTTTCAGCATGTTTTTTGTGTTTGTTTCTGTTTGCCACACATTTCCTTAAAACATTTTTCAATTTGTGTGAAAATATATCACCAAAACTTCAGATTTATAATGGTGAAAAGGAAAATGTAGCTGCGAGCAGAGATTGAGAGGTTAAAGCATTCATTTAATAAGTAATTTTAATCATTATCCAACCAGGATCAAATAATGAAGATGGTTGCTTGTCATAATGTAGAGTTGTTTTGTCTGAGTAATATGTACATGGACGTACATACAGTAAATGTATGGAAACATATAAATACAGTGTACATGGCCAATGACATTATGGACTTAAAAATCCCTACAATAGCCTCCGAGTTTCATTCCTTGTTTGAACTCCTAATGGTGAACTCCTGAATGTTTTTTTTTTTATGTCTATCAATGCTAAACGAGTCTCATTACAAATGCTGAGACAAAAGCCATAGTCGGGATTTAAACGGTACGGGGAAATGTGATTTGGTTTGTTTCTGAAGGTTTGGACTCCACTAATGGCATTGTAACGCTGTGCAGACTACTGGCATCTGGATTATTCTTTGATTCCATTTTGCACTTTTACAAATTCAACATCTGATGGAAAGGCCAGTTTTCTCCTCAGTGATGCAGGAAAGAAGCAGCTTTAGACTTGGTGCTGATGAGGAATGTCGTTTTCACAGGTAAATGCTGTGTTTAGGCTGAGCTTTTGTGAATGTTTTTCCTAAAGAGATTGATTTTGGTCTGATTTTAACTGTGAGTTTCTGTAATTGTGAGCACTATATCAGATGCTCTATTACCGTGTGTACTTTTAATAAAACCTTTGTCACGTGTTGTGTCATGAGCTCCTCTGTGTCTGGATAATTTTAGATGCTTTGGTATCAGTATCTGACATTTTTCTGTAATGAACAGTGTGATAATTGTGAATGTAAAAACCAGGAAAAATGCATTTATTATAAATGGATTCAGAAAAAGCGCAATATGCATCTATGATCTAATTGGTACATATTCTCTTCTGATACAAAATGTCTTGTGCAGTAGGTGGAAGATGTGTAAAAAAAATTCATAACAAAATATTTAACAAGTAGTAAGGAAATAGTAAATAACTTTAATGTTGAAACCAGAAACGGTATATATAATTAAGAAATAATCGATTAATTTTTTAGATGTACAGTATAATCCGCTTTACTTGCCAAGTTTGCTAGTAGTGGCTACGTAGTTATTTTAGTAATAATTAAATTCAATAAATAATGTATTCGAAATTAACACAAAAAGTAACGATTCCAAGAAAACGCCGTTCCCTCATTTGTTTTTTTTTTTTGTGAAAAAACTTTATTTAAGCCAGGGGATCATACAAGGAGACAGATGAATAGCAAAGTTACAACACACAATACAAAAACAGTGCAAATAAGAAGTACAAATTATATACATAAATAATCGAATACTTTGAACCTATTACAGTACTCAACAGTTTTTAAAGTTTTTGAATTACTTGAACCCGATAGATTTTCCGTGTTGACGTAAAGTGCGAATCCCTTACAGAAAGGAAGAAAGAAAGGTTTACTACCGTTGAATTGTGAAATTTTGCAAATAAAATAATCAAGTTAATAACAAAATATTTGTTTTTCAATTTGTAACTAGAATTAAGAAACCAAAATAAAACATGTTTAAACGTCAAAGTGAAATCAGGCTTAACATAGGTCTGGAGAAACAACTGAATCTTTTCCCAAAACACAGACACATGTGAACATTCCCAGAAGAGATGAAGTATTGTTTCCCTTCGACTCCACTGAAGCAACACAGAGGATCTTTGTCTGGGAACATTTTATGGATGTAGCAGTTAACTGGGTAAAAACGGTGTAGCAATTTAAATGAAACCTGTTTGACCTTGTTGGTCAATAGAAATTTGTGAGGAAGAGCCCAGATTCGCTTCCATGGAATTTCTCCGAATTGTCTGCACCAGTAGGAATGAACAGAGGGGTGTTGTGTGTTGCACGAATCAAGACAATGATTTCCAGCTATATGAAATAAGATGCAGGTTTTATTTTACTCCAGCAATCTACAGAGGGGACAGAACATCTGTTCTCCTGAAAAAGATGTCTGATGTTCATATTTCTGGAAACTAAATCAGAGGAGAGGCAGACTTTCCCAACAACAGTGTCAGCAGGTTAATAAAAGACTGGAGCTTGAGGCAAATCAGTGGAAGCTTTTAACAGTTGCATTGTTTGTAGATCAGGTGCCATGACAGAAGAGCCTGCTGATGAAAGTCTGACAGTTTCAGAGGTAGTTTGGAAATATTGTAATTACATAATAGCAAAAATGGGAGACCACCAACTTTGGAAAAAACAAATCTGGGAATAGAGTTCCACATAGTATTTGAATCAGTTAGAAAGTATCTTAGCCAATTAATTTTACAGGTGCAATTAAGAGATGAAAAATCTATGAAATTGAATCCTCCCTGATCAATATTGTTTAAAACGCACCGATTTTTTTTTTGATGCAGTGTCTTTTGTTTTTCCACAAAAAGTTGAGAAGTAGACGATCAACCTCCTCACAGTCGGATTTTTTCGCGTGTAACGATTGGGCTGGATACACAACTCTGGAGATGCCCTCTGCCTTGGAAAGAAGGGCTCTTCCTCGCAAAGAGCCGTTCCCTCATTTGACGTAAACGAGCACCGGGCGGAAGTCGTCACCGTCGGAGTAGCGTCTGCTGTGCGTAACTTCCCGCCCTCCATTTTGCAGGGAGACCATGGGACGCGAGTCGCGGTAGGTTTTTCTCTGATCGTGGTGGTTTTTACGTGTGTTTCCGTGGAGTATGAGCGAGTGCGTGATGTTCTTCTGAGCGACGAGCTTGTGCTCGCGTGGCTGCGTCCGCGGCGCGTGATTTTCGCATTGTTTACAGCTTCATCTCAGTGTGGAGAGACCCGGCTGCTGATTGCGTTTGAACTTTCCGTGAGCGGGTTTTATTAACTCAATTAACTCAATCAATTCATTTCTATCTGTGAATACATTATTTAATTTTACACAGTACAGCACAGTTATAAAGCGTATTACCTCTTGCAATTTACACCCCCCCCCACAACTATCCAAACAGTGACCCGAATTCACGTCAGGCTTGAAAATACCTTTCAGTGAAACGAAAACTGAATAACCATCATTATGCAACAACAATATTTGTAATGCTTCCATTATATATATGAATACATTATTTTTGTGGTTGTACTTTGAGAATTAGTAGTTAAACTGAACCTGCAGGGGAAATGTCTCATGCTGCGGTGCTTCTGTCAGGCATTACAGGAAACGCTCCTCTTCGCCCCGGAGGACCAACAGCAGGTCCAAGAGTCGGTCGCCGGACTCGAAGCGCTCCAGAAAAGATGATGTTGGGGGTTCTCGGAATCGCGAGCGCAGCCGACGGGAGAGATCTCGCAGCAGGGACCGCCGCAGGTCTCGCTCCAGAGACAGAAAGAGACAGAGGTTTGTCTCGCTTCACACACACGTTTTTATTTTTCCTGGTCTTCTGTTAGAACAGTTGTTACACAACTAAACGTGTGGTAATCATTCTGCCTGAAGACGTTCTCGGAGTCGAGACCGGAGACGCTCCAGAAGTCGAGACCGCAGGAGAAGCAAGAGCCGCAGCCGAGGCAAGAGGTCAGTCCCAATCCGCATCACAATCTGCATTACTGTGTCGAGTTCACCACGTGACCCTCTTTACTGAAGCAAGGAGAAGCCTGAGAGCGCGGAACAGTCCGGAGACAAGAAGAAAGTGAGGGAGGAAAAGGAGGATGAGAAGAAGCCTGAAGATGTGGGTGTTTCATTCTTTTTGCTGGACTATACTACAGATGCTTTTTTAAGCTTTTATCACGTACAATAATTTTTTTCGTAAATGAAATATTAAAATGAGAGTGTTAGATTTGATCTCTTTATGCTTATGTTTTACAGGGTTTTGTTGCATACAAACGATGCGTCCTGTTATTGATTTGAAATAAATTCACCGATATCGGATTTCCAAATAACCGTAGAGACTGATTATCTAAAAAATAATTGATGTTTTATTACAGTTGGATATTCTGATGTGGCTTTTCTTCAGTCGACAGTGTGTTGTAATGGCTTGATACATTCTGCACTGTTGCATTTCTCAGCAGCAAGAGTTTGACCAGAACACTCTGGAGGAGGAGATGAGGAAGAGGAAGGAGCGTGTGGAGAAGTGGAGGGAGGAGCAGAGGAAGAAGGCTATGGAGAACATCGGAGAACTCAAGAAGGAGCTGGAGGAGATGAAGCAGGGGAAGAAGTGGAGCCTGGAGGATGATGATGGTCAGATAATAGAAGCCTTTATAATTTCTGTGATTAGTGAATTTGGTGATTGTGTAAATGCTATTTTGCTGAATGTTACATCACATTACGCTGATGCTCCATTATAAGATTACCATGATAAGATTACCAATGGCTTTCCAGTGAGTTCATAATGGTGGTTCCATTGTGAGTTTTTGAGGTTTACTGGCTGTCGTTCTGAGATTTCAGATGATGACGAAGAGAATCAGCTACCTGCCGAGCAGGATGAGGAAGAGGAGGAGAAAGAGGAAAAAGAGGAGGAGGCAGAGAAAGAGAAAATCACAGAGACTGAAGAGTCTGTACAGATGGAACAGGAGGAACCGGGGGAGGAGCTTGACCCACTGGACGCTTACATGGAGGAGGTGAAAGAGGAAGTCAAGAAGTTCAACATGGGCACCATGAAGAAGGGCAATGACAAGGTGATGAATGTTTACAACTGCATATTTAGGCTCCCCTGGCCGTTCATGTTTTTGTCATGTGATAAGTGCACATTTGCTGATTTGTGTCAGGATTAAGTCCCTGTGAGACTTTTATTTTGACACAGTCAGTTGGGTGTCTTGTATATTTGATGTAGTAGATTGCAATTTTTGTATTCCGCAAAAATAGAATAGTTTAAGATAATAAAGTCTCCAGCTGTTCAGAAATATAAAATAACATTTTTCAAATTGGTTTAATCTTGAATTTTCCCCAAACCCTGGAGAAGGCCTGACATGTTGAGGAACAATGTGTTTCAGCAGAAAGGAGTGTCTGTGACCAAAGTGGTGACGGTGGTGAAGACGAAAAAGATGCCACACACTAAGAAGAAAGGAGAGCTTATGGAGAACGATCAGGACGCCATGGAGGTACAAGAGTTCAGGGGTTTCAACCAGCAATGAAGCTATTTTTCTCCTTTATTTTGTGTTGATGGAAAATAAATGGGAAAAAATCTAAAAACATTTTTAACATAAGAAAGATTTGTGAGCAAGTGTTGTAAGAATCTGTGAAAAGACCAGTGTGCTGATTTTCTGAAGGCTTGACTTGGTTTGTGGTTGTAGTATTCATCCGAGGATGATGAAGTGGATCTGCAGACCGCCCTCACGGGCTTTCAGACAAAGCAGAGGAAGGTTCTGGAGCCAGTTGATCATCAGAAGATTGAATACGAGCCTTTCCGAAAGAACTTCTATGTGGAGGTTCCGGAGCTCGCCAGGATGACTCAGGAGGGTGCGACACTCATTTATCAGAAACTGGGTTTCATGCATTTACATTCTCTGTGAATCAAGGATTTTTACACCTGTTTGTAGAGCAAGCACTTGTAGTTTGTAATGTTTCAAGGAATGCCACTAAAAGATTCTTGTGTGCTCTGCATCCACTAGTGGCTCCAACAGACTTGCAGGGGCGAGAGGTTTAGAGTAAAGTGAAAGAGCATGACTGGTACTTTATGGGACAGATGAACCAATGAAAATACATTTTAATAAGTAACAACTAAATAGGATCGCACTGAAAACAAACTATATATAGTTATATAGTATATATTGTTTGCTATTATGATGTTATTACAACACTACATTGTGTGAAATCTGTCACACAGTTGTACCTGCACCTCAGTTCTAAACAATGATCCTGTTTCTTGTTGGCAGACGTGAATGAATTCCGTCTGGAGCTTGAGGGCATTACCGTGAAAGGAAAGGGCTGCCCCAAGCCCATCAAGACGTGGGTCCAGTGTGGGATCTCCATGAAAGTGCTGAACGCACTGAAGAAGTGAGTGTGCGAGCTTTCAATCAGACACACATCGTCCGAGACTGACTCTTTTACCCACTCCCATTTCAAGACACAATTATGAGAAGCCCACCCCGATTCAAGCCCAGGCCATTCCTGCCATCATGTCGGGACGGGATCTCATCGGCATTGCAAAGACCGGAAGCGGAAAGACCATTGCGTTCCTGCTGCCCATGTTTCGCCACATCTTAGACCAGCGCCCGTTAGAAGACGGCGAGGGGCCGATCGGTGAGTTCTGGTCCAGGTCTACTGCACTGTAGTGGTGTGTTTGCGGAAGAACAAATGTTCTCGTCTCTCTCGCAAAGCCGTGATCATGACCCCGACACGAGAGCTGGCTCTGCAGATCACCAAAGAGTGCAAGAAGTTTTCCAAGTCTCTGGCGCTGCGAGTGGTCTGTGTGTACGGCGGCACTGGCATCAGCGAGCAGGTCGGTCCTTGCATTTCTGCTGGAGATGCACTAATTTATTCATTATTAATTTCTTCCTGTTTATTGCAGATTGCGGAGCTGAAACGAGGCGCAGAAATTATCGTGTGTACGCCGGGCCGAATGATTGACATGTTAGGCGCTAACAGTGGTACGTCTGCCCCCTGCTGGTTTATAACATGTTCGTTTCTCACAGCAGAATTACAACATGAATCAATAGTTGGTCACAATTTGTCTTGGCAAACATTTTCAGATTTTTGTTTGGTAGAGCTTTTTGTTCAGAATTAGTTCATTTTTTGTTTTGTGTAAACTGTGACATCTGGTCAGGCCATTGTGTCATAGATAAAACAATATATATTGAACACTATATACAGAAACTATGCATAGAAATTGAAAAAACATATTAGCTCTATAAATAGAAGTTAATTGAAGTGATTTTATCTGAAGAAAAATTCAAACACAGTATGAATATAGATAAAAACACACTTTATACACAGTCATAAAAATAAACTTACAAGAGCATATCAATGTACTTTAAAATAAACTTAAATATAAAAAGAAATGTAAAGCAATCAGCACAAATGTCTAAACAAAGAAACACAATACATTTCTCTCTTGGTTCTTTACACGGAAGAATCCCTCATTTCACATCAACATCCCGTGATACAAATTTTCGGAACTATCCAGATTGGGCTGGAATGGAATGGTTTTCATCCACTGTTGCCGTTAGTGGCAGATGTGCAGATGCTTTGTTTTCTCGCTTTTCTCATCTGTCGTTCTTGAACGTGTGGTTGTAAGTTGTACGCCTTTTGTGAAAAACGTTTTTATTTCATGCTGGTGAAATGGTGGACAGTATGACTATGTGCTTCAGCGCTTCACTGCAGCGCCAGGTCAGAGTCTTGTTTTCCTTCTGACTGAGGAGGATTGAAGCATGACTCGAGACTAATGAAGCGTTTGTTTGTGGCAGAACTCTGTTTCCACACATGCGAGGTAATCTCTAATATGCTTCTTTCCCAGGTCAATCCCGTCTGATAGTGCTTGAGGGGCTTCGTCTCTTTTAATGTATGATGTGAGTTTTACAGGTTCTCCGTGCCCCTGAGATGGTACGCAAGACACCACAAGGCCTCAGTGTGTTTGTGAAGAGTGACAGTTGATTTCTGTGCTGCTGTGCCTCATCTCCTTTCCCCTGACTGTGTCTCACGCTGCGCAGGTCGAGTCACAAACTTCCGCCGAGCCACTTATGTGGTGATGGACGAAGCCGACCGGATGTTTGACATGGGCTTTGAGCCACAGGTCAGTCAGAATCCTATAAATCAGTATACCAAACGTGCATTTACCTGACGAAACTGCATCGGTCAGAATCATCATTTCCTTCTGCTCACCAAAGGTTATGCGCATTGTGGATAATGTCAGGCCGGACCGCCAGACCGTAATGTTTTCTGCCACCTTCCCGCGATCGATGGAGGCCCTGGCGCGCAGAGTCCTGTCCAAGCCCATTGAGGTGCAGGTGGGCGGCCGGAGTGTGGTGTGTTCAGACGTCGAGCAGCATGTGGTGAGTACTGGTTATTACACGAGTTAAAGCGGCTGTTACACTGGGATTTAAAACACTATGAACATTAATTGTCCCTAGTTTACTGGTAGATTTTATCAAAGTACTTTGTTAAAACACAAGCTTAACGTAGATTGTGTAATACAATAATAATATTCAAATACAGTAGTTGGCTATATTTGCCCTGAACAATATTTCGCACAATACGTGGGCACACACACGTCTAGTGGGAAATCTCCCACAATCACTTCTATTGTTCAGTCTCACAACCATGACTGCAGACTATTATTTCTCTCACACACACTCGCTTTCTATTGTTCAGTCTATCAAACACACATACACACATCTTCAGATCAGTTTCCCACTCATAATGTTTCCTTCCAAAGTAACACTTTGTGCTCTTAGGATAAGATTTGACAGAGTGATGGTCCAGTCCTAGGATTTTGGCATTTATGTTCTTCGTTTCTTTCAGATTGTTATTGAAGAAGAAAATAAATTTCTGAAGCTGTTGGAGATTCTGGGTCACTATCAGGAGAAGGGCTCCGTCATCATCTTTGTGGACAAACAGGAGCACGCTGACGGCCTGCTGAAGGACCTGATGAAGGCCTCGTATCCCTGCATGTCTCTACATGGAGGCTAGTACAGCACACACATTCCCATCAGAAGATGGCCAGGCTAAACAAACCAGAGGAACAACACCTAGCGTGTTCCATAACGCAGCCATGATGGTCACATTTATTTTGTATAAAATGTTCACAAAATATAAAAAATGAAACGAGTTGAAAGAAGGAATTTGCCAAAGAAAAGAGCTTTTGAACACTGATAACTCAAGTGTAATAGCTATGAATACGCAGAATTTTGTAGATAAAGATGAAAGTCTGAAAAAATTGTCTGTTTTAAAGTCATTGGGACCAATAATCAAGAATACAAAGTTGAATTTTGAGTGTAAAAAGGTGTAAAAGAGGAACCTTTGACAATAACAAGAGAATTTATGGACAGAAATTTAGACATTATTCTTAAAAAATGGTGACAAAACGGGGATGGTTGTGTCCGAAAATATGTATGGATAAAGTTGATTCATAAAAATAAGAAGTATAAAAGTGGTGAAGATGGGAAAAAAACGACAGCTCGTAAGATAATTTGAGGATGCACATTTAGGAAGTTGAATAGTGATTCTATGACAAACCATTTGCTTGAACAGGGTGTCAATAGTGAGGAGCTGTTGCACAGGTCTGTTAGTGACGTGACATCAGCCTCGTCTTTGGTGTTGTCACACAGGCATCGACCAGTACGACAGGGACAGCATCATCAATGACTTCAAGAGCGGCGTGTGCCGGCTGCTGGTGGCCACCTCGGTGGCGGCACGAGGCCTGGATGTCAAGCAGCTCATATTGGTGGTGAACTACAACTGCCCCAACCACTACGAGGACTATGTTCACCGTGCCGGTCGCACTGGACGTGCCGGGAACAAAGTAAGTGATGGCTGATCTCATTCAGAGGCGGCGGCGATTCACATGGCGGCTAACACGAGTGCTGTGTGACAGGGCTACGCTTACACGTTCATCACGGAGGAGCAGGTTCGCTACGCTGGTGACATCATCAAAGCCCTGGAGCTTTCTGGATCACAAGTTCCAACTGAACTGGAGCATCTGTGGACCAGTTTTAAAGACCAGCAGAAAGCCGTAAGTGCCACTGTGTCCCGTCTTGAGTGGAGACGACACAATCGAATGATAAACTGGCATTTGATGGTGTCCAAAAGATAATATAATCACAAAATATCAAGAATGTAAATGTCTATGGTTTCATGGTTTTTGTAGTGTGTGTGTGTATGTGTAGTCAATATGTATAAAATTCAAATTTGTATCGTGTATGTCAGTCTGCTTTTAACAGTGGTTGGTACTATGAAGTGTAGCAACATGAGGAAAAGCTGTGTGGTTTTGTAGAGGAATCAGTCATTAGTAACAAAACATTTCTTTAATTTACTTGACGAGGAGAAAAATGTAAATACAAAATTATTTGAATTATCCAAATGTATTTACGTATTATGACACTGTCACAGTGTGAGCTAGGCATGTGGTTAGACTTCAGTGTTTGTTAGGCCCCCTGTGACCTTCACTGCTGTTGTTCCGCTGCAGGAGGGTAAAAGCATCAAGAGCAGCAGCGGCTTTTCGGGGAAAGGCTTCAAGTTTGACGAGACAGAACATGCTCTTGCCAACGAGAGGAAAAAGCTGCAGAAAGCGGCGCTGGGGCTGCATGACTCGGACGATGAAGACCAAGCTCTGAACGTGAGTCCTGCATTTTTCATTACTTTTTATTGTGTATTTGGTGAACAAATCATTTGATGAACACATGGCAGTTCGAGAATGTAATATTTTAAAAATTATTTTTTACTGCTGTAGACTGTTTAGCATTCTGTTAAGCTAATGTCTTGACAGCTATGTTCACCCGCTTGTGCCCACTTTTGATTTCTGCAATACTTGTCCTGCAGATTGAAGAACATATCGAGAGCATGTTCAACTCCAAGAAGCGCGTGAAGGACCTTGCGGCTCCGGGCGGCATGGGGGGAGGGGGAGGTGGAGGTGGTAACGCTGTTTCTGGGGCGGGCGGTGCCGCACCATCCGCTGGAAACATCCAGAAACTCGAGATTGCCAAGAAACTCGCTATGAGAATCCAAGTCAAGAAGAACCTGGGTCCTGAAGCTCAGGTGAAGACGCTTCTCTTCTTTACGTTCCGCTCACTCACATCTAGTTGTGGTGGGTCATGACTCGTGATAAACCTTTTCCGAAATGTGTGAAAGAAGTAACGAGCCAGCTTCATTGCAATTTAATTAATATCTACATTCATATGGTGTTATTTCCATATTGTTCAAAAGGCAATTTTGAAATTTGATTAAAGGACTGGATGAAGTGTTTAATTTTATCAAATATAATATACAAATATTCTTCGTAAGTCATTAAGCAAGGCTTTGTTGCTAGTCTTCAGACGTTATATTTAAAGTGTAAGTCTTTTTCCTTGCCCTAAGCTTCTGCTCAACGTGTTAAATGTGATGATTTCAGGACGTAATGCAGCAGGCCACCAATGCTATTCTGAGAGGTGGCACAATAATCGCTCCATCCGTCTCCGCTAAAACCATCGCCGAGCAGCAGGCGGAGAAGATCAACGCTAAGTTGAACTACACACCAGTGGAGAAGCTGGAGGAAGAGCGGCAGGCTGCTGAGGCCACGGAAACCGTCAAGAGATACGAGGAGGAGCTTGAGATCAACGACTTCCCACAGGTCATCTTCACCGCTATTTGCTTAGCTTAATCAAGTCTACATATTTATCCACTTTTCTTTTCTTTTTTTAGTTCAATTCAGACAAAAAAAAAGGATGTATGTGTGTGTATAGCAGTAATGATATTCTCTTGATGAATGGGATAGTTTTTCCTAATCTTGTAAAACTCACACGTTTGTGTGATGATCTGCAGACGGCGCGCTGGAAGGTTACGTCTAAAGAGGCACTGCAGCGCATCGGCGAGTATTCTGAGGCGGCCATCACTATCAGAGGAACCTACTTCCCGCCCGGGAAAGAACCCAAAGAAGGAGAGCGCAAGATCTACTTGGCCATTGAGAGTATGTCTGTCATTCAGCTCTGAGAGAAGGAAGTGAGGTAATGATCGACAGGAAGTGATGAAGAGTCGTTCTGTGTTGACAGGTGCAAACGAACTGGCTGTGCAGAAAGCGAAAGCCGAGATCACACGGCTCATCAAGGAAGAGCTCATTCGCTTGGTAAGAACTTCACATTTTTTCTTTGGAAATGTTGAAGTAACAATTTTTTCAATGTATTCAGAATGATCTGTTGAATCTGATATCTTTTAGTTTTCTCGAGTAATTGGTGGTTAAACGTTGATTTTAAATAAATAAAAAAAAAAAAGTTTTTATAACCCTGGTGTTTGTAGAATTCTTCATTTTATATTTTCTTGTTTTCTAGCAAAATTCGTACCAGCCGACCAGCAAAGGACGATACAAGGTGTTATAGAGCATCTCTGTCGTCATCATCGATTCATCACCCAATGTCAGCGTCTACTTGTTCTTACTCTTTTCATTACTTTGGCTCAATGAATATTTTAGAAATTGTCTTAAATTGTGAACTTTATTTAGAAATAAAAGTTTTTTTTTTCCTTTTGTGAGCAATTTCTTTGTGTGATTCCAGTTGGGCGTTTTCTTTAAAGTCGTACACTGTATATCATACAAACAAGATGGGCCATGTGTACTTGATTTGATAAAGTGAGGTGATTGCCAGTATGGCCTCTAGGGACTATACTGAATTGGTGCTCTGCATAACCCATTCAAGTGAAGTCCACGTACACACGTTGAAGTGAATACACAAACCCGGAGCAGTGGGCTTCCTAAGCCGTATAAAAGATATAAATAAGTATAGATACTCAAATGTTTTAAATCAATGAAATGGTTTAAAATGAAAATTGCGAAATCGCTCTGGGAAGGTTAGCAATACATGTCGATCGAGTTAGATTTTTTTTTCTTTTATTGAAACCTCGTTAGTCAACGCAACTGTTGTGTTATATCTTGAACGACTGCGATTGGTCAGCTACGAAAGTGTTGAGCTAAGTAACATTCACCACGTGATATACATCAACGCTTCAAAGCTGTCTGAGATTCGCAATTAACCTATAGTTCTTAGTTTCACAGTAATTCACTGAATTACCTAACCTATCTACAAACACATTAAGACGATATCAAACAAGTTTTTTTTCTTTCCAAATAATATGAACGCCGTGAAATTGCATTTACATATTGCGTTTATGCGATCAATGCGCAGGCGCGGTTTCTTCACAGTTCTTAATATTTCACATCAATGGCTGCCGTGCCTTTAAAGGCATCTCTTACCATTTTGATGTTCGACTTGCCACGTTATTTGATCAACTTGTGAACATTCTCTTGCTTTTTATTGTGTTTCTTTCAAAGGTCGCGTTTATTCATTCATTGCAACAAAATGGAACCAAAATGTCATATTTAACCCTTTGCGTTCATCGGTCGACATCACATCAAGGTACAGATGTTTTGCTATGTTATTTACTATCAACTAATTCTTTATTTATTTTTTTCTAAAAACGCGTACGTTAGAGAGAAATGTTTTTCTTATTGCACGATGTCTTAAGAAAACTAGGGCTTTGTTGTGCAAGATGTATTTACAAGATACAATTTCAAGATTATTGTTGTAAAACTGAACTGGCAGAAAGGGTTTTTGTCCTGTGTAGAGCATCATCCGGATCATGAACGCAACCAAGACGTGTTTTTACAGTAACAATAGTCATTAATGGCTTCTTTTGACTGGCCCTGACTGCTTAACAATGCAAGTGCAAGTTATGGGGTTTCACTGTAAAAAAAATTGTCACCACAACTAAAAAAGTCCTAGTAACTGATTCCTTCTATTTTTTTAGTTGAGTCAACTTTTGGAATTTTGAGTTATAAATTGAAATCTGAAAAATTATGAAAATTATCACCAGATGGGTTCAATTGATCCGGATCTCTGTTATTTATATGTAGAGATTTCTGATTACCACCAGATGGGTAAAATTTAAATTTTCAAGTTGTTTTTTCTTTCACTTGTGGAAAAAGTTGGATGAACTTGGAATATGCTGTTGAGCTAACAAAACACGAGTTGGATTTTTTACAGTGTATAATGATTCTCAAGAGAAGAGCTCACTCTTTTCTCTCACTATGGAATCCTAATTTATTTTATTAACAGTTAAGTCAAATGTGTTCCCAAAAGGTTTGGGGAAAACACATTAAAGACACCAATCATTCATGACAACATCAATCACAACACAATTTAACACATATGATCTACGACACTCATCAATCATGGAATCATTCAAAGCAACACTACTCATGACACATCAACATGTATCAGTCACACATCAGTCATAACAAGCATCAGTCATTACACGCATCAGTCATAACACGCATCAGTCACGCCACACATCAGTCACAACACACATCAGTCACAACACGCACCAGTCACGACACGCATCAGTCACAACACACACCAGTCATGTCACACTTCAGTCATGACACACATCAGTCACTTCACACATCTGTCACGACACGCATCAGTCACGACACACGTCACGTCATACATAAATCAGTGCACACATCAGTCACTACACACATTAGTCACGACACACTTCAATTGTGACACCATTATGATACAAGCAATACACATAAGACAATTATGTGAATAAATTATTACAATATTTTTTAGATGAGTGAAATTAAGAGAGAAGATTACAGAGATTTGCAGGGTAAGAGAGTTGACATTTTTTTCAAGCAGTTGATACTCTGCTGACCTTTTAGTAAAAAACTAGAGTCACATTAACCAACTATGTGTTTTAGAAGTTATTACAAATAGTGTGTCTTCCATGTGATTTAATAACTGACATTAACACGCATATTTTCTGTTTACAGAAGATGATCCGTCCGGTGTCCAGTAGCAGCAGTGAATACCTGGTTGGCAGCAGGCCTTCGTGTGTAGCTGAAGATGATAGACTGTCCCCAAGTCACTTCGATCTGTGCCCAACAAAGTTTTATCAGGCCTCCCTCCCTCAGCGCCCTCGGCAGATGTGCCTAGCCTACCTGCCTCCTCCCATCCAAGACATCTCCAAAGCCACGTCATGCCAGCGCCCGGACTGCCACCAGACACCTCAGCCGCAGGGGCCCACGGTTCCTAGAGCCAATGGCAAGCCTGGAGACTCTAAGAAGAAGTCAGTGTCTGGGCGGTCTGGGAAACGAGGTCGGCCTGCGGGCACCACCAAGTTAGCCGGCTACAGAACCAGCACGGGCAGACCACCGGGTACAACCAAGGCTGCCGGGTTCAAAACCAGCCCGGGACGACCACTGGGCACAACCCGGGCGGCGGGGTATAAAGTGAGTCCCGGTCGACCGCCTGGCAGCGTGAAGAGCCAGTCGCGCCTCACCAAGATGAGCTACAACTCCTGCAGCGCGGCCGCCTTCCCCTACAGCCTGATGCACAAACCCCAAGAGTGTCAAAGCGCAGAAGACGACAAAGCAAGCAAAGAGTAAAGCCGCCCCTTTTGTTTTTTGAGATTTGGTTTCGTTTCATGACGTTTTCAAGACTCAAATTATATTATGTCATATCTTCAGTTAAAAACACTAGTAGTTAAAGGCAAACAGGCAAAACATATTTGAGTTAGACAATGAGCTGGGAATGAGTCTGGTGGCTCTCACTGTGTCACCCTTCATCCAGCAGACTGTTTCAGTCTCCATCATGAAACGTGGAGTCGTATGGAGTTGTTAACCTTAGTCAAAGGGCAGAACAGTCAGAACACTGAAGAACTAGTGAGATCCTCACACATCTCATGGTACAGACACCGTCTGATGCGTTTTCTGTCGGTTAGTCTGTCTTGTAGCATGAGCCCATAATGTCCTCGAGTACAGGAAGTGGAGACTTGCGAATAGATCTTCGGTGCACAGTGTGATGGGATGTTGAGTTATTTCTGTTCTATTTTTGGAAGTGAGAATGGTTCATTCTAATTTACCATATTTAACATTACATTACAGTCATTTAGCAGACGCTTTTATCCAAAGCAGCTTACAAGTAACAATCTTGCCTTCCGTGGTAATAGATCTGTTGTTTCAAACACCAGCGCTCTATTGACTGAGCTACTGGTCTTTCTGCAATCGAATTTTTGTAATCCAAAATTTGTGTACATTGTGGTAATAAGTCGCAAGCAAACAGTGACCACCAGGGGGTGCCCATATTTGTGAATGCTGCGGTGAATTAGATATTAAATCATGGTCTTACGTTTCCTGTATATGTGTGAGCAATGCAAATGTAACGCAAAAGACAAGGCTGTGTTCACTAGTTCATGACTAGGTTGCGCTCCAGCACAACGTTTAAAACTCTCATCATTCAAACGACCAGTAAACATGAATTGCTGTGATTGCTAAAAGTGTCTTTGCTGGGATTGCTAATGCTCTCTTATTTGTTTGTCATTCATTGATTTTCTCCAGAACGCCAAAAATTTTGTTACAAGCCCCTCCGTTCCTGCTCAGCAACTTCCCAGTGCGGAATCAGAAGAGCCCGGCACCAGCCTCCACCATGACGCTGGATGACTTCCCCCCTCCTGCCACGTGTCCGAGCGCCAGTCAGTCGAGAAACGTCCTGCCCTTACCGCTGCACAACGTCCTGCCATCCTTCTCCTGAACACTAGCTGCTCTTTTGCTTTTTTCACTTTCACATGAGTTTGCTTACACGGCAGTAAAATAACAAATTGCAAGAAACTTGACAAAACAGTCCGTTATATCCAGGGTCTGTAATATCCAGAGTCAAGAAAAGCACTTGAGTGGACATCACTTTACAGTAACTTTGTTTATGCTCAGCTCATGTCAAGAGGAACAGTGTCTGACATCTTTTACTAAAGAAAATAACTAGCCAATTTCTACATGTCAGATTTCCCCAGTGATCATGTCTGATGTTACTCCATTTCTGTCCACGTGACACTGAAACCTATGGAGCAATATTCCAGATAAAGCTCAAAAGAAAAATCAAATAGCTGTGTGTCTGTAACGGTGGAATACTGAAAACAGTTCATCTGTTATAAGCAGTTCCTTTATAAGGTTTGTATGTAGTTTCTCTGGATGTCCACTGCATAGCATGAGGGGAGCAGGTGGTTCTTACCACTAGGCAAAGAAACTCGTGGTTTTATTTGTCGCCAGAAAACGCGTCGTTTGCATGTTTTGTGGAGTAATTGTGAAAGTTTTCACTAACAACAAACTTTTACATCACGCTGTGTGTGTGTGTGTGTGTATGTATCTATATATATATATATATATACACACACACACATACACACATATAAAAACACANATCACGCTGTGTGTGTGTGTGTGTGTATGTATCTATATATATATATATATATACACACACACACATACACACATATAAATACACACACACACATATATGTGTGTGTGTGTGTGTGTGTTATTTTATACACTAAATACTACAATAACAATGGTTCTCTTTTTGCTGTAAAGATACGAGCACATTTACACTGTCGGCATAATGATGTTATCTGAGCATGAGAAAGCTTTTATACTGAATAATCACGTTATCGTCTCTGTTGTTTAGCGTGTATTGAGTACATTTCTGAACATTGTTTGTGTCACTCGCACTATGCTTGTGGTGTATTTTCTTTTCTATTTTCTACACTCTGTGAACGTTTTCATCAATATTTATTAAAACGTTTGTTACTTCTCAGTTATGCCACTGTAATTATTTATTGAGTGCTTATATTATAATCTGACGTATCAAAAACAATTGACAAATGCATGTCCAAATTGTGAATAAAAGTGATGTGACTTTCATTAAGTAATCTAGTGAACTAATCATTAACAAACGGTCCATAGTTCCACAAAATAACTAAATACGTTGTTTTAATTTTGTACTAAATTGCGTTTGAGGAAGTTTGCTTTGTTGTGCATTTGTACAGTTCTAGTGTGCGCGCGTGAATATGTGTGGGAGATTGTATCTCGAGATGCATCTTTTATTTTGAAATCTTCAACGACTTTTATTGAACGGAAGTATAAGATTTGTTGAGGCCGTTTGTGACATCCCGGAAGTTCACGTTTACATGACACAGAGGCAGAATGGCAACAGCTTCAGCAACTGAATTTTCGAGATTCCCTGTGAACTAGCTGTTCTTTAACACGGACACATCGCGACAGCATGGTTTTACGGTCGGAACATTATCGTAGGGTTCTTATTTTATTGTTAATCGCGGGATTTTCGGTGCCAACAGGTGGAGGTAAGCGTGAAGCATCCAGCAACTGCATGTTCATACCTCAAATGAAAATGTAGATGCTATTTGTGCACACGCAGTGCGTGGTGGAAAAATAACAGCAGTGTGATTGTTGGTGTTGTGTGGCAGATGTGGCCGAGATCCCAGAGGCTCCGGCCGATACTCCGGCACAGAGGCAGTTCAAGACCGCCGAGATGGCCGATGCGGTGATGGGAACAGCTCATTCTCCTGAGATCGAGTACGTGATTTCTCCCGAGCTGCAGGAGTCTCTGCTCGGACATCGCTGCTCTGATGGACAGTGCGGATCTCCGGCAGAAAGCAGAGGTGGGAGCAAAGTTCTGCTTGTTCTGGTGAAACGTGTCTCAACTGAAACTCAAAATAAGACATTATTTATAATTTATATAATAATAATAATTGAATAATACTAATAATTTAACTGATTATTTACTAACCCACAAATTAATTCCACCACACAATGACTAGCTTTATTAATAATCGCTGAACCTGCTGAACATAAAGATGACAGGACAAAAAAATCTAAATATTTGGTTTTAAACTTTCAGACAAATAGGTTTTTTTTTTGCAATTTTCAGCGACCAATGAAAAATTGCAACTGAAGCCTTAAACCGCGTTTAAATGTTTTGAAGCTAAAATTTGCCACATAAGTGCGTCTTCTTGCGCCGTCAGATCCGAGCATTTCTGAACCGCTCCTGTCCGCGGTGATTCAAGTGGAAACCGTCGAGATGAAGAACCTAAGTGATGCTGCCAAGAACCACAAGGTTAACTGTGAGAGTCAGAACGAGAGCGTCAGTGTCCACGTCCTCAATGCCTCTCAGGTGGGTGCTCAATGCGTCTCAATTCCAAATCCAATACACACACTTGGTTTCTGATCTAGTGGTTCTGTCAGGAATCAGATCCGTCGGGTCACGTAAACAATTCATTCTTAACGTTTTTTTTGCAGGACCTGATGGAGTTTTTGAATGTGAACAGCAGCAAATGTTCCTTGGTGCTGTTCTACACAACATGGTGTCGCTTCTCAGCCAGTTTGGCTCCTCACTTCAACGCTCTGCCCCGCCTCTTCCCCACCCTTCACTTCCTGGCACTAGACGCGTCACAGCACAGCAGGTCAGCAGGACTTTAAAGGCTGTCTTTTCAGCATCTCTGAACAGTTTCTCTGTGTGTGTGTGTGTGTGTGTCTGTTCACCACAGTCTGTCCACTCGCTTCGGAACAGTAGCTGTCCCCAACATCCTCCTGTTTCAGGGGGCCAAACCCATGGCCCGTTTCAATCAAACCCAGCGAACGCTGGAGACGCTCAGCTCTTTCATCACCAACCAGACAGGTCTGACAATTCAAGGCCATCATCTGAACCTTCAGGAAAACTGAAAAATAGGAACACTATAAACCATTACACTAAAGTTACACGGAAACTCTTGTATCTCTTCTAATTGTTGTTAAATTAATTCATTCAGGTTTCAGTTAACATTTCTCAAAAGTTTAAACTTTTTTTTCTTTTTAAATCAAACCTTTTGTAGTGTATCAAACATTCAAATGGTCCTTAAATGCAGTATAATGAAATATGTATATTACAGTTTACTTTAGTGTTGTGACCTTTTTTTTTTTTTTATCAAACATTTTGATTTGAGATTTTTTGATGAGTTCCTAATCCAGATGACCTCTGTGTGCAGTGACATTTGCTTAATGCTTGTGTGCTCTGCAGGTTTGGAAGCGAGCACGAACTCTGGATATCTGGAAGAGCTGTCCGGACCCCTCGCTGCGCTGCCTGTGAAGAGCATCGACTGGCTCCTGGTGTTTTCTGTGCTCTTCATCCTGGGCTTCAGCCTCTACGCCATCCTATGCATGGACAGCATCCGCTGGCTGATCCCAGGACAGGACCACGAGCACCAGGAATAGACTTTACACCCAGACCAGCTGAAGGTGTGACACTTGAAGCTTCATAAATGACTACAGAAAAGACTTCTTGTGTTGAAATTATTCACAGTTGGATTCATTTCATCCAGGGATTGGAATTTTTTCCTTAATGGCTTTTGATTTTAGCCACGGAGGTGGAATGAGTGGCTGTTCCTTAATTTTTGAGGTTTGAGCCTGCAATGCTTGTTTGAAGTCCGACTGGACTGGACCACACAACTGCCACAAGCAACCAACTCATTGCCATGTTCTGTGCAACAATTGATTGATTATTATAAACGGATAATAAGATCATTTATTTTAAAATTGAAAATACGTACATAAACTACGTTTTTTCTCCAGTTTGTTCTGCAAGAGTATTGTCATTCACACTGACAATAATAAATACAGTATGTCAGATCATTTGCAATATATTGAGACAAGGTAAAATCGATCACATAAATGTGTGTTTGGTGACTTTTTAGGAAATAGATTTCAAAGTTCACACCATGTGTATTCATCATCCCACTGACCCACAACCTGCATTTACTATAGACACTATAATGTTGTTATTTATTATAATAACTTGATTTGAGATCGGTCTGCGAGTAACATACAGAGTTCTTTAGTCACATACTCCATCTAGGGGTCGGAGTTGAGCAAGCGCATACATCACAGACAAACTCCAATAAATGCGACCAGACCCCATTAATAAATTTAAAAGGCTCTGGTATTGAAATTATTTAATGTATGCAATGGTCAAATCACATAAACGTTCGGGTGTGTTTTATTCAGGCGCGCTCGGACAGCTCATAACTCTTGACGTCACAGGGCGCCCACGCTACCGCTAGGTGGAGAAGAGAAGATGAGCTGGTTAATATTCACTCTGACCTCAGGCCGTCACAGGCCGAGTGTTCTAACTAGACTTGCACGCTGCTACCTGTCCTCAGAACCGGGCGCAGGCCGCATGGTAAGCGTTATTTATGATTATTGACATACGCGAAGAGCGCGCTGCTTTACGTGAATGTCGAATGCTGTCGACCAATCAGTGCGCGCGTTTTCGCCATGACGTGCACGCAAGGGGCTGTCTCGTTAATCAGGCAAGGCTTATTATAAAAGGAATGTGACGTTCCACACATGATATTGTTTAACCGACTTAAGATGTCTTTAAAAACCGATCGTTTTGTTTTTATCTGTTGTAAATGTTAGTCTTTATTTTCCTATCAGGTTATGAAGTATTTTCCGAACTTTCTGTGAAGTTTTCGTTTACTTATGTTTTATCAACAGGAAATTCAAAGACACGTTTTGGTTTGTAACGTCAGCACATTTGTGTAGTTATAATGTCAATTAAATCCACTGGCTGTGTTATTGTTATTTTTCTGCGGTGTTATTTACACGTATTCGTAAACAAATAAATAGTTTAAACAATACCGCAAAAACAATACTGAAAATGAAAGGTTGTTCAATTTTCCTCAAAAGAAAGCGTCATTTGTTTTTATCCGCTATTCAGGGAACAGGAGCGTTTTTCCTTTTATAAATGTTTTTGTAGCAGACGCATTTTCCCCTCACTTCGACCGACAGATGGCGCAGTGTCTTAAGACACACACACACACACACACACACACACACACACACTACTTTCTGTTGTAAACAGAAAGTAAATTTGAGGTAAGTCACGTTACGTTTTTGTATCTCAGTTTGAGTTTGTTCTGTGTTAGAAATGTGTGGCAAAATTAAGCCTCCCACTGTGATTGTGTGTATTGAGTATGAGATCGTTTTTGTGTGTGACAGAGTGAGCGAGTATATTAATGTTTTAAATGTATGTAGTACTGCAGTGCATGCTGGGGTATGTGTGTTTTATGTCGTGTATGTTTGTGTCATTATACTGTGTGTGAAGTACTCCACGTCATTGTGATTGTGTGTGTGAGACCTCGCAGCAATGTGAGAGTGATGTGGATTTGTGGTGGTTCCTCCAGGACTCAGACTGGTTGTCTCCAGTCGAGCGGGAGCAGCAGCTGCTGGAGCTGAAGGCCTCGGGATGGGTAGAGCTGGATGAGCGGGACGCTCTCTGCAAAGAGTTGCACTTCAAAACCTTCAACCAGGTCGGTTCCTCTTCACGCTCTCGATGTCTCACGGTTTGTTCTTCAATGTTTGCTGGTTTGTTTAATGTGTAATGGTGAGAAACCAGTCTAGTCTGAATTTAACACATCCAACCAGTCAGAAGTGTTTGTATCAGTGTAGTTAGGGTTAGGTGTGTCTTCCTCTTTTGCAAAGGTGAGTTATTAGCATAATGTTTCTCAGTGCCCCCTTGTGACAGAGTGTGAAAACGCACGTCACTTGACTCAGGCAAGCGTTCCTCCCCCACCATGTCACTCCACATTAGCCTGATCCACAGCAGACACATCGGAGTGATTCCTCTTGCTAACAATCTGATTGGTTAAAGCAAAACCACTAACTAGCCAGCGCTGACCTCACCTCACTTCCTTTACACTTCTCCTGCTCCTTTTGCTAATGCTGGATATACTTTTTGATCAGGAGCATTAAATGTCTTTGTTGCTACATGTGTTTTGAATCCTTCAGGTTAGTTTAGAAAATCAGTCCTGCTCAATAGTAAAGCTGGCCGTTTTACATCAGTTCCAAGCTAGTCACCCCACTGGAGCTAGAAGAGAAACTTGTGTAACATCAGCGCACAATGACGTCGCTCAACAAACTATAAACACAATGTTGCATTGATGGAAAACTATGTGATCACGTGTTACTTTACCACTAAAACACAGTATAATCATATAATCTTCAGCGTGAACATGATGGTGTGTGTCATACAGTTTAAACACAGAGTGTAATAGTAATTACCAGATACTATGACTCAAACAGAGTCAAAAACACTGTAACGCAGTGCACACAATTCTCCACTGTAATTTTCACACAATAATCACACAAAAGTGACCCGCAAATATATTGTAATTTATAAGTAGTATATTATAATATAATGACAAGAATACAAAATAAATAAGGTGTGATTATCCAAGCTTCGGAAGAAAAGTTTTGTCTGTCCATGTTTATGTGCATGTGGAGGATCTTTTGGCTGGAAAAAGCATCTGTAAACGCAGACATGTGTGCAGCCCACCACATACACAGAGCCCACCACCACAGCGCTCAGCTTTTTATGACAATCATGTCGTAATAACACAAAATGCCTCTAAAGTGGCGTGCGGAGAAACTTCTGCAGCGGTTCTGATTATCAGAGACGAGGCCTGTGCAGCGTCAAAGCTAATCACCTGCTCCTGACAGAGCTAATGCTAATTCAACACAAATCCAGTGGGGTTCCGAGGAATAACTCGCAGACGCACACACACAAACTAACATATGTATTTATATCAACATACACTAACCATTAACACACACACACGTACGTGCATGAAAGCGTTGGGAACAGATGCACATATAAATGTCACACACTAATCACTCACGTGCCAACACACACTCACAAAATAAAAAAGTATTAAAATACAGTCACATGTTCAACAATTGACTTATTAACATACTAACAATAAGAAAAAAATATTCCTTGCATTAATAACACGTATGGGATTTAAGCATAAATGGCACGTATGGTGCTTAAATACGCAGAAATAACATGTATGGGGTTCTCAGACAAATACACACTCATCAACACTCCGTGTGCTTGCACATGTCATAGACATCCTTATATTCTGCTGTTCCTTAAACTAACCTGCCTGATTTCGTCAGTCACTTGAAACGGAAAACGGGTCGTGAGTTTCTGATTGTTTTGTTGTGTAATGTGTTGCAGAAAGGGCCAAATTACTTACAATGTGTCTCGTACAATTTCCTGTGCTGTTGCTTTTCCTCAATATTCCTGTCTGTCATTGGAGAGAAACTGGACAAACGCACAGATCTGACGCTGAGTGAGCGTAATTAGCGCAGGAAGTATTTAAAGGCTTAATTGAGATTGCATCTGGAAATGGCTCTGAAATGGCCAGTGGTTTTCCTGAGCTCCTCAAGGAATCGGATCAGATCGGATGGCAAGAGAAATAATCCACTGTCATGCTCCACTCGCATGCCGCGTGCTAATCGTATTCCACAGATTCGCCTACAGTATTCTGTCTCCTGTTGATGTAGTTGCAGATGCTGTAGTTATTTTTCCATAGTTTTGAAGTTGATTCTCATTTGGTTTCTGATTATGTAATTTGGTTTCTGATATTGAATCTGTAGTGTTTCTTTAGTCTGATCCTGTTGATCGTGTAGTTTTTATTCTACAGTTGAATCCTGATTCAATTTTTTTTTTTTTATATATTTTTATGTTGATTTTAAAGCTTTGATTTTAATGAACTGCGTCTAGTGTTGATTTTGTAATTTATTGGCTGATTTGGCAGTTTTTTTAGGTGATTCAGTAAGTTTATGCTGATTCTGTATTTTTTATTATTTATTTTAATTTTATGTAATTCATGTACACACATTGTATGAAATGTAGTAAAATGCTTTTACAATTACCTAGCTTTTAAAATGGGGGGTGGGGGAGGTGGGAGTAAAAAGTACAAAATAATAATGTCATATTAAACATGTTACAAAGTGACAAAGTGATTCTATAGTTTCTGTGATTGGAAAAAGTAACAAAATTATATTTTCAAAAATAATTACTTCCCATAAAATATATTAGAGCTGAAACAATACGTAACAAGCTTAAAAAAAACATCAATTCATAAATGTCAAAAAGGTGACAAACTCTTTGTCAAATACGTCTTTAGTTTGATGAACTATTTCCATCTACACTAACGCCGGTCCTAGGTCTCTACTCACACTCTGGATTGGTGGCCCACCACTTGCAGAGCAGGATTCACGGACACACACATTCACACTCTCACCCACACCAAAGCCAATTCTCCTTACATGCAGAGACTGCGCCACCATTCCGCCCTGAACTACTTACTGATTAAAAAAAATGTTTTTAATCAACTTAAAAAGTTATTCACTTTAATTACATTTTCTTGGTATATGTTATTCCAGCTATAATTTCAAAGGTAAATAAACAAACAAACTGCGGATCAACTCACTATTAAACTTTCTACTTCATTCCTCTTCTGCATAAAAAAACTGAACAAGAAAAATTACAAACGACCCCCAAACCCTGGACCCCCTGCAAAGGCAACTTGACCTCGTCAGGACAGGAGTGAATGGATCAATAGCCCTAACAGTCAAAGTTCTGCTGACTGTGGACGTTTCACAGTGTTTAGTTCTAATTTTGTGATTTTGAGTGTGACTGCTACTTGTGCAGACATCTGATTTTACATTCATCTCTTTGCCTTCTCTTGATTGTAATTGTGTTTATTTTTGGCGGGGGCTTTTATTTCAAACCTCTCCTGTTTTCACAATAGCTTTCAGGAGTTTGAGAAGAAAAGGCTGAACTTTGTGTTTCTCGCCAGGCTTTTGGCTTCATGTGCCGAGTGGCTCTTCAAGCGGAGAAGATGAACCATCATCCCGAGTGGTTTAATGTTTACAACAAGGCAAGAACATTAAACAGAGCCACATATTTCACAGGTTTGAGCAGCACTTCAGTGTGTTTAAAGTGCACGAGGGGCCACACACACGTCAGGAACTTCAGGAAGTGTCCACAGACACGTTGATGGGATTCCCTCCTGATGCACTGTCAGGATGTTTTCACACGAATAATCCTTCCAGTTACACGATTGCTTAGATTCCTCCTGTTATTTAATTGACTGGGGCTTTTCTCTACACAGGTCTCAGTGTGTTGTGTTTGCTGCTGTTTCTGGAATAGATGTTATTTCTATAATACTATACTGGCTATGTGTTCCAGCATTGACTGAAAGAAGGCTGGCCAATCAAAGCATCTTATTTGGTCAATCTGTGCAGTGATTGGCTTCTAGCTGTGATGTCACAGTTATAGAGATTAGAAGCATTATTAGATCATTCAGCAAATTGAAACCTGTATATATTTCACATATGTACACAAAATCGATTTTACTGTATTGTTGTAAGTGTTTTCTGTGTGCATGTAAAGAGTGTGTGCGTGTTCGTGTGTGATTTATGGACAAAGCATTCATTAGAAGAGCTTTTTAGAGGCTCATTCATTTATTGCTAAGTAACTGTGGATAAATTAGGTCAGCAGTCAAAAATAGAATGAAAACCAAGCCCTCAGAAATACAACCCTAACCCTTTGTATTCAGAAATAAAAATTAACACGCTTTACT
>SOMO01000049.1:523627-605570 GCA_028128575.1 Paedocypris carbunculus | reverse complement strand
GAGAGAGAGAGAGAGAGAGTGTGTGTGTGAGTGTGAGAGAGAGAGAAAGAGAGAGAGAGAGAGAGAGAGAGAGAGAGAGAGAGAGCGAGACAGAAAGAGTGAACAGGAACATGTCGCCCCCTGTCAGTTCTTAATTGTCACTCACTCAATTACAGTGAAAAAATTCAAACAGTAAGTGAAAAACAGTTAGTGAATGATTTAATAAAATTACAAGTATAAATTCAGTGTGTGTGTGTGTGTGCGTGTGCGTGTGTGTGTGTGTGTGTTTAATAAATAAAAACATTTTTAGCATTTGTTCATATTAGCATCATCGTGTGTATATTTAAACATCTAAACAATTGATGAAGAATATTCAGCTACAAACGCATATAAGAGAAATATGTAAACAAGAGTGATAATGTCACTATTCTTAAAGTACACAGTCTGCCTCTCTCTCTTTCTCACACACACACACACACACACACACACACACACACACACACATGCACACTATCACTATCTTGCACTCGCAGGGCTCTGAAGTGTGAGCTGCATTAGTAGATCTGAAGCGGGGGTCTTGATTTACATGCCAGGGGTCAGAGAGGATGCATTAGAGCTGCTGCACTGGTGCCCTTGGCGCTTCATTTATAAAGGGCCTGACCGTCCGCTTTACAACAACACTAGAACGGGCCGTGAACTTTCAGAGTTGACCTCTTGCTGGCTGCTATTTCCGCGCTATGTATATTTTCTCTTTCGCTATTTTGCATTCAAAACACTAGGTCTTATTTTCGGGGACTCTTATCTGGACTGACTGATTATATTCACTCTAATATTTTCATTTGCTTGTGCTCGGTAGTATCCAGTATCTTTTCTATGGAATGCTCTACTGTAAATAGTTATCCATTTATTGCTTATTTTATATATATTCTCTCCATTGATAATCCCGTATCCTGACACGTGAATTTGTTCTTCCCCGTGTTCAGCCACAGGTTGCGATGAATGTGATGAGGAGCTGTGATTTCAGATCAGTCTGACACTTACAAACCATTTAAGGACGTTATTAAAGTGGCTGACACTTCAAACCCGTGTTTATCTTTCCCACACACAGAGAGGGAAACCACAAAAGATATTTCATAGACATATTGTCTGTTACAACAACACTTCTGACAAGCTAAACAATCCGGTGAAGCTCCTTCATCATTCCCTTCATCTCTCAAAGACTGACTCTCCAATAACCTTATAGATGTCGACACACAGACAAATTCACACGCAAACCTTTAAGACACACTGATCTATTGTTTGTAAAAAAAACATTTACTCTTAATATATAAAAGAGAGATCTTTATATTCATGTAAGAGAAAGAAAAAGAGATATAAAAGCAATATAAATGCTTCTTTTTACCCCATTCCAGCAGCCCATTGCACCATGCTCCGGGTGTGTGTTTGTATCTCATTACTGTGTGTGTGTGTGTGTGTGTGTGTGTGATTTGGAACTTTACTGGACGGTTAAATGCAGAGCAGAGTTGTGTTACGGTCCCTAGTGGCCATATTGACAAACTCGTGCCTCACTTTACTTTCACATTAAGTCTGTTGCTGCCAAATTTCTCACAGAGCGAACCAGCCATAAAAAAATCCCACAAACATAAGGATAATTTTGAACATCAACCTGCTCCATCTGATCATCTGCGATAAGACAACAGTCTGTGGTACTTTTTAGCAAGGACTTTCCAGTGTACAATAAACAGCGTTTAAACAACAAAGCCCTGAGGGAAGTTTTAAGTCTGCTCTAAATCAGCCAAATAGGTCGGTGGTGATGGCCAGCTTGAAGTTGTTGAGCTTAAAAACTTTGTGACGTTTGCGGCTGTGCAAGAGGATAAGATGGTGAGAGGACACAATTTCAAATGTAGCTTTTGCCTCAGCTCCTCTTTCTGTTCAGTTTTCTGTTATGTATGAGAATGCATTTATAAATATCTTATTTACGAGACAACAAAAGGCTTTTTCTTACCTTCGTTCTGTTTATATTATATTTTCTCTATCTTATCTTAGTCCTGTGTCTGTCCAGTCCTCGCTCAGCTCTTCTGCATTTTCAGTCCATGCTTCTCAATCTAGTTTTTTGCTCGGCATGTATGTAAATGGCTGTATGTGCTGCTTACTGTTTACCACCACTCTAGGTGTTGCGTCCTGCCCAGACCCTAAATGGTACAAGCGATTAAAAAAACTACTTCTACCATCATGCACTGCTCATTTAACACACTTCTCTTGAAATTTATCTCCGGGACTATTTCAGAGACATTGTTACAAAAAATACACATTGAACAAAAGATTTTCAAATAAAAATATCTAATTGAATAAATCAAACATACCTTGTTTAAAAAAATCAAACATACTGTAAATTGTTCAATTGTCGAGCTGTGATTTACTAGTGACAATCTAAAAGCATTTGTAAGAGTTCTAGATGTTGCTGATTGGTCAGTGGAAATTGCTGAGGAAAAGCTTTAATGAGCGGCTTGGAAAGTAGCATTATGATTGACAGGAGGGTGGACCAATGATGACAAACTGCTTTGGAGGAAGAGAGAGACAGTTCAGAAACAGAAAATGAAGCACAAACCAGATGTGACAGAACTTCACCATCTCATTAGTACTTCTGGTTTTTGCTAAATAATTTGATTTCAGAGGTGGTGGCTGACAGTTATCATCTTTAAGCCTTTTGGGAGGGTTAAGCATATTCACTGTCATTTTTTTCTCTCACTGAGACAGATCAACAAAACACAAGTTTCTTCTTTGGAAGCCAATTTAGTTATTTCAAATGGCTTGTTAGATGCTGTTATCAACCGACATTTAGCCACTGCACCAGAACACGAGAAACTGATGAACAAAAAGCTAGCTCCAAAATACTTGGAAACTTTGCGTTTGATTCCTACTGCTCAGTTTAAATACAGCTTCAAAGACGTACAAAATCTCAACACACAGACACACACACACACACACACACACACACACACACACACACACACACACACACACACACACACACACTTTGTTTGAAGGAAAAGGGAAGGTCCGTTTTTAAGGAATTATTGCAACATTTGTTTCTCATGTAGGAAATAAAAAACTCCCCAGTGGTTTCATGATCTGAAGTGCAGGAGGTCGATGAGGCAAGCGCTTGGGTCAAATGAGGAGAAACTCCAGGCAATGTTCCATGTTCTTCCCTGCAGGAGATTAATTGCCATTTTTATTGTCCTTGTCTGTTATCATTTTATTTTTTATTAGGGTGGAATAATTGGTTTCTTAGCGCAGGGTTTGTCTTCCAGTTGCAGCCCCTTGTTCCATTGGATCCTGAGACTGTGTGAATTGCTGAAAAGCAAGAGAAGCGTTTGTATCGCTTGTTTTTTCTGTAGGTTTGTCCAGACCTCTTCAGTCCAGCACAGCATCCCACTCCTGATCGAATCAGTGCCATCCAGAGGTGTAAAGAGTACCTGAAAACCACATTTGAGTAAAGTTATACTGATACTTTACTGTAAAAAATACTCCATTACAAGTTACAAGTCACCAATTCCAAGAAGACTTGAATAAAAGTACTCAATTTTAAAATAACTCAAGTATTTTGCTCTATCTGAATGAACAAATTACCAAGAGTTGAGAATGAATGAAAAAAAAAAAAATAAATAAAAATTAATCAAATTGTAGTGAAATAGAGATTATTTTTTATAATCTGTGTACTCTACACCACTGGTCCCATCCAATCTCGACTCTACTGGAGGAGGTTAGGGGGTCGTGACCTCGACCCATTACAAAGAACAGCACATTCACGTTTTGTATGTTTAACTGTAATTTTCCTGGCATGTACATGGACAAAACCCTCACGTGCTTTGTAGGCGATGAGTCGAGTTACAGTATGTGCAAATTGCAACATAAATGTTGCAGCTCCAAGAGAAAGGAGGAACCGACAGAGGATAAACGGCAGAAAGCTGAAATGTCCGAAACTCAAAACTCACTTTAATGATCCAGGATCTATTGTAAACATTTTCTGTTTGATTAATTTATTTTAATTGTTTACATAGATTCAGCGGTCAGAAATCTGATCAGTATTTGTTACGGTTCTATTAGTGCGGAATACTTCAGCTTGTCTCTACTATTGAAGAGTTGCTGGGTTTAGAAACTCATTGTGCATTAATCCAGCAGAAACCAGAGGAATCCTGCAGACATGTCTTGGGTTACAGAGCGAGTGGAGTGACATCGGAGGGATTATGGGTGGTAGCCGCTCAGTCTAGACACAGTTTCAGGTTGTGTTAGACACGGCCTGTGATTAGAAAGACTAATGAATGGGAAACCCATGACTGTCAGAGAAATATACGTACATACACACTGATGCTTACACAGAGAATCATCTGTAAATGTCCATCTGTCACTCAAATGCCATCACACGGTTCAGATTTCCCGTGTGAGGTCATTGAGCTCTCTAGGAAGAGACATTTGTAGATTTGTCTCTGTAGTCTTCATGTTGAGAATGTTTTGTTTACGGTTGGTTCCACATTTTTTTGTTTGATACGTATTCCTTGACAATATGCCTAATCCACTTCTACTGTTGTTCCGTTCATTCATCATCATACATGCTAAATGAGTGCACCATGCAATTCATTAGAGACTGGTTTTAGTTAACAATATTCCCTCTCTTTTGTACAACAACACATTTTGTAACAATTTCTTGGCATAACTATCTTTCAGATTTAGCTAGGTGAGTGTGATTGTCCATACTAGGCGCTCTATCTATATTGTGCTCAGCTTTTACCTATCCAGTGAAATTAGATAATCAGTCCTGTGAATCTAGAGTTGTCTCTTTGAAAGAAGTGTATTTAGCATCAGTGTTTGGTGTGCAGGTTTCAGAGAACTACAATCGGTGGAGGTCTGCACGCCATCCCATGGCACAGGGGTTGGTTGTAGTGCGTAGCATCAGGCTCTACAACAATGTCAGCAAAGTCGCCGTTCAGCAAGTTTCATGACCAATAAAACACCATTACAGTTTGTTCTTTTGCATCTTCAGCCATAGTTTATCTTATTAATTTGTCACAAAAATAGAAAAAAAAGAACAAGACTATGAGCGCTGTTGTTATCTTGCCTCCATTCTTGATCTTAGCTTTTTCCTGTTGCTGTTGTTGTTGTTGTTGCTGTTTACAGTCTCAACATGTCTGACTGCACTTCCGCCTGGCTACAGAAAGGATGGAGTTTTCAGCATAATATTAAACACAGTGTTCTCTTCACACGGATTAACTTCAAGCAGGTACATAACCACTAACTCGCCGGTTCAAAATATGCGTCAAGCATTTCCATCCAAGCCCTTTCAGTATTCAGTAAACTACTTTTGTCTATGATAATCGCGCATGTGTTGCATTCAAAGTACCAGGAACACATATTTTCTGTCCATGCTCTAGAACTGCACAGGATGCTAATTTGCAGCCACAGTTGCTCAGGGGAACAAAAGCAGGAGGAAAAGCAGCCATAAGCTCAGAGGCGTCTGAACACACACAGGTGGAGTCTGAGACCCGGAGGAGCATCTCAGGGGCTTTTGTTGTGGCAGCTTCAGAAGCGCCTCTGGCTAAACACACACTCGTCTTTTGTTGGTGGAGCCGTGTGTGATGTGTGTCTGGGTGTGTCTGAGGAAGGTAAATGCTGCAGATATGACAGGAGTGATGGGATAATAATACGTTCTGCTACCACAACTGTGTGGGAGGTTAATCTGGAGGTGTCAGGCTGTTTAATGGAGGGCTGCTGCAGACGACACAATCCTGTAGACCTTCTGGATTATCTCAGGTCATTTTACGCCGGCAAATCCCTTAGCAGACGAGCCACTTTTTGTGTGGCGAAGGACCAATTTGAGCACTGTTGTGGTGTCACAAAAGTGTCAAAGCACAAACGCTGAAGAAATGGCATCATGAAGCAATGGTTGATGCTGTCTTTGCTTTGACATTTATTCCTTTGACACACACTTTGATGCGTTTTTTGAATTTCACAGACCTAAATTGACAGACAGAATTAAAATTTATTGTGAAGAGAAACCTTGAAAGATATACAAACCTACTGAATCTTATCCAACGTGACCTCCAAAACGAGGAGCATTAGATGTAACTTGCCTTAAAAGGATACCATAAGTATTACCCAAGGCTATATCAAGAAATACAACTACATAGATAGAAAACCACGAGCTAAAGTTTTTTAGTAAAGTGCTGACAAAAAAACTCAGTTTTCAGTGTTTCTTAAATGTCATGACCGTGATAGAGATTCAATGTGTTGTTCGATGTAAGTTGTTCCACCAGAGAGCAACTGAAAGACTACTAAGCGTTTGTTTTGTGATTGTAGATGTGTGTACCTGCATGTACCTGCATCAGAGCTTTGAGGTATCTTGACGGTGAAAGTTAAAACTTTGAACTTGATCCTATTAGCAACAGGTAGCCAATGCAAGGAGACAAGCATTGGAGAAACTTGGTTGATTAAAAACTAGTTGAGCTGCAGCACTCTGAATTATTTAAAGAGGCTGTGTTGCGGCGACAGGCAGACCTGCATAGTAATGCTATATAGCGTGATGGAACGCAGTCTCACTGATGGGAGAGTTTTCAGGGTCTCCTGACTCGAGGTCAAAGACTGTTTCGGAATGAAACGAAAGAAAGTGAACAAAATGACTGAATTTCTCATGGTTTCAGATGTTATTATCCTGATCCAAACACTTACACAAATCAATTACAAATTAATTAAATAAAGAAATTAGCATTACACAAAAAATCTATTTGGTCCTACTAGTTTGAATTGTATAGTGTGATTTTGGATTAATGCCAAACTTAGTATGTAGGAATCGCATTATGAGAAGCCAATCACAGTATTCCACAGTTTCTGGTTAGGTGATTTGTTTTTAGTCCGGCAGTGGAAGCAATCTGAGGTTTAGCATCAGATTAAAGTCTTTGTATTGTAAGACCTATAGTTTTTTCCTGGTTTCGTCAACCTCGAGTGCACAATGTCGTTGTGACATTGCCACTAGAACTTCTATATAACGCACAGTGGAGAGTGTCTTCATGCGCTGGTCTTTAAGAAGTTTCTGTATGTCCAAAGCAGAAAAGGTGCTTTGTATAAATTTCCAATAATAAAGTAAAGAAGACGTCAATCAAAGCGTTTAACCATTAGCAGAGAGCTGGAAAGCTTTATCTGTGAACGTGAGCCTTTGATCCAGCCTGTGGATTAACCCTGGACTAACAGACGGTCCAGACTCCAGCTTCACCTCCAGACCCCTGACGGCCCAATAAAAGACCAACTATTTACTGCCCATCTGAAGCTCAACATACGCTGCATCAAATTCAGCTTCTCTCAGACGTGTAGAATTAGAGTCAAATGAGCTTTAAAATGTTTTAAACCTTTTCAACTGCATGACAATGTTTAATAGATAGAGTCTTTTTTAGTAATGTAATATTTTACTAATATTTTATTTTATCAGGTTTCTTTGAAAAAATCAAAAATAAAACTACAGCTGCAGCACTGTCATCATGTGAAAACTGAACACAAAATGAAAAAGTATTGTTTCGTTTTTGTTAATATTTCTGTTTTTTTTTTTTTTTTTTTTTTTTTTTTTGACATTTTTATGGCATTTAATCAGTTCAAATGTTCTGGACAGCCTCACTGAATCTTTTTGTTGATTTCTGCACAAGAACAAGCTCATTTTTCCTGTCAAACCTCCATCAATGATATCCGTGATTGTACTAGCTGTCAATTGTAAACTTAGCGTCAGGATTTGCGCAGGTAATTACCTATAATCTAGTGAGAAGTTTTTTTAAACATATATATTGATTTTTCAACTACCGGTACTGTAGTTATACTGCTATTAGCTAGATAACAAATCTTTAAATTGAGACTTTTGTCTAGTAATAGCAGTCTTACATTTTTTTTACTGTCATTTATACAAAACAAGGCTGTAGTTCACAAGGCTTCCCTCGTTAGTGTTATAGTTGCACAAACTAAAGACAATTGAACAAGTTTGTCCATAGTCCCAAGGCACGCTTAGCCAACAGAGGGAGCTCTTGTGCGAGTTAGTCCTTCACCTCTCTCTCAGCTTCAGATGTGACTTTTAGTCCCGCAGCCATATTTAGATGGAACTGATATAGGCATTTTGTTGTTTGTGAGCTTGTCATCTTAGTGTTAAGTAGCTCAAGTTCACCAGTGCTTGACTGTGCTCCAGCGTTGGACTAGTTTGTCTTCACTGTTAGACTTACCTTCCAATGGTAATGCCTTCACCCGTATACTGGATCCTTGCTTGCCATCCTTGTTTCGAGATTAAAAAAAAATATATTTCTGCGCTTGGACACTTAAGTCTCGTACTCCAAAAACATTACAAGACAGTCTCCAAGTATGAAAAGTACAAAAAATGTGAGCAATCAGTTTAACAAAATGTGCAAAATCTGACAAAATCCAGTGGAAGTAAACGGTATTAAATATTACAGTTACAGCAGTTTATGAAAACAAAAATGAAAGTCTATTGAAATGTGTAGCAGGGGCGGGGCTTAATGTGTTGATCTTTGATGACTAGCTATCTAACCTTGCTGATCTCTCCTATGTTTGTTTTAATTTCCTTCCTCCGTCAGGCTTACGTTTCATCTGCAATGAAAAAGAAAAGCTCCATCGGAGCTGTGGGAATGCAGCTCTGAACCAGTCAAGCCTGCAGATGCTTTGAATTTGCTCCCTGAGACGTTCTTGCTCGAGAGAGAAGAAAGAGCCGGGCGTATTTCCTGTGGATTAGGCCTTAGATGGGCCCGTCCGGGGGATCCATGCTGGGAAACTGACCTGCCACTGACTCCGGCACAGTGAAAACCAGTCCATTCACATTACTATTTAACACAGTCGCAACACCGAAGTTCACCAGGCCTTTTTAAAAGGGTTTAGTGCTAATGAGCATTAGAAACATACAGCGTTCACCTGGAGTTAAAAACAAGAGGGCAAACAAACACTCCCGCTTTTCAGCAAGAAGATTTACGTGTGTGTCGCGTTTCCGAAATTCTACCATTCAACAGATGAAAACACCAACTTTACACATCGGACTGACAATGACTCAGGCACCTTCACTGGATGGGTGGAAATTCTGACTGAGCTGATCCCAGTGTGAGTTCAAAACACAATTTTGACTTTAAGTCTCACAAATCACACTTTACATTAGGAAATTCTGACTTTGTCCCAATAATGAACTTTATATTGTTTATTTCTGGTTTTACCTCACACAATCCTGGCTTCAAAACTATCATATTACTTAAATTTATTTGAAAAAAGGATTGACATACATTTTTGTGTTGGTTTCAGACACAAAGTTTATGTGTGTTTTTATTTTATATGTGGTTTAGTTTTGTTGGAATGTTTTGGCTTGAAGAAAAAATGTAGGTAAATTGTTAAAATAATACTCAAAGACACAACACCTTTTAAATAGTTATTCATAATGCAATAAACTAAATATGTGAATACACATTTATGTGTGTGTCCTTTGTTGTGTCACCAATTGAGTTTATAAAGATAATACAACCACAACAATGGACTTCTTATTGCATTTTTATTTTTACTGTGTAGACACATGCATATATGAATTTTCGAAGTCAAGAATTTTACATGTTCAATATGTTGGACGATTTACTAAAAATAAGCAGGTAGTGGTGACAGACTCACATGAAGTCTTGGGACCAAATCAAGAAACATAGATGTATACCGCCACCTGGCGGGAACAGTTATAATTACACAGTTCTCTTTTACACAATCTAATTTAAATGTTATTTAATTAAAATGTACTTCAATAAAGTGCCCTGGTTTTAAAAGTTAAATCATTAAACACATCAATCCTTGAATTATATTGAACTTTTGGCAAACACTTTCTAAAATCTTAAAACTGATTAATAAAATATTCTGCTTCAACTAGAATCCAGTTTGGCCATTTCGTGCACATAGATATTGATACTCTCAGAGTCGAACAGAACAAAATAAACTGTCTTGATAGAAGAGGTCATTATCATCACAAAGTAGCTGGAGATGGCCTTCAGGATGAGCTGCGCCGCCCTCTGCTTCGGAAAGCCGTTTCTTGATAAGAGAAACACCAAGATTTTGTGAAGCATAATCAAGCCGCTGGACAGTAGAATCTGATGGAACGATCGCATCAGACTTCAGGTTATAGTATGATGACTAATACCTGCCGCTGCCAATAGAAGGGAAGGCCACGGATTTCAGCTTTTTCTCATCAGCCAATGCAAGACAGTTCTTCACCGTCTGGTCCAGCATCTTCTCACAATCCGCTGATCCCCAGCAAGGACTGTTACAGTGGATGACAAACTTTGCAGGAAGGCCAAATCCCTCAGTAAAGGCAGCTGAATTTAAAAGGTTTACAGCTCGATGGTAGGAAGAGAGCATGTAAAGTAATAAGTGTATGAATGAGCCATACCTCCAGCCACATCTAAAGGGCCGTTCTTCTGGTGAAGATCTACAACCGCTTCACTGAATTTCTGTCCTGCGGTCTTCTCTAAAGCTCGTCCTTGAGGAAAGACATGAAAGATCATTGTCCTGCATTCAAAACAAGCCTCACATTATCGCCGCCTTTGACTGCTTCAAAAAGGTGGACCATTTAATTCTAAAACCCATGACTGACAAGGGACTGAGAAATACTGGAGTGAGGCAAGGGATGCAGTGGATTCTTGGGGGTGTAGTCTTGAGTAGAAGACAATGGCCTGAACTGGAATTGTTGCCTACGGAAACAAATGACTGCTTGAGGTGTACCAAGAGTCAAAGGTTGTTGCTTTTGTATGGTTATCTGATTCTTTAGCAGTGACTGTTACGTAATTTAGAAATACAAAGTGCATCTAGTGTCTGAAGAACTTCCCCTGAAAGACAATACAAAAACTTGAAGTGATATGCTTTTAACTCAATACCCTACGTTACAACTTGCTTTAAACAAGGGTTTGAATCCTGGGCTGAGAATACATCTTTTTGCTATGAAATGTTATTGTGAGCTAAATGCAGAACTTTTTTTTTTAATTGTCACAGATTTTGAGCCCCACATGTTATTCTGCTGATCTGCACTGAACATAGGCTGATCTTAAATTCATTATTTCATATTTTATGTCCTATTTTGGTCTGTCTGTCTGTCTGTCTATCTATCTATCCATCCATCCATCCATCCATTCATTCATCCATCCATCCATCCATCCATGTCTGTCTGTCGATCTTGTCACATTAAGCGTTCAGAGCAGGAGTGATATAGTAAAGGGACTTTACCTACTTCACCACCCATGTAGAATGTGGAGTTTGTGGGGTGGATTACAGCCTCACTGCTGATGGTGGCGATATCACCTTGAACAACATGCAACTAGAACAGCAAAGAAAAGTTATCTGAAAAGGTGTTTGCTGAAAGAGCTTTGCTTTTCCTGATCATTTTGCCTTCAAAACAGCCTTTATTCTCATGTATTAATAAGGTTAAGTAAACCAGTCAGGTCAATATGTGATGTTGTTTCCTGCTGTAGAACATCAGGCTTCCATGTGTTTAAATTGTATTGAGTGGTTATTTCCAGTCTCTGTTGTCCACTATCTAACAGATCAATCATCTAACCAGTCTCACTAATTATCTTTCATATCCTCTTAGCATTTTATCAATATGCATGTTCTAGTGTTCAGATCATTCTCCAAAAAGTCCCAGTAGAAACTCAGAACTGCCCATTTTACATTTCATATTGACAATATCTTCTCTGTTGCTTTGTGTAAACTTCAAATCAGCCCATTGTTGTTGTACAGTTTATTTAGCAATTTCTGGAATAAACAGGACAAGAACTAATTGAAGTCAATCTTCTTCGTTAGCATGTGAGCTGGCATTTAGCATTAATACAAGTGCAAAATACGTGTGTAGCTGACTCAAATCTGTATTTAAATCACAGTTCAGTTCCAACTATGACATGGAGACTTAGAGTAGTTTTATGGCCAGAAGAAGATGAAGATCACTATTGTAAAACATTTAAAGCAAAAAAGTAAGACTAAAATACAAGAAGACATGAATTTACAAGTATATTCAAGTCAAATAAATAAGCCAGGTCTGATAAGTTGACTTGAGATATTGTACCTTTTGTCCGAGAAAGAGGCTTTTGGATGAGAGAATAGATACATTTCTGTCCACAGCACCAGCTTTTTTCATCGTCTTCTGTCGAAACAACAGCCAGTGTAACAAAAAATCTACTCTCCAGAAATCAGAATCAGGAAATAACTCATCTGAAAACACTGCATGTTCAACGAGCACCTTGACTCTCGAGGTCTTTCCAGCATCCAGTTTCTTGACCACTGCCTTTTTTGTCTTCTTGGATGTGTCAGTTCTTGGAACAGCAATGGCTTCCATCTTTTCTTTGGATCCCGTCTTTTTGGAGAGCAGTTGAGGATGTATTTTGGGTAAAACTCCACCGGCGGCAATGGTGACACCTTTCAACAACTCCAGTGAAGCACAAGGGACATCAAGAATGAGGAACGATGGCACAAAAACAAACCGTAATTGTTGGTAGGATGATTTCAAAAATGGAGAGACAGGCAGAGAGATGGAAAAACAGATGCTTAAATCTCAAAGCAGAGAAAGTGAACAAAGGGAATTTTGAAAATCAACTGACCTGATGGAGTTCTTCATCATTGGCGACTGCGAGAAGAATGTGTCTAGGTGTGATGCGTTGTTTCTTGTTGTCTCGGGCTGCATTCCCTGACAGCTCCAGAATCTCAGCTGAAACAGTGATAAGTGATACATACATATCCACACATAAAGAAACTATTCATCACCGCTCAAACTGTCGTCAGGTCTAACTGTCAATGTGTCTGTTCTGAAAAAAAAGGAAAGAAGAAAAAAAAGCCTTAGGGCAGTGTTAGTATTGCTAGTAGAGTTTTACCGGTCAGATATTCCAGCACGGCTGCCATGTAAACCGGGGCTCCCGCACCAATCCTGTATCTGGAATGTCTGGATTTAATGTAGCGCTGGATCCTACTGACAGCAAAGATCACACCGGCCTTACTGGAGCGAGACGTCTTGCTAGACTTCTTCATCACACCTTGACCAGACATGATGATGTTCAGCTGTTATAACAAACCTGGAAAAAATTGTCTGTTATATCCAGCTCTATTTTTCCAGAGTTACTGACATAAGACAAACACACACACGTTATTATTATTATTATTATTATTATTATTATTACTACTACTACTACTAAATATTAGAGTAGAAACTAGNGACTGCCAATCTGACCCGGAAGTAGATTAAAACTCAAAAAAAGTATTGCGATATCTCGCAATAGTTTTGCGATATCTCGCAATAGTTTTTGCGAGATCTCGCAATAGTTTTTGCGATATATCGCAATAGTTTTGCGAGATCTCGCAAAAAAAAATTTTTTTTCCATGTCCCTTCCGGGGCTCCGTAAGAAAGAAAGGAAGGAAGGATGGAAAGAAAGAAAGAAGGAAAGAAAGAAAGAACGAAAGAAAGAAAGTTTTGTTAAGAAAGTTAGTTAGTTTCCGGTTTGGTCATGTGACATTTGACAACATTAAGAATGACGTAATACGTATGTACGTTTGCAAAAACTGCCGCTGAATCGAAAGGTCCAACCATAATAAATTATGAAGATATTATATATCGTACATATTATATAGCACATTTTTCAAATAGCTTTCAAATAACCGAGTAAATAATTTGTTTTTTTTTCCTTCACGTTTTGTCGAATCGTTCTAAGTACAATAACAGTAGTTGTAACAATGTGGGTGTAATGGTTGGTTCTGGACCCTCGGCAGGACGGATCGTTTTGTTGAGGAAACTCACCAATGACAGCTGACGAGACAAGACGTGTGTGTCCGGGTTCAGACCTGCTTCAGCAGTGACGATGTAGTCGGAGCGACGGAGGATCAGCAGACCATAAAGCCCGGCAGTCGCGCCAGTTTCAAACTTATTATCGTTAAGAACATATACTACTTTGTATAAACAATAGAACAGAACTTTATTTTTCATCGACATACAGTACAACGAAACTGTATAGACGCCAACAACAGATGCATATGGCACTGCAGTCTTGGTAATATCGCACAGTGTCTTTATTTATGGTCATTATTGGCCAGGGGAAGATGCTTTTATTTACTCTGGTGGGGTAGGATATGACCTGAGATGGTGGGCAGGGTGTGAGGGGTCTCCTGTGATAGGCTTCCTGTGGCATCGGGACGTGGCCTGGTCATCCAGGAAGGGGAGATTATATTATATATTATTATGTAGTCATCACCCTCTGCTGAATTCCTACTCTCAGCTTTGGAGCCTGTGTACGTACACACTCCCACGCAGTAAATTAGTGTTTTCTGCAGGAGTATAGATTGTAGTAACTTCCAGTCAAGGGTTTTTTTTTTTTTTATTGAAATATACAACTTACACGACAGTCTTATTTCTTCAGTACACAGGTAAACACAACTTGAACAGAATAGAAAAAAAGGGTGGAAAAAAAACACTAACTAAATAAAATAGAACAACGCTAACATACAGGGCTACCCATCTTAAACCAAAACGATTCAATAAGGACACCATTTCCCAGACTCTTGGGTCTTCCTTTTAAGGTTGTTTTTCCTGAGGATCCGCAAGAAATACAGCTGCTGCATACGTATATGCATATACAGTACACAGTGTTCATAACGTATAAATATATAATATACTATATATATATATATATAATATATGTTATATATTGTCAAATAATAACAAGGACAGCAAATGTTATCCTTAAAGCTACGTTAATGGAGAACATTGATTTTTATATAGTACGTATATTAGATTTTTTAAATACATATTAGCTTGTTTTGAGTGGGTTGAGAACAGGGCCATAGATCCTGAACACTTGGGTGAAGGTTCAGCTCTAGTAACAGAAGTGCTAGGGGAGAGCAAACAAGAAGAGCTATGGTGGATAGGGAATGAGTCTGTGAAAAATCTGGGAATGGGTGAAAAGGAATTCAGCCCAACAGTGTGACAAACAGAAATCATGAAAGTTGAAGTCATGAAAATACTAGGGCTTTAAACTTTAATCGCGTCAAATTTTATTAACGCCATTAATCGCACTTCCGGTTTTTCACTTCAAAACCATTCAGTATTATTTGTAGTTTTTTGCAAAGCTGAAATCACAGCGCATTTATAGAAAGAATAGAGTGCAATTCAATTATTTGCAGTCTCAGACGACTGCGTGCGTATAGTTCCTTTAGATAAAAATGTGTGATTAGTATTTTCAGCTAGACTAATTATCAGTGCCATACTTTTGCCACACAAATATACAAATACATATCCGTTGTCTCTTTTTTCCTCAAAATAAATTACTTATTTCTTTATTAATAATTATGACCGGCTTACCCATTGTTTTCTTTAGTCAAAACGGTATAATACAGTATTTAAACAAGTGTTTATTTTGTGTTGAGTTTACATTAATTTACATTTTACACTTCAATATTCAATATTACAAGATTCTATACTTGTTCATGTTATTGATAATTGTTAATACTAAAGAATTGTTAATAATATGATTAATCACGATTAATTTGGTTGAGGAAGTGCGATTAACTAGTTAAAAAAATGTAATCGTTTGACAGCCCTAGAAATTACATAAGATTAAAATGACTAATAATGAAATAGTCATTGTGACTGAATATTATAAGTACATGGGAAATAAATCTAAAAACTATTATCAGATTTTTACAGATGGGTCAAAAAGTCCAGAGAACGGAAGAACGGGAACAACAATCTTTATAGCTGATATAGGAATAGGGGAGAGCAAACAGACATCAGATGACTTAAATAATAAATAATAAATTAAAAAAAAAAAAAAAATACTGTAGAATGCAATATAAAATACATGCAATAAAGATGGCATGAGTATGGGTGAAAAAGGAAGAACAACCATGAACAGTATTAATCGGATGTGACTCAATATCAGCACTAATCAGCATAGAAACAGGCGAGACGGAGACAGAATAGAACGAGGCAGGATATAATAAATGAAATGATAATAACATATAAAGAGAGAAGGAAAGCACGTTCTGATTTGGACACCAGCTCATGTTGGAATTCAAGAAACTGAGAGAGCAGATAAAATGGCAAAACAAGTGACAAAGAAGCAGAAAATTGACGTGGAGACAGAGTAGAGGGGAAATTATAGTTTCTGTAGGTATGAGAGATGTAAAAAAATGATGGAAGAACTAAAAAAGAACATACGTAATGCACACGCGAGGGCGCTGTCGACACGGACACGAGCGGAAAGCGGAAAAGGAAGACGCTGGGACCTGACGTCAGAGGCGTGGCTGAAATTTTGAAAGTGGCGCGTCGGACCTTTGTATAGATACGTGAAGTAGCTGACGGCAACACTTCGTAAGGTAAAAACATCACAGATGAGCGATTGCGACGATTAATTTAGTTTGACTCGAATCATTTACGCATTACACATCGATATTAAGACGATTAGCGACTGATGTTAGCTGGTCGCGCGCGGTACGTAAGCTAAATGTTGTCGCTTTTGTCGTCTTGACCAAAACGGAATAAAACACAGTTTTATAAATAATTACATTTCATTTTTGTGTATGACGCTTTTTATATACTTTTGTTGCTGAGGAGAATCTTAATAGTGTTCATAGTGTGCCAGCACGTGACTGGACGTCTCGCCGGTACACATATCAAACTTAGTCAATTACAACCCGACTGTTTGATCTGACAAAACGTGGTAAATGATGTCCAGATGCTTCTTTTTTTCAAGCTCTGTATTGATGTTTTTTCACTGTCTGGATTGTGAAATATTACAACAACAGCAAAAATAGAGCAACCGAAAATGTTTCAAATTATTGCATTGTTATTATCAAGCACCTATTATAAGTGAATATTTTCGTTATCTGGAAACTTTTCGTCGACAATAAATCAAAGGATTACACATTTATTTGGATATATATTAATAATTTCCCTTTTAAACTATTTTTATCTACGAGTTTTGGACACATTACAACAATTGGAATATCGGATGTAATCTTCCTTTGTGACAGTTTTTTAATTTATTTATTTTTTTAAAACACAGTTAATAGTGTTATCGTTGTAATGTTGTTTATAAACACTTTTATATAATATGCGCACACGCATATAATATTGTTCACGCATAATGGGGCACACAGTATACACTGCCTTATATAACATACACAAAGATGGTTTTCATTTCTGTTGCAACCTCTTGTCTGCACTGTTTGCAACAGTACGATGATAGTGAAAGATGTATTCTGTCCATCATCATCATCATCATCATCTTCACACTGTGCTTTCAGCATGAGCAAGGACACTGAGAGGACAATTCCAGTGCGAGTGGCACTGAGATGTCGCCCTCTGGTGGTGAAGGAGCTCAGTGAAGGCTGTCAGTGCTGTCTTCAGTTTGTACCTGGGGAACCTCAGGTGGCCATTTTTTTTTTCTCCTTATTTTTGTCTTCCAAACTCCAACAAGCTTCGAATTAGTCGCTCACCCAAGTTTCTCTTTTGCTTCCAGGTGATTGTTGGGACTGACAAATCTTTTACATTTGACTATCTGTTTGACCCCACGACAGAACAGGAAGAGGTCTTCAACACGTCCGTATCTCCGCTGTTGTCCGGTCTGTTTAAAGGTTTGTCGGGTTTATCTATTTTTCTCCCTCTGCCAGAAGTCATCATACGATGCTATTTGGAGGTTTTTTATTTTTGTGTCTGGCTGCTGATGCATTGTCACAGTGTTTTGACGAAATTGAAACGTTACTACGTATTTGGTTTTGTTGGAAAGAGGTTTTTTTCAGGTTTTGTGCCTTTTTAGTGCCTTTTCGTGCAATGTGAGGAAATGGTGGTGATGCCCGGTCTTTCCCGCACATTAACTTTTATTTATAACCTTTTTCACACACTAACATCTGTGCTTTATCTGGGGTTGATGTACTTTTGTTGCTGGGAATATAAAATATAAACTGTCGTGGTGTGGTTTCTCGCAGGTTACCATGCCACTATCCTGGCCTACGGACAGACTGGCTCGGGGAAGACTTTCTCTATGGGTGGCACATACACATCCGAACAAGAGAAGGAACCCACGGTCGGCATCATCCCGCGTGTGATACAGCGGATATTCCTGGAGCAATCCAAACGAGATGAGTGGGATTTCGTAATGGTGGTCTCATATCTTGAGGTAAGATACAGTGTTCGAAAATAAGTTGTTGTTTTATTTTGGGGTGTGGTAATGAGCATGCACAGTCAAGGGAAAACACACTCACACACACACCCATACATAAATATCATGTTCAGTGCGAGGAACCTTCTGTTGTGAACTAAAACTAGTCCACCGTAAGCCTGCAACATTACAATAACTTGGTGTTATTGTCAGTCTGTGTGTGTGTATGAATGTCAACACACAAAAATGTAAATTATATTGTAAACAATGTACTGTTTTAATGCTTTCCTGAGAACAACATGTAGCCGAGGTCACGGGTTCGTGGAGACACAGGAGGCAGGAGACGTGGGTAGCAAATTACAAAATGTTTATTTTATACACAAATTAATAAAATACAACACGCACACGCACTCGCAGCACACACTTCGGCAAGCGTTCCTTGTCGACCAATGGTTGCTTCAGCACCCGTACCCGGCACGCCACACACACTCCACCACACACCCGAAGTGAATCAGCAACGTCAATTGATACACACTGGAATTACATTTAAAACCGAAAACCAAATCAGATTAGGTTTTCTTTGCCATCAATAATTGCCTTAAATTACACTGCCTTTGTTGTGGATTATACTCTCAACATTGTAGCCAATTAAGAGTCTTAGTAATATGTCATAACTTGTCGTGTCCTGTTTGCTGTGTTGACTCCAGATCTATAATGAAGAGATTCTGGATCTGTTGTGCGTGTCCAAGGACAAGCCGCTTCTCAGCATCAGAGAAGATCCTAAGGAAGGAATCAGGGTATGATCGGAGAGGAGCATACGGAGGAGGTGAACTCTGATGATAATCACCAGTTTGTTGGCTGCAGGTTGTCGGCCTGACGGAGAAGCAGGTCTTCACCGCAAATGAGATGGTTGGCTGTCTGGAGTTGGGAAACTCTGCCCGTACAGTGGGGTCCACTGCCATGAACGCTGCCTCTTCTCGTTCACACGCCATCTTCACCATCTCCCTGACGCAGCGACGCAAAGGAGACAAGTGCGTAACTTATGGCTCCATGCTGATCCTTAAGCTTCAATCTAAGTCACATTTTAAACGCACAAAAACATTTTTTAGATTATAGCACGGTGTCTGTAAAAGTGTCAAAGTGGATATTTTCGGGCAACTGAAAGGCCCTGCTATTAAAGAATTTTGTGGCCACCCTGGTTCAAGACGGGGTTCTAAACTTTCCTCCTCCATCAGATAGATCATTTTTGCAGAGAATGTTTTTGACAACAAAAAAACGTTTTTTCTCCAAACCCGGTAATGTAAAATGGAAAGTGTCTACATATTGAGGTTTGGAGCTTCTGTTTGTCTCCATGAAGGACTGATGTGATGGTCTCCAAACTTCACCTGGTGGATCTCGCTGGCTCTGAGAGACAGAAGAAAACCAAAGCAGAGGGAGATCGACTCAAAGAGGGTATAAACTGACATCAAATGAGAGTTAGAATCTGTTAATTGCAGAATATGATTTAAACTGCGCTCCAAAAGAGGGAGAGATTATTACATGATTGAGATGAAACCATTTACACACTATAATTCCCAAACAGGTGGATAATGTACCATTTCATTTTTATTTCTATTTTCATTCATGAGTCTTGTTCACAAGCTTAAGCAGTTTAACAAATAATTGCCAAGTAATTCACCCTCTCTAATTGAAAACAATTGTCACACTCCGTACTTAAAATCACAGTTTTTGGCTAGCATTAGGCAGTGTTGTTTTCATAACCTAGTTTGTGTGTGAAAGTGGAACAGACTGGGTTGACTTGTCAATGATGAAATCGAACTGATGGTGTAATGATGCTTTTTGTCACAGGTATCAGCATTAACCGCGGTCTGCTAGCACTGGGCAATGTGATCAGCGCTCTCGGCGACGAAAGCAAGAGAGCAACGTTTGTTCCGTACAGAGACTCCAAGCTGACACGACTCTTACAAGGTACCAGCATCTCTTCTGTAAACCACATACATCTGCAAATTGTTATAAGTAAACATGTAAACAAGGCTGCTTATCGTCTTTCGTTTTCAGTTTATCCAGTCCAGAAGATCCTTAAAATTGTTCACGTTGATTCAAGCACAATTCCAGGAGCTTTATTTTACATCTATTGCTTTCACTGTACTTGATTCTCAGACTCACTTGGAGGAAACAGTCACACTCTGATGATCGCGTGTGTCAGTCCGGCAGACTCGAACATAGAGGAGACTATCAACACACTCCGATATGCCGACAGGGCTCGCAAAATTAAGAACAAGCCTGTTCTTAACGTTGATCCCTGTGTGGCTGAGATGAAAAGGCTGAAACAGCAGGTACGGCGCTGGCGTGATGTCTCTCTGGCCTGCCTGCAGCATTGAATTTTCTTCCCTCAGGTTCAGGAACTGCAGGTGATGCTGCTTCACGCTCGCGGTGGTGTCGCTCCCATTCTGACTGGGTAAGACCGAAGGCTGTGGATTTTACTCTCGTGCAGTTTGGTGGATGATGGGGGTTTGGTGTGTTTTAGCTCTGAACCGGCAGAGAACGTCTCGAACATACTGGAACGTAACCAGCGTCTTCAGGAAGAGAACATCAAGCTGAGTCGAGAGCTGAGCGAAGCAGCCGGACAGACGGCAGTCATGTTCGAGAGGATCATCATGGTGAACACACTCATTCTTTCCATGTGTTCTGTGAGGAAGTGACATGCCAATCCACTCTTTCGCACAAGGTGGCGACATTTTACATTTGTCCAAAAGAGGAATTGAGAGAAACCTGCCCTGGCTCGACAATTCTTCTCTCTTGCAGATGGNTATAAAAAAAAAAAAAAAAAAGCATGTGCACACACTCACCGTCTCACTTTCCTGTCTCTTTATCTTGTCCTATCTTTTTGCCTTTCACATTCTGCTTTTGTCAAACTGTTCTTTGCTCTCACTCGTCTTTCTCTATCCTTTTCTCACTCTCTTTTTACTTCACACTCTACATCTCACTGTCTGTCTCGCTCTATCTTTTCTCGCACACCAGCTTTCTGTATTCATCTCTTGATGTCTTTCTTACCATTTCATGCAAACTCTGTTGCTCTCTGTATATGTCTTTCTTACCTCTCGCTTACTCGTCATCTTTGAGATTCTGCTCGCTTACTCATTATCTTTGAGATTCTGCTTGTCTTTCTCACACGGTTTATCTGTTTTTTTAGTTTTTCTTTCTCTGTCTTTTTTTCCCCCACACAGTCTCATTCTCTTTCTGTCTCTCAACAGATGATTTTTATGTATCATCTTTGTGATGTTTACTGCAGGTGTCAGGTGAATCTTCAGAAGCTGGTTGAGACACTAGAAGATCAAGAAATGAAGGAGAATGTGGAGGTGATCCTGAACCTTCAGCAACTCATCCAGGACCTTCAGGTAAAAGAGATGAGGCATAAACGACTAATGTTTATCACACCAGACTTGTAGCATGTGACTGTGACTAACACCACACTCACATACATCCACCGGTCACACACACTTGACACACTTGCTCATCCACACATCCACCAATTAACTTGCACATTTTCACACCATGTATTTACGACTGCAGCTTCGACACATTCACACAAGTAAGATTCCTTGATTTGTTTGTGTTATACTTGTGTCAGGAGCCTCCGCATTTGAACTGTTTTACAGAACGAGAGTGTCGGCATTGCCTCCAATATGGAGTCCATGGCGACTGGTGATGTCTCTGCCTTGGACCCAGAGACTCCAGTTGACTGTTCTGCAGCAATTATGCCTATAGTATGTTTTACTTTTACAGTTTCTGGAAAAAAAACTCTTCAATTTATTTAGCTACAAAAGTTGCCAATTTTGCAAAATTGTTTGTAAAATTCTACAAATTGAGTTTTTTTTGTGTGTGTGTGCTTTTTGCTTTGTGTAGGGAAACGCCACTGATGCTCAATCTAAAGACTTGAGTGAGGCCTTCACTGCCCAGCATGCACTGCGGCAGGCACAAATGTCCAAGGAGCTGATTGAACTCAACAAAGTTCTGGCTTTAAAGGAAGCATTTGTCAGGAAGATGTGTCAGAACGACAGTCATTTGGAGCCCATGCAAACCGAGCATCAAGTGAGAATGAGCCCTGAGTTACCTTGTGTTTTCTGGTCTTTAATGGAATGTGTCCTCATCAGGAGAACGTGAAACATCTGCAGTCTTCAGTCAATGCTCTACAGAAAGAGAAGGAGGAACTTGTCCAGGCTTTGCAGTGTGCCAAGAAAGACACCAATCAGGCCAAGTAACTATTCATACAAGTTTCTTAAACATTCTGCCTCAGTTTTCACTTCACGCGTATGTGGAGAAAATGAACCACATGAAGGTCTGTACACATCCATCAAGGTCTGTAACTATTAACAATTAAGGAGTAAATACTTGATTAAAACGTTTCTTTCAAAATATTTCATGAGATTTTAGTAATTAGTAATTTAGTAAGCATTTCAAGACCTGTTTTTTAAATTCATTGTCTGTCAGGCATATCCAGATACTGGAAGTACTGGGGCTTTTACTTAAATCCCCACCTGTATCAACGTGTCCTATGGCAACACACTGAGTTATCAGGTTGTCCGAGTTTGTTTGTACTGTTCACTTCACACGCAAATGTTTTTTTTTTTTTTTTTNNTATTGCCGTGTCCATTTTCTGACATATTTTTCTTTGATTTGAGTCAATCTTGAAGGAACTGATTATAACAAATCACCTTTTTTTAGGCCTGTTTATCCACAGAAACTTGTTCTGTTTCAGACTGAGTGAACAGCGTAGGAAAAGACTTCAGGAACTTGAAGGGCAAATCTCTGATTTGAAAAAGAAGCTTCAAGACCAGTCCAAGCTGCTGAAGCTCAAAGAGTCATCTATGCGCAATGTGGCCAAGCTCAACCAAGAGATTCAGGTCAGTGCTTCAGAAGTTTGTTGATCCATCTGTAAGGTTACAGTAACAGGTTGGAAATAAATCTTGAGGGTTAATATGCAAGCAAAAGCTATGTTACAGCAACAAGCAGTGACACTGTTCCTTTTAAACGGTCTTTACAGTTTGCTGTATAGAAGTATGTCTTCTGTGTCAGTATGTTTGTCATAAATAAAATGGGTATATTTTACCTTTTAATGTAAAATAATAACAGTTTTGGATGTTTTCCATCCAATTAATTAATCTTGTTACAAATAACAGAGTCTGTGGTTGCTTCCTTGTGGATGAGGAGTGTAAACACTTTGAGTTTTATCAAATCTGTCTGTCTGCACAGGCAATGAAGTCCCAAAGAGTTCAACTCATGAAACAAATAAAGGAAGACTCCGAGAAGTTCCGTGTTTGGAAACAAAAGAAGGATAAAGAAGTCCTTCAGCTGAAAGAGAAGGTACAGTACTGTGTCCGTGTGCGACCACAAAGGTCAGACATGACACGAACAGAAAAAGAATATCATTCTTTTCATTCTGTTTAGGACCGGAAAAGACAATATGAGTTGCTGAAACTGGAACGAGACTTTCAGAATCAGGCCAATGTACTGCGGCGCAAAACAGAGGAGGTGAGAGGAAGACGATGCCACACATTCCACAATACATTGTGCTAGGTCTCATTGTACCAATCGTGATGTCAAGTTATTTAACGCTGTAAAAAATTATCTTTGCTTCAGACACACATATTCGCAGACTACAAAAATGGCTTCAATAGGGTTCTGGTGTTAACACCAGGCCCTCTTCACAAGATGTGTAGTTTTTCAAAAAATTTGAAGTATCTTCAGCATAAGGTTAGGTGTTCTTAGACAGCATGAATTTAAAACTCTTGCTCGCAACAATTAAAAGTGCATGTTTTAATAAACTAAAATAAAATGCAGAACTGCACGTACCGTAGTTTGTTCATCTTTTATTTTGTGTGGTGAGCTCCACAATATAGTGGAGTTTATTTTTTTGTAACAATTCAATGCATATTGTTTATTGTTGTATGTGATATGAATTACTGCAATGGCGTGAATTTTTTCGCGTCTAATAGAAGCTATGGATTTACAGGCTGCTGCTGCTAACAAACGCTTGAAGGATGCTCTTCAGAAGAGGAGTGAGGTCGCAGAGAAGCGCAAAGACCGCTCTGCCGACAACGTCACCGGCAAAGTCAAGGTGCATATTTTCCTTTCACTAGGGCTTATTTTCAATGTTATGCAGCTGAAGCAGCTAAAGGTGTGTGTGTGTGTGTGTGTGNGTGTGTGTGTGTGTGTGTGTGTGTGTGTGTGTGTAAATGTATCTAAATGTGAATATTCCTAACTTTAGGCCTGGCTGCTCAATGAGGTGGAAGTGCAGGTCAGCACTGAAGAAGCCAGGCGACACCTACAGGACCTGATAGAAGACCGCAAGATGTTGGCAGAAGAGATTGCTCAACTTCACCAGCAGATGGAAGCAGGAGAGAAGCCTTCAGCTAAAGTCCGGGTGAGAATCTGCTGGTTTTAAAGTAGTTTGCTGATCGCAGGAGCATAAAAGTCATTTTAACAGAGGCGATGTGCACCACGTGTTGTATCCTGCTGAATGTGTGTGTGATATTCCAGAGACGCACCTTCACCATCTCGGAGCTGGAGGGACGTGGAGAGCTGGAGGCTTCCATTAGTAAACAAGTGGAGAGTCTGGAAACCGAGATGTCGCTCAGGTCCGACACATCACTGATTACTGTTCCGATTGTTTGTCATCCAAATGCAGCGTTAACCTGTCCAGAGTCGTGATCTTCTGTAGGCAGGTCATCGCAGATAGTGAAAAGCCAGATATTTAAGTTGTGCTTGACTAAATGAATGATGATGAACAAAGACCGGGTGCAAGAAAAGCTCTGAAAATACATTTATAACTTGGGCTAAAATTTGTGGAAGAAACGCCACCTGTAAAACTGTAAACTTTAGTCACTTTTATTCAAAGCGACTTACAAAATTGAGGGTTAGAGAGAACCAAGAACTGATGATTGATGCTGCTCTGCTTTACTGTTTCTGAAAATGTTTTGTTTCTGCTGTGTCTGTAAAATCAGTGTTTTCTCATGACAGGAACGCTCAGATATCGGACCTGCAGCAGAAGGTCGTGGATGCTGACAGCGAGAGTCGGATGAAGCAGTGCTGGGACTCTGTCAACACCGCCATGGAGGCCCGGAGCGCTCTGAAGATCCTCATGTCTGAGGTCAGATTCACCTCATCTTTTGGTCTACACGAGACGATCACTTTCTAACATTTTTAGAGAGAAAATGTTTTTTTCATGTAGTGTCAAAGAGACTAGAGCCACGTTTCTGCGACAGGACCGGTTTAGACAAGCCATTATAGTGTTTTTGGATTGTGAACAGGGCCGCGGATACTGCAGAGCTAGTCAGAGTAGTCTGAAGTTCACAGGGTGGCATACTGACTAACCATCTTTTCTAACCTAAGCCAGAATGTGGTATTGTCTGCCATGTTGCTACCAGTGTCTTTTCTTTCACCACGGTGACGTTCAATATGATTTCGATTATCTCAGGTGGTCAAATCAAAGACTGCCAACGCTAAACTAGAGAGCGAGGTGAAGCAGGAGAAGTCCAATCTACTGGACATGCAGAAGGTCCTGTGTGACGAGAGGAAGATCATGTCCACAATGGACATGGAACATCAGAGTCGTCTTGTTGACATGGAGCAGAGACACCAGGAGAAGGTCTGATGGTCACGGCTGTAGAGAAGACTGATGCCATTTCTCTGACTTGATCTTCTATCGCTCTGTGTGTGTGTTCAGGTCCTGTATCTACTGGGTCAGATTCAGAATAAACCGATGGATGAGGAGAAGCTGAAGGAGGAGCAGAACGAGTCCAAACGAGAGAAAGAGCTGATTCAGCGCCTGAAGTTTCAGGTCTGCCTCTGAATCCGATTTATATTTATCTATGTATATTACACATACACACACACGCACACACACACACACTTCAGAGCCTTCAAAGTTGTGGGGTCCAGTCATAGTTCCCCACAAGTTCCATTAGGGACCCAAATAAAAAAATCTAGCCTTTGGAGACACACTTTGACCTTAATGCTTACACGCGCACACACACACACACACACACACACACACACACACACACACACACACACACACACACACACACACAACGATTTCCTGACTTCTCTGTATTTTCAAAGTCTCTTAACAAGCAAAGTCATATTCTTTGTTAAAGGAAGAAGAGATTGAAAAGATGCAGGAACTCAGTGAGCAGAACCAGAAGCTTAAAGAGGAAAACGAACAGTTCAAACAGGTTGGTTCACATCACCTGATATCAGTGGTGTAAATGGACTTACTTTACTTAGCATTTACGTAGCATTTTTTTGCTACTTTGTTCTTGTACTGAGTATCAAAAATATAAGCAACTTTTACTCTCTCTCTACTAGACTACATTTTTGAGTATCTGTACTAGTGATGCACCAAAATGAAAATTCTTGGCCAAAACCGAAAAAGAGGAAAGCCTGGCCGAAAACCGAAACACAGAAAGAATTGCATTTATTGCTATGATGGTGTACTAAGTTTACTAAAACCAAGGCATTGCAATTGCGTAAAATAATAATGAAGTTTCAAAAAATAAATGAAACAAAATGTGTTACAAATATGCAAATATTTATCAAGCATATTGCAACACTCAAGAGTATAAAATATAATTCAAACTAAAATGGTTAACTTGACCTACTGGCCTGCTGAAATGTTGTGAAATTAAATGTTCCTCTAAACTGGAGGACTGGATTTCACTGAACATATCAGACAACGAGGGTGCAAACCCTTCAACTGGTGCAGACGCGCTCTGCTCTGCTCCGTCTCCGTCTTTGCGTCGGTTCTGTGCGTCCATCGTTGCCATTTCTCGCGTGCGCTGCTTTAATTCCTCCTCTGCTCTTTATAACGCGGATCAAGTGCAGAGGATTCCAATATATATCTGCGAATTGTGCGCTGACAGACTCGCGGACTTTTCATAGTTTTTGCCGTGGTATATATTAACCACTTTGGGCGCTTTAGAGCTGCAATAAAAGTAATAACGTCCGCTACCGATGCATCAGATGAGCTGATCTCTTTAGTTTGCTTCTCAAACGGAGTAAGAAGAGAGAGAATGTTCTCTATTAAGAGCCACTGGTGTGAAGTGAATGTTGCGGTGAGCTCGTGATCTGTGCTGTGCTATAAGCCGCCAATGCTCGCGTGCAGATCTCGCTGTCTCTGTTTACATCATCAACTTTCGGCCGTGTTGTTTCGGTGATAAAAGTTTTCGGCGGAAAACCAAAACTGCACTTTTTGGCCATTTTTGGCTGAAAATTTTCGGTGGCCGAATATTCGGTACATCCCTAATCTGTACTCTTTACTCCATTACATTTGAATGGCACTTAATGTTACCAGTTACATTGTGCGCAAAGTAGTTTTTAGTTTTTAACATTCCTTTGTGTTTTTTAGCCTAAATTCTAAATTCAAGTAAAATCTTCAAGTTCTTTAAACAAATTGGATGCTTTATGACTATTACTCAAGTCTCCTTGGAATGGGTGACTTGTAATGGAGTAATTTTTCTAGTAAGGTATCTGCCTGAGTTGCTTCAGGATGACTACTGGTCTGAAACTCGCAGCTGATTTGTGTTTCAGAAAATGCATCTGGCTCAGCTGACCAGCAGCAAGAAGGTTCTCAGCGCCGTGAACGACTCGCACGATGCCTCGTTTGAATACGTTCCACCTAAGGTAAGATCCACTCTTCACTTCTGTTTTTGAGGTAAACCTCTCTCCTGCTTCTGTCCCACAGCCCAAAGCCAAAAGCTTCTCCACGGCTCGAACCGTTTTCCACCAGAACTTCGATCTGGATGAGCTCATTTCTGATTCCAACTCTGAGCAGGAAGACGAATGGGTTCCAGAGAAAAGCGAGAGATCGCGACGAACCTCCAAAAAGTCCCAAATGACTGGGGTAAGACACGACGCAGTCAGAGCTGGATATGCCACTCTACTCGTGTTCATTTCAGCTCCATTGTACAACTTAAGTGAATAAATGGTCGTTATTACCTTTTTCAGTATTTGAGTTTTCAATCTCACAATGTCCCCAAGTCAAAGTAATTTATCGCAGACACTTTCTATCACATTTCTTTGCTCGACTAAATAAGGATTACGATCATTGATCTGCCAAGGTGGTAAGATCTTAAGACCATTCAGGCTTCACGGTTTCGACTGTTCATAAGATGAGAGCATCTCTCCCGTTTTCGACTCATTACGCCAAGAGCAAAATGGTTTATTTGAATCGGTTCTCTTCCTATTTAACTTCTCACTTTGAGAAAGGCACTTTTCTCTTTGTGACTTTGTTATAACGGCATTAGTGCGTGTGCTGACTGATGGTGGGTCTGTGTGCCAGTGTTCCTGTCGAGGCCGCTGTGTGAACAAGCTGTGCCGGTGCCGCAAGGGGAGCGTGACCTGCGGCGAGAACTGTCACTGCGACCACGGGAAGTGCCGGAACATGGAGACCCGACAGAGTTCGGTCAGTGGCGTCCTGATCGCCGCGTCCTGCCGTGACGTCAGATGACATCAGCGTGCTCTTCCTCTCTCCTCAGGAAGTGGCTGTGGTGAGCAAGCCGTCTGTGCCCGCGGATCCCACCGCCGTCGCTTCCTGCGATTCCACCTTCTTCAGTCCACCCTGCGTCCCTCCAACTGAAAAGGTCAGGACCGCCCAGCTTTCCCAGCACTTTGACCCCAAGGTTAAATCTGCTTTCCTGTGTCATCGGATTTTTAATGTAGAGTAGTTTTGCTTTGCTCACGTCCGGTCTTGGTGAAAAACTGTCCCCTGATTGTGTGAAGGTTGGCTGAATATGGGTGATCTGATCATGTGCTTCCTCGTGGTGTGCAGGAGATCCGAGATCTGGGCTGTCTGCCCTCCGACCTGAAGCTGGAGAAGAAGCCGCTGACCTCTGAGCGAGCAAGTGACTGCGAAGACATGGACAGCAGCACGGTGAGCTTCATGCGGCGGAACAAAAGAGGCCTTAGCAATTTCAAAAACAGCTTCTTCTCCGGCTGCACGCCCATTCGTGAGGAGAAGTAACTCCGCCTCCTCCTCCTGTCCCCGGAGTAAGATTATGAAGTTTGTGATCATTTTAATGTCTTTTAACGTTCATTTTTGTATGTGATGAAATTAATAAACTTATTTCGTGTAAATACATTTATTTGTTTTGGCCATTCACTTTTGTCGACTGCACACACACACACACACACACACACACACACACACACACACACAGTAATCTCAACCGTCACGCCACTATGTGTGTGATATAATTAACACCACAAAGGTTTTTTTTTTATCTTGTATTTTAATGTTGACAGTTTCAAACATGATGTTAAAATATGCTTAAAATATTAATGCTGGCCAACCAATAGGAATGTCAGTACGGCCACCAATTGTTCCTTTTGGCTAAACTGAATCAGTCTTCATCTTCACCGCTAGACCACTAGCATGTTAGCGCTCATAATCTGAGGAATTAATGTAAACTGCAATTTTAACCACACACACAATTGCCATCCGTGTAATTACAGCAGCTTCTATTCGGAGACGTGATGTAATGATGTTTAGCTTGATCAGAAGACCTTTCACATCAGGACCAGTGCGACGATCTGACTTCTGGAAGCGTGATGTCATCAGGTCTGGAGTCCCAGCGACCGCGCGGTGTTTAGCATGTCGTCACGTGTCAGGTAGCATCCGCACAGCTGCCGCAGGCCAGTGAAGGACTCTCTGCCGTGAAGGACGCGCCAGTTGTCGATGAACAAAACCTNAGTACCCCCCCCCCCCCCCCCCTCTTTTTTTTCCTAATTCTGCATAGTGACTTTACATTGGTCTGGAACTAAGAAAAGTGCTATATAAATGAACTTGAACTAGTGGTGTCATGTCCCATGCATGGATGAAACCACATTTTCGTGTAATGTATCTCGAGTGATGTGTGTGTTTGGCACGGATGTTAGATTAAAAAGATTTGGTCCTAGTAAAGCCCATTTTTACCACATTGTGTGACAGTCATATTAGTATTGCATGTAATTTTTTTGCACAAATAAATGAACTTCTAGAACTATCTTGTGTATGGCTGTGAGCGTGTGTTTAAGGACATTTTTAGCATGAATGATTAATGATAATGGATGCTCATAACAAGGTTGCTAACTTGCGGACCCTTGTGGTCTGCCGGGGAACTGCAGACAAGGGGTGGCACACATCTGATGTGGTGATGTATTGTTAGCGCTCTGTATCAATTTTATCCAACCATAAATCCATTAAATAGCCTACAAAAATCCATAAATTAATTCCATATAATTCTTACATCACATTCTAATTCATATCAACAATTAGTTTAGCAGTAGCTGTGTGAGTTTGCTATATTTTGTGGTATTTTGTGAAGATTTGCTTTGTTCTTGTGAGGATTTTGCTGGTTTTCTACCTTGCCGGGTTTGAGCTTCACCCAAAGTTCATTCTCTGGTCGCCTTAATTCTTCAGTCAGATGGCGATGAGCGACATACCAGTGCTGCACCACGTCATGAGGAACCGTGTTAATCACGGACCGGTCATAGTTGTTATACCTGCAGAATAACAACACGAGTTTTAAAAATCTGAACAAAAGGAGAAATGTGAGATGAACACTTTTGCTTCTAGACTCAACGAGCGATTACGAAAAGAATTGAGGTGAAATTATCAATGTGGCCACTGGGGACCTTATTTAAATTGTGCTCTGCATTTAACCTCCCAGTGAAGTTACACACAAACCCAGAGCAGCGGGCAGACTTAAGCCGTGGTGTTGGGGGTCAGTGTCTTGCTCAATGACGAGTTGTAGATCTCACCGGACCAGAATTAGAACCTGGACGGCAGGTCCTAATCCTAGATAAGGAATAATTTTTGCTTATTTTAACTAGGTTAAAATCAATAAACTGTTTGATTAAAACGTTATAAACAACTTCCACACAAAAGACATAAGACTTTGTTGTTTTCCTAGCCAGTGTTGCTATGTGCTTGCTGGTTATAATCATTGTTACATTATATCTCATGTGAAAACTACATCACCTCATTTTTTTTTTAAACTGCTGCTACAATGGAGTGTTCGATGTTCAGGCCCCAAGTCTATTCTAGCGTGATTTTATACAAGACGGAGAAACTGCTGTACCGGATCATATAGACTTCGTTGTTCCAGGGATAAACGTTGAGAACGGGGCCAATGCCGATCATGTGATTCCGATGGTCGCTGAGGTTCTCCACGTACTCGTGTTTGATGGGCACTTGGTGAAGCAGCTGGAAGTGGTTTGGCGTTTGCTGGTGGACACAGTCTGCGGCGTGAAAACCATCAACCAGAAGAGTTCTGCCGCCCGTACCTTCATGTCTCAGACAGTGAAAGACCTGGATGCTTGAGGAAAGAAGAAAGTTAGAAAGCGATGGATCATAAACCAATGTCAACCGTACTGAGAGCCAACCAATAGGAAGCAACCCTGGAAGCTGCTGTGTGATTGGCCTGCTAACCTGTCGAGTCAATAGTGCGGTATCATGGGTGATTAAGCCACCGTGCGCATTTGCCATGAACGTTAGCGGAGTAATTATAGAAGCAATGGGGTTCTACTTATTTTGTTTCTCTTGCCCAGTTTAAATGCATTAAATAGTAATTTCTACACGGTGTTCCCTCTCCAACACCAATGAAGTGAAATACAGAAACAAAACTGAAAGAAGGAATAACTTTCGCTTATTTTAACTAGGTTTAAATCAATGAACTGTTTGATTTAAACGTTATTAATAGAAATTACTGCATAAGCACATATTTTTTTTCAACAAGTAATACTGAGAGTAAGCCTGTGTTTATGTGCTGATATTGAGACCAACCATTCTGATCGGATGAAATATTTTTGTCATAATGCTTGTCAAACCTGTCAACATCACTAGTCTTTATGTAAAACGTGTTTTAAAAAATTGTCTAGGGACACTCAAAGCACATTTGTGGAGAAGGGAAATTTTCTGGCAGAACTCAAACGCAGTTTCATTTTGCTTAATTATTGTTTCCATTTTTTACTTGGTTTAAGTGAAACTAAAGTTTACTGGATGAGGTGAAAAATGAACTGTTTGGGATGTCACTTGTACTTTGACTCAGTTTGCATTACAAAGCCAATGTGTGTTTCTATACTAAAAATCCCCCAGCAGAACTGAAAAAGAGCAGTGACAAGCCGAGCTTTACCCGCAGGGCTCCTGGAAGTACGAGGTGTCGGTGTGGCGGTCCAGAGCCAGTTTGGTGTAAGCAGTATCACCTCGAGAAAAGTCTGAAGTGAAGTTCCACATCCGCCCGTACAAGGTCTCCCTGAAAACAGCCATATTAGAAGGGTTTCCCTCATTTCCCCAGTGTTTCAGACTGACGCTATCACTAACAGTAATACTCTCAGAAAGATAAAGCTAGTGTGTGTAAGGTTTGTGTGGGAGCGTCTCTGACCTGATGAGACTCACTCGCTGAGCCACCGTTTCAGTAGCGTCCTGAGTGGTTGGGACGCCCTCGATGAAGGCGATTCCGTACAGCAGGAAGTTGTGGAGAAAGCGTTTCAGCTCCTCGTCGTCGCTCAAGAACGCATCGTACTGAGCCGATGGAACCGCGGCATCTCTGTAAATGTCTGCGCTCCACAGGACGCGTGGCCCAGCCGAGCTGCTCTTCTGGCTCTCGTAGCTGTTCTGCGCTAGCCATGCCAGGCTGTAGCGGGTGACGTGGCCGTCTGGCCCTGCAAACAAACACAGGCCAAAAAAGCTCATTTTGCTTCTTTAGTGCTGTACTGAACAGTTGGTGAGAAATGTTTTATTAATGACTGAATGAAGAAGAATGAATGCCTAAAGTAACACATTCAATACCTGTAATAGGTTATAATGGAACATCTGACAGCTAGATTGATTCTGTGAGAATGTGGAGAATTCTGCAATTAAGCCTCATTCCATTAGGCTCAAACTCTAACGACAAAGAAACTGATATTCAAGCATCGACAACTAATCATCTGATGAACTGAAAATTGTGTGGAGTGAAACATAAAAAAACTTTAAAAAGCTGAAGAAAAAAAAATACATAGAGAGACATTAATAATGTGTGAACATGGTAGAGACATAAAATTAGTGTGTAAGAATGTGAGAGAGAGAGTGAAAGAGACATGAAAAGGAGGTGTGTGTGAGAGCAAAGTAGAAAGTGTATAAAAGAGAGTGGGAGTATGATCAGAGAAACTGTGTGTGTGTGTGTGTGTGCGTGGGAAACTGACGGAGAGAGTGTGTGTTTGATAAGGGTTGAAGAATGAGCATAGACAGAGAGAGAGAGAGAGAGAGAGAGAGAGAGAGAGGGAGAGAGAGAGGGAGAGGGAGGGAGAGAGAGAGAGAGAGAGAGAGAGAGAGAGAGAGTTAAACAGAAAGAGAGGGAGAAGACAGAAAGTGTGAAACAAAACAGAGACAGCAAATGCAAGAGACGAGTTGATAAAGTGACAATGATGAAAGAGAGAGATAGAGAGTGAGTGAGTCTCTATTTTGAGTGATTATGTCATAAAGTTAAATCTTTATATGATTCCTGCTGGTGAAACCCTGAACTTCAGCGCTGAAGATGTTATATATTAACTGTGTGAGATCAAGTTTGCCTACTGGACGATTGACCCATGGAATCATTTCATTTTTCAGTATGTCTGTTCAGCAATAAAAACATTTGACTTTGTGTTTTGAGATTTTGAGTTTTCATCACTGTCATACAGGGTCATGCAGGCTGGTGTGCTAGCGGCAGTCACTTCTAGAATCATCTATCCATAACTAAAGCAATGTTTTAAATGTATTGATATATGTCATATCTGTTTAAACAAAATCCACATTTTAAATATTTAGACTTTTTATACAGTATAAATATATATTATTATCACACCGCTTTCAATCTCAGACGCCACCTGAACACTCACATGTCAGGTAGAGCTGCTCTTCCTCCACCCTCCTCTTCACCGGCCTGATGTCCAGCTGGATGCTGGCCGTGTCCAGGTTGCGCTGGTTGGTTTTCAGGTTGTAGCACGAGGCAGAGCGGCAGTGGTCTCGCAGCCAAACATAGTCGAAATGCATTACAAGACCCCCATAGTTCAGCTCTGTGGAAATCAACCAGATTCTTCGTCAAAACTTAATGTCAGATCACATTTCCCCAAAATAAGCTCTAGTCACAGTTTAGTAAAAAGATAAACTAAAGTATCCCGACCAGTAGTTAGAGGATTCTGGCTGATGGTTCTGCTCCAAATTCACGACACTACACAGTACTTTTACATTTGACTTGATTTTAGATGAAAAAACGTATCAATAAATCTAAAATACTTTACAGGTCTTTGTCTTGTCATACTCATAGTGATAATCATAGCCATTTACTTAACACCAACAACCAGACGATCAAACTAATAAAAAGCAACAATTCTCTTACATATTCACACGTGCGGTTTGAGACAGTTAAAACTGTGAAAAGTGCCTTACAAATACTCAGAACTTGAACCTGAAAAAAAAATAAATAATAAATAGATTTGGACTAGACCTAGTGAGTCAGAATGGCATGTTTTGCTTCTGCTCCTCAGTTTCTCACCCAGACAGTCCTGCAGCAGTTGAGAACTGAAGGAAGCAGAGGAGCTGAATGATGACGAAGAACTGAATAATAGAGAAGAGCTAAATGATGAAGATGAGTCGAACAATGAAGAGCGTGATGAAGAAGAGCCCGATAAAGAATACGAGCTGAATAATGGAGAAAAGCTGGACAATGAGGAAGAGCGACTGGACCGCAGCTCCTCTCGGACTCTCTGTAAACTCCGGCTGGCGTGAAGAGATCCGCGCAGTCTACTCAGCAGTCGCGCTAAAGTCATGATGTTCTGCAAAAGACACATCACAATCCTGGAAACTTCTGCGCAACACAAAAGCCGCGTTTCGTGCACGCAGCACCGCAACTCACGTCAGACGAGCACCGCGCACTTGCTCCGTGGGATCCGACAGTCCTCGAGTAACTTTAAATCCTGACGATCTTTAAGATAAGCGTCCATCCGCACTTGTAAACATTAATGATTAAACTCGATCCTGTTCTCCGCCATTGCGGCCGCTGCGTGTGGTTCACGGCGTCCGTCTCAATCATCTCACGACGCCTTCTTAGTGCACTACGTAGTGAGCAACTAAGCGCCAGTCTCCGTTAACCGGTTATAGAACTTCCAACGTGTGTCTCAAGTCACGGGTCTTCATGACACGACCATATCTAGTTCCTTTTACACTTTTTTTTAATCACATAATGTAACTTTAAATGCAGTGAAATCCAATATACATATATTGTACAATGTAATTATTATAATTTGTTTAATAAAATATTGATGCTGCATCAAAAGCTCAAATTAATTGTCAACCCTATCACAAACATTTCCTCACAAACTTGGAGATCTTCATAATCTTACTTTTGAAAAAAATAAAAATAAATGAAAGACAAAATAAAATAAAAGTCTATTGCAATAATTGAACATTAAATATGGAGAGCATCTAAATTATCTTTTTGCAAGTCACTTTGGATTAGTGTCTGCAAAATGACTGTAAAGTGAAGTAAATAATTTGAGCCTACAAGTTATTTCAACAGGCAATTAGTTACTATTCTAATAAAGTACAGTAACAAGTTCAAAACTAAAAGTGATTTGAAACAAGCATTAGAGCAAACATGACACAGGCTGGAGTGTAAGGAGACGTTTATTAGACTCTTCAGATTCACCATGATGGAATTAAATGCATCATTCACCCTGAGACGTGGAATCACGGATCATCAGACAGACACTGGGACACTTATTGCTGGTCAGACACGCTCTTCAGGGCTTCAGTAAACCCAGGAGACTGGAACCCATTGCGGAGAAGCCGCGGCTCTCTCCATGGCCTCCTCCACCGCCTTCACGCTCTCCTCCACATCACTGTTCACCAGCCTCTCGTCAAAGACGTGTCGGTAAGCGGTGAGGATCAGGTCCGACTCTTTCTGGATGGCCTGCAAAGCCTCGGACTGAAAAGAAAATATGTCATGAGGCGTCGTTCTGGAACATTCATAACGACAAAGAACTAGTGACCTTCTATGTTATTGCTCTGATGCTGTTTTATTAATACTCTCTGCACATTTTTCAGAACGTTCTCACAGAAACATACGGCTCTTTCTTTATAAATGGTATCAGACTCTATTCTTCAGCATGATCTACTGATTCTCATATGATAGTTTCTTGTACTTTGAGAGAAAAAAACTCCTCAAATAGCTGTACATCATTAAGATGAAATACAAAACGTGTGATTCAGCTTTACTGCAATTCTTAAAATACCAATAGGCCACACATTTCAAACGAAATTTGAGAAAATTCAAAGCAAAATTATAATACTGAGACTTATAATAAATTATTCTTGATCCATAAACGAGGGACTCGCGGAGGGTGTGAGGAATAACAGCCACTGACCTGAGGAGCCGCATCGGTGGGAGCGATGAACATCACCAGAGGTGCGAACTCGGCCGTCCGCAGCACCTTCAGCGTCTGCACAACAAGCAAAACACACCACGCCAAATGATTTCATGTCTTGTGCATCACTGGTTTACCAATGCATTATGCTATTGGTTTGTTAATACTGCAATTTAGTATTGGAGATTTTTGTATTTCCTTCTAATAAAGTGTTTTATGTGTGAAGCACTTTGGGAAACTAAATTGAAGTTAAATGCTATATATATATGAATAAAGTTGAATTCACATCAGTTTAACAGACAATTAATTTAAGAAACAGCATTAACACTTTCTGTTTTTATTAAAACACTTTTTGTGGACTATTATCATAAGCTTCTGACAAATGTATGCATGTAGACCTTATATATTTTCTAGTGTCATTTCCTTGTCTGGTTTACTGCTAGTGCTAAAAATCATGGTACATGGTATAAATAAAATCTTAAAACACATCACAGAGGAAACTACAACATACAAAGGGTGGAGTTTAAGATGTCACTAGATTCAATAAAAGTCAATAAAAGTGAAGGACAAATTGGTGATATAATTCAATAACTCAGCCTCTTTTTTTGACAACGTAGACGTCAACCAATCAGAAGCAGGGACACTGTGCAGCAGCATTTACTTGCGAAAGTAATATTTCTAAGGATGTTCTAAGGAGCAGTTTTTTTCTAAGCAAGAAAATTGTCACATTTTGTTTTTAAAAATGTTTTCGCGTAGGAACGTAGGTTTAACTGGCTATAGAGACATTAGGATGAAGTGCAGGTCCCGGCAGGATGACACTACCTGAGGTTCCACATCCAGCACAGCGATTTTTCCCTGCTCGTGGATCTTCTGCACAGTTTCCAGTTTGGTGCCGAACATGTGGCCCTGATAACTGCCGTACTCAAGTAGCTGGTTCCCAACAATGTACTTGGTCATCTCATCAGTAGTTATGAAATAATATTCCTTGCCGTTTTCTTCATCCTTTTTGGGAGCTCTAGTGGTGTCTGAACACAGATGTTTTTTTGTTTGTCAAATGAACACAACATACATGCTTTATAAAACATCTCGCTTAAAAAACATCAAAGTTTAACAAGAATATTTCAAAGAATTACATTGGTCCAGATGTGTCAATCTCAACATAAAATCCGATGTTCTAAGACACTACATTAGTCACTCTTTGGGACACCAGGTGGCGCTGAAGAGTGTTAGGCTTGTGACACTCGCAAGTACGTAAAACACAGCAGAAAACACGGTGTAGGTACCAAAATGGCTCGGATGTAAAAACGGCTCAGGACAGCGACTAATGATAACGTCCCAATATTTGATTGGTTGTAAGCTGGCACGATGACGTGTAAGATAATAAGAAAAATATAGTAAGGGAAATATAACCTTTGCGATCAAATGTTAAATCTGAGAAGGTTCTGTAGTGTGGAACATAATCAACCTAATGTTCAGAATTGTATGACGCTGCTTTTGATTACAGTTATCAATATGACTGATTCTAGTCATCAATGTGTAAAACCGACATTTGGCCAAATTAAACCAGACTGCACACCATAAATAAAAGTTTTCTATACAGTCATACATTTACTCGATGATACGTGCTTGGTCATCTCGATGATACATGCATCAATGGATAAGTGCTTGGTCCGAGTGCTGTAACCGGGGTGTGACGTCATCATTAGTCGCCAGCCTGAGCCATTTTGGTACCTACAGCGGCTCTAACCAAAGGCAGACAATGCGCCTAGCTGAAGACGGTCATTTTCATTACACGGCTGTTCTGTCTGCCCTGTCTTGTTTGAGCACCACCTAGTGGTGTGACTCACTTATCACATGCTAAACGACAAGGCATGAATCCTCCTAATTTAAAATCTCCTGGTCACTTTATTTCTGTCTGAAACCCTTAACTCTATTTAAACTGAAGAGCTGATATTGTATCTTTAAGGACAGTGTGTGAAGTCAATGTGTTGTACGCACGTGGTACCGGACTGGCAAACTTCTCTGGATATTTGTTCAACAACAGGTTTTTAATATGGCTTCTCCCGACTCCTGGAGCACCTTCAAACCACAGAATCACAGGATTAGTTGGAAATCCATCAGGCCTGAGGTGGAGAAATGGCACTGGGATAGTTCTTACCTATGAGGACCAGAGTTTTCCTGTTGAAAGCTGGAAGTCTCACAACTTCTTCATAAGAAATAACATCAAGCTGGTCAAAAACTAGAGACAAAACAAAGAGCAGATTCTGGATGAGGTCAGTTTTTTTTCAAGTTGTAATAGTGTAATAGTAACCCACCCGCGAGATCTTTACATGGAGCTGTTATTATTGGTATTCATGGCCTGACAAAATGAGCACACTACAGATCCCATAATGCAGTGCTCTAGCTCACTTGCCTTGTATAATTATAATTGTACAATTTGTAACATTTACTTAAAAGCAAATTAAAAAAAATGTATTTACTCTGCATTGCTACTCCTCTCTTTTTAAATCCATATTTTTATGTAAAAAACATTTAGTTTTAGTGTGTTTTTTAAATGTTTATTCTTTTTATCACCTGAATCATTAGAAGATAAAAAGTGTCTCGCAAACTCTTGGATTGTTCAAAACTTAAAAGCAGCTTTTACTAGCTAGATATAACCATGATTTATCTGACCATTGTGAAAAAGAGAGAGAAATTTATGAATAAAATTATTACATAAAAATTATTTTTAACATAAACATTACATAATAAATCAAACACTGTATAAAAAAGACACCACTCAGTAGTAGATGTTTAACTAAATTATCGAAGATTGATTAAATGCTCCTAAATACTGTAGTGCTTCTCTATTCATTATGTGTCTGACATAGAATAGACCGGGTGACTAACTGGAGCTGTGCTTGGCGAGGTATTTGTCTTTGCACTTCTTCTTCTTGCCAAAAGGACTGCAGGACGGGTTCCTTTCTTGGGTCGTCTTGCTTTTGCTGGCAACTCGCCTGAACGGGTCAAATAAACAGATCAGTGTTCCCACTGGCGGATTGAACCGTACGATCCCTACATGAGGCCGCGAATAAACGTACCACTCCTGGAGCTCAGGAGAAGGAATGAGTCCAGCGAAGTCTGAGGAGGATCTGTCCACTCGCCCCTGCCACCAGTTGGGATCCTGCTTGTTGATGATCTGAATGATGTCACCGGTCTGGAACTTTAAACCGGCTTCTTTGCAGGGGATGAGATCGTCTTTGACCGGGTCGTAGTCGAACTGTGCTCTCATGTACATCTGTGAAAACCGATGCCTGTGTGAACACTAGAAACACCTTTTCACATTGCGCTAAAAAATGTTTTGCGTCTTCTGTGTTAACGTGGTCAATATTGTTGGTTAGCATGTCGCCATGGGAACACAGAGTAGTCATCTTTTATTTCTACATTCATTAGATGCTCTAATCTAAAGCAACATTGTATCAGTTTCTCCTTTTACGTCACATGAGCTTCACCCATGATCTTGACGTGGCTAACACCAGGTTTACAGATTTAAAGCTGTGGTAGTTAACTAGTGAGACAGAGCTAATGCTAACACACTGCTAAAACTACGACAGCCGCAAACGGAACCGTGCTGATCAGGGCGAAGCAGTAAACAGAGGGTTAATGCTACACAGGAAGAAGAAGAGTAGTGAGGCTCTACGCTACTGATGCTTAAACAATCACCTGTCTTCTTCACTGCCTTAGAGAAATCCCAATCTTATCTCATGCAACCAAACAGAAGAGAGGACAGAAAATCACTTTGGGGTGAAGGTGGCTGTCTGTGAAGGATTGTGAGGCTTTACTCACCTCACAGGCCATAGATCGACTCTGCTGGTTGGGGATGATTTTCAGCGTGACGACACCTTGCGTGTCTTTCTGTGAGGCACAGACACACAACAACATCAAATACATTCACAAACACACCGCACTGCGTCGACAGGCCGAGCTACATGACATTTTTGCGGTTGATTTATACAATTACTTGTATATATAAATATAATTTGTGGATGGAAACCCAGCGTTTACTCGAAAGAGAAATACAAAAATGACAATTCAGCATTAATCACATTTTCCATTACAGGACACTGAAACCACAGAATACCCACAAGAACAGAGAAGCCGAAAGGCAATCAGAATGAGGCTGGAGTATTCAGTCGTATAAACCCTACTACATGTGGCATCCGTGATTGGTCGGAGAATGTATTGTTTGATTTGCAAAAAAAACTGTCGATATGTCAGTCATTGCGTTTATTGCATTATACATATAACTGGTTGTGTAAACCGCCACTTAATTAACAGATTTTTTTAAGCTAATATTCAACTTAATAACATAAACATCACTTAGTAACATAAACATCACTTCTTATTATCAAAAAATGAGAAGCGTTGCCATAAAGTCACTGCAAGGGATTTTCGTAATTTCAGTAAATTGTTGATTTTCGATGTATTAAAATAATTTTTAAATTGACTTATTTGAATGTGTCTTACTCTGTGATTTGGTTGTGGCAACATCGGGAGTGTTTCCTGTATTAAGGTCAAGCCATGTTTTCAAGATATTTGTTAAACTCAGTTGAAACTCACCAGAATTTTCTGGAGTTGGTCTACGCTCTGTTGAGCCACACTTTTCCCGTTGATCTCAGCAATCTCATCTCCTTCGTGTAGGGAACCTGTGTGTGGTCAAACGAGAGGCGTAAGAAGAGCACCTGTAATATGCTAAGCGAATCGTCTACCTTGTCTGTGTATCATCCCGCCGTGCAAGATCCTGGCCACGGTACACCGCTGCTTTTCATTCAGCTTCAGTGTTACACCCTGTCAAAGAAAGTCACAACTTAATCAAGCAAAAAAGTTCAATTACTGAGACATAGTTCACATAAATATAACAAAGTACATTTTCCACAAACTTGTATGTACTTAGTTTCAATATGAAGTAAATATACGTAAAGCAAAAAACACTATACAGTTTATTGGCCATTATGTTGAATAATTTATGGTGTAAAAATTCCATAGCTCCACAACTTAGACACAAGTTCAGAAAATCAGAACGGCCCATTTATTCAATCTGGGCTGTGAGCGGCTGATGGTCATGATGCCATTTTGTTCATCACCAAATATATATTCTTAATCAGCACTGACATGCATTTTTACATCAAAGTGTATATATCCTACTGTCGCACTGACAAAATTCAGTAGCTTAATTTATAACAAAAACTATGAAATATCCATACTCTTTTTGTTCGAGTTTCAAGTTGACATTGCAGATAAATGAAAACATTTAAGTCTAATGTATTCTAACGTCTTGAATTGGTCAAATTGGCTTTGCCACATGCTGCTCCCCATCAATCAAGTCACGTCCAGGTCTGTTTTCCTGTCCAGGTCTAGTTTGAGAAGCATTTTGAGAAGTTAATGGGTAATTACATCACTGTTTAATTACAAACCTGATGATGTAATTAGTTATGAATTACTTTTTCCACGTCTCTTACACAACACTGTAAGATCACATTCTTGAAAAGTTGGATCCTTGTGTCGATTGTAATTTCGTGAATGTTTTACCAGCGGTTCCGAAGGGTTCTTCTCAAACGCCACCTCCCGTGTGCGCGGCGCGTCTCTTCCATTGGCGTGTGCGGCGCTGCCGTTGGTGAACACCTTAGAGTCGCTCATCTGCAAACACACCAGACGTCAAATCACAATCTCCCAACCGTTTACGTTTTCTGGGAAAAGACTTGGGAACTACTGCAGTGATGCTAAATCAGCTAGCGAGAACAGCATCAGCTGTTTTTTATTAGCGAAGGCGTCATGACAGCATCTGTTCCTGGTTAAATATTAAACATCTCAACACGTCATTACACCTGTAACACATGCCAATGACAGAAGAATGAGGAAATCAGAGGTGTGATGCTACTTTTCAATATCAAAAGGTTGATTTATGAGAAATAAGTAAATAACTACATTTAAAACACCAGTTACATTTTGGGGCACATGGTAGTCTGGAGTTTAAAAGGTTTGTTTTAGATATAAAATAGAACTTTATATTAAGCTGTTATTATTAGCAGTAATGGCCCGTCGATATGAAGGGCAGATGACACACAAACTACAGTGCCATAATGTAGTGCTCTAGAAAAAAATGTCTTGTAAAAAATTACTTTTGTATTTATTTCAGTAGGAATTTATTTGCAGCATGCTCATGTTTCTACAGTAACTTACATAATTTTCACAGGACATATTTTTATAGAAGATAAAATATTTTTGTAAACGTTTTTTTAAAGTTGATTTTGCGAAATTATTGTATTAATAAAGAAATAATTTCTTAATAATAAACATTTATTTTTATTATTATTTATGTTACCAGGATTTAAATAATGAAGGTTTTTAGTGTTTAAACTTTCCTGTTTGGCCCCTTAAATAAAAAATTGTATGAATTTTGGTCTTATTTCTGGATATCCTGGTTTCGAAAATGTGTTACTATCAAAAGAATTAGGAGATGGAGAGAAACTGGCGGAGAACTACAGGGACAGATGCTCAGATTCACCGATGTGAAGCTACCACAAACCTGGGATTAGAGTAACACATATCCACGGATATCCTCTCAAAACCCGCCAGATCACAAAATCACAAAAGACAGCTAAAGCTGAAGTGAAAGAAGGAAATGTTCTAGACGTTCATGAACACACACACACACACAACACATATGTGAACAGAAAAAGCAATTTTTCTGAAGAACCTACTGAAAATTAGCTCAGTATCAGCAACGTGCCCGACCATCACGTCACAAAACATTAACTCTACATTTACCAGCGTGATTAATCGCGATTAGACTGCACTCAATGCTTAAACATTTATTATAAATCATTACAAATCTCTGTCTGTAGTGTTATTCCCGGTGGATCTGGAGATTACAGCTCTCGTGCTGACGGAACAGGACTTAGGGACACAGTTCACCCAGGATTTTCATGACCAGCAGAATCCGTTGTGTCATAAATGAGTCACGGTAAATCACGAGGCCGTTCCACGTTCTATTGCTTTCAAACTGATGCTCGAATGCTTTATTGTTTTTCAATTTTAAGATGAATCTTCATTTGATTTGAATAAAAATACATATAAGATACATTGTAATGATGCCATTTTTTCATTCAACGTAAAGGACAAAGGTTTTTGTAAATTTTTCTTTAAAACATTCCCTTCCAATCACTGCACAAAACATTCTGTTGACATTTTTTCAAATTCATGAATATTCCAAGTCAGGAAATTCTTTTCAACCACCTAATGAGTTGCCAACGTTGTTGAGGAATCTGTACGTTTTCAACATCATTTACTTGTCACTGCTTTTAGCGCAGAACAACAGCTAATTAATTACAATCATTTTCAGCATTTAATTGTCAAGAATTATCGGCTAAAAGTCCCAGTCTGTGTGCGGCCCCGGGAAATACAAAGAGATTGCCACGGATTATTCCTGTACTAGAACAACTAGTGTTTTTCACGTATAAATCATGCAGAAAGAACCGCTTCCTACAAGAAGTCACATGCTTGTGGGAAACGCGGTATTATTCTGCACGAAGGTCATTTCCCTCTAAAGATACCTTATCTTAACACTTCGGCATTAGTAGAGCTCTTGTTCAACAACTTCTCCCAGCAAACAACTCTTCTCTTCTATTCTTAATCACAACGGCATCGACTCAATCACTCAAAGTTCTCAGGAATGAGTCGCTTATTTCCTCAGGTTTAGAAAAGAGATGTTTGTCCTCTTTAAGTCACCAGACTTTTTTTTTTCAACAGTCTCTTTTGACTGGTTTACACTCTCAGAGACTCGTACCAATTGGTCAATTGGCCATGCCATGTCATCACAGCGTCTTCAGATGGTTCCTTGTTTGTCAAACCTTGAACAGATGCACAATCCTGAATCAACGTTTTTATCTGCTTATCAGACAGCTTCTACAGACGTGTGATGATCTGTAGAGGAGGAGAAAGGTTAGTTTAAACTGTCACGTCCTGGTAAACTGAGTGTTGAGATCCTCACGCAGCATCTGTGCTGCTGGTATAATCCAGACTAAAGATGAACTGATGTGGACTCGTGTGGTGCCAGTTCACACATGTTTCACTGCTGAATCTACCAACTCAGCTAGATTGTTGTTTGAAACTCTGAGAAGCTCAGACAGGGCAGAGAAAATGAGTAAAACAAGAAAAACACGTCGCCAATACTGACAAAGTAGAGGAGCATAGACAGCTAAAGCAATGTCCAGCTTTAAATCATGAGGAACTACAGGAACATCACGATGAGGAGTTTGGCCATGAAAAAACTCTTCAACTCAATGGTGATGTCATCAGATCGAAGATGAAGAACCAATCAGAAGATCTGAAGCTGAACTGTAATGTACTGGCACAAAGATGAAAGATGTAAAAGCGTAAAACCGTTAATTGTTTGGCCTTTTGCTAAAAAATGGGATGCAATGAAAGTATAGTATTTAGATTTATCATGTAGTTGAAAATGAAGCCATTTATACGTTTTTGTAAAAAAAAAGTACTGGATTTTCTATTTTTACATTTCAACATGATGTTGAGATATTTTATTTTTACACAGGGACTTTATGTGTAAAATGTGTCCTGTGACTTGCTAGAGGAATTTAGTTTTCATGTGCTTTATTTGTCACTTTGCCTCTTATTTTTGGAATCTTGAAAATCCACTTTCAGAGATTAACACAATTATATATAATTATTACAAAAAAAGTTTAAGTTCCCAAACAGTCTGTCAACCTTACCCTAACCCTAACTCCGGTTTATTAAGGTACATGATGTCAAACATAAAGGATTACAGGACTGACTTAATGTCTTAGTCTTAGATTTTACGTCTCAGTGGCGCGTGTTGACTTTGACTTACTGGTGAAAGTTTGATTGTGAAGTCTAGTCAGTGAGTGAGCTGGAGTGGATTTGTGGGTCGGTAGATAAAGTCTAGAAATACAAGTCGTTTTCTAAAACAGTTTTCTCCTCTCCTCGTTTTCAGAGGAATCAAGAAGCTACAACAGACACGATTGACCAGGACAAGCTGAATCAGTGTTGAATCAGTTGTCTTCCTTCAGCTCGTTTCGTCACATTGTAACGGTTTTATTTCCTTGTTCAATCTTCAGACAGAATCAATTGAAGCAATCACTTCTACAACGAAAGAGAATTGATCTAACACCTTTCCTTTCTGAGATTGCCTGAATCTTTTTAAAAATGCTGAACAGCAGCTTCAACCTCTGTGTTCACTGATTTTGTTCTAGTTCTCAAATATATGTTTTATGTCTTATTTCAAAGACATTTCAAATATAAAAATCCATTAAAAAACATTAAAACAATGCTTTATTTTATAGGTGCATCTACCTGCTTGATAAATAACTGTCATAGGCTAGAAGATAATATTTAATTAAATAGAACTTAAATAGTGCATGCATACGGAACTTATAAGCAATGCACTTGCCTTGATGTTGGTAATTGCTATTTACTTAGTATTTATTTTACGAATAATTTTTCAACAAATGTTCAAAGGCTTTTAAGCAGCCAGTAAATGTCTATTTTTATATATAATGTTGAAATAGATGCTAACGTGTTGACACACACATTAACGGCCGTAAGAGTGTTTAGATGTTTAAGCAGAGGAAACCGGAACGCACCAGTCTGTTCCAGTGCGGCTTTCCGACTGACACCGAAACACTCCAAACATCGCTCACCTTGTCCGGCTTGGGTTTGTTCTGAAGCAGCTGTTCCAGGTAAAGGTCGGACAGAACCGTGCGGCTGCTGCTGACGCGCTCCACGGCCACGGCGACTTCATTCTTATCGCAGTTTAACGTCATCGTCCAGTTGTTGTGGGAGGGAGGTAAAAAGTGAAGAGCGACTTTGATTCGCTGAATGTCAACAAAGGGCAGGTCTTGGAGCTCGCAGCGAGAGTCCAGGACGCGATAGGCGAACCGAATCACGACCGAAGTCCGGAGTTTGCACCAGGAACGCCGCTGTCAGATAACATAAACATCGTTGAGGGGAGGGGCGAACTGCTGCTGCGCCCCTCTGTAGTACGTAATGACGTCGGTTTCGCGTTCACCACGGGCGCGAACGTCATGAATATTAAGTAAAAACGTCGTCGTTGCGTGCAATCCGATTGGCTGAATGATGAAGATGAAGGGTTGACCATCTTTTCAGAGAGCTGAATGTGGACGGATGTGCGATCGCGTGATTTTTCACGTTTCACTTCTTCATTTAGCAGACGCTTTGATTTAAAGTCCTTTACGTTGCATTACACTCTTATCAAAACCAAATTTACTTCGTTGATTGAATATGACATACCACCAATCCCCCCCGGAATTAATAAAGTATGTGTTTCATCTCATATTATTTTATGAATTGCAAACTGTTTTGTGGATGTGCAATTAAGGAGTGTTCTAGTTTTGTGTTTTTAAATTGTGACAAAGTACGTAGTATTTTTTTATATATATATTATTCAGAATAAGAATGATTCACTGCACGAGTGCATGTTTAAATTTGAATTTGCAAAGTAAGCAACGAGTTGTGGAATGTTTTAAATCCATCCACGAGAGGTCGCACTTGAATTAAAACTCAGTTACCCTTCAGCCCCAATCCAGCTTCAATGACACTGCAGCTTCTGGTCCACAATTCTGATCGTTCTTTTCTGTTATATGATTCTCATTGGGAGTGGAACTTACCTCGCTTTTGTTGCTCCCTGGAACACAATGAAAAGTGTATTACTGATGTGCAATCGGGAGGCGATCGTGAGGCCGTACCTCTCCTGTCATTATGTAAAGAAACACCATGTAAAATAAAATAATAAAAAAAAATGAATCAAGTATATTTCGTAAGTGGTTTGCACTTTAAAGTTACTTTCCATTTAACTTTGCCATTCTTTGACTTTTATTTAAAGGCAGCAGCCAGCCAAACCTCACCATACGGTATACGCAGTGACTCATATAATATTCACTGAAAGCATATTGCGGTCTCTGTGTGTGTTAAGGATCAAACAATCTTTAACAAAAAGCCCTTAATATAACTGATCTATAATGTAAATTTTTTTAATCAACCACTGTATGTGTGTAACGTGTTGAGCGGTCATAAATTGCTTACCAATAGGCACTAGGTGAGGCAGTGAGGCACGCAGTTCTAGCTCGTGCTAGGGGGCACCCCCAAATGAATTAGCTATAGCTGGACTATAGTCAAAATAGCCATCCAGGTATTATATCTAAATTTGACTTCCGATCAAAGCCAAATATGTATAAAGAAGGTATCTACAAACGGGCTGTCGATGCTTCTCCTCAGTAGGAAGAGCATGGAATTCATTTATAAGTAAGAGAAAGACAATACTAACATGTTTATTTGAATGTCAGTCAGTACAGCTTGTTTTCTGGTTTGTTATGATCAGGCAGCTTGGCTCCCCCTGGCGGCCACACTGGAAAGCGGAACGGCTGGCAGCTTGTCAGTTTCACCTGACACCTGGAAGCAATACGCCTTATTCAGCCCGCAGCCATCTTGAATCGAAAATGAGGCTCTGAGGGATAGCAGTCCACAGCGCCCACTATAGCGTATTGTTTTGTACCGGGATGCCGATCGTTCAGCCGGACTAAGACAAACCATCATTTCCACAGAACCATAAAGTTTCCACAGGACAAACAACTTCAGAAAGCCTGGAATATTAAAGCCTGACGGTACACAGGACCTAACTTTCAGGTAGGTTAATGTTGCATTAGTTTTCAAAAAGGATACTAGCCTGTGGCTAATTGCTAATTTCTAATGTGAGCGTGTTTATATACAGCTTTGTTTACATACAGCTAAATGTGATTGTTTTACTACTTAATGTCTCATTTTTTGTATAGATTACGAAGAACACAAGACGTGCTCTAAACATTTCTCGCCGGAGTGTTTTTCAAGAACATTGACTGGAAACAGAAAAACTCGTGGAAAATTCGGTCCCGTCTTTGTTCTAGTCTTTAAGCTAGTTATGAAAAATGCAATAGCTTTATCGCAATCCTCTATGTAGCATGCTAAGCTAAAGCTAACCTCACAAGAAAGTCGAAAACGTCTCTTTTTACCTTCAACATCGTGGATATAACTCGTCAAGAGGACACTCCCGGAAATACTGGATGCTTCTTCAGCCCAGGACTCGACAATATTAGTTGTGAGAGGACGAAGACAAGATAAGTTTGTAGTCCACACAGCCGTGTCCTGTTGTTTTGATTAGGCGCTGCAGGACCGCTATCCCTCACAGCCTCGTTTTCAATTCAAGATGGCCGCGGGCTGAATAAGGCGTATTGCCGTGTAGTTACAAGGAGTTCACTGAGACTGAGGAGCTGTCCTCGAACTTATTACTGGTATACAAATTGTAGAAGCCACGTCCGTGTGGTTCGTGTTTTGTTTAAAATTCTTTTGGGTGTTCTGAGTTTCATCATTAAATCTTCGTTTTGCAAACTCTACCGTCATCCACGTCTTCACATTGTCACACTAAAATGTAAAATGTTGAACAAAACACATTGACTGTTGCCAAAAAAATTCTCTGTATAGTCAATGATGTCAACTCAGCACCAGCCATGAACCTCACCACACGTCACTGGTTTCGGCTGTAGAGACTCTACAAAGTGTGAAGCAACCAGTCATGTAAGTTTGACTAACACACATCAGAGTTACTGATGATTTCATTATTCTCCTGTTGACCTGGAGGTTTGCTGAATACATAAATTCTGCAGACTTTCAACCAGAGTACAACTGAGTTTCATTTTATTTTGAATAATTCATCAGGTGGATTCTCATCAAATCTTGTAATGCAGTTCTTCCTAAGCAGGGAGATCACTCTCTTAAGTCCAGAGTCTTTTGTGAGCCTTGATTATCTGTGGCTTAGCAGCCACAATCCAAGTATTGACTGGTCCAGAATCTGAATCTCATGTTTAAGTCATGCCAACAGTGCTCAGAACAGACAGACTTGCTCGGAGCGTCTCACAATACCACTAGCATTTTCCATATTTATTCTCAAACATCAAGAACTCATCAGATCCTCAAATCCACATCCCATCCCATGTATTTTTTTTGTTTTTTTTTCACTTCAAAGACCCCTACAATTATCTTCCACAGCCATGTTCTTTCTGCTCTGCATTCGCTTTGACTTAAAGACTGAAGCAGATAGTCGTTCAGAGAAGTGGGCAGCACGGCTACTGTTCAGAGGTGTTTGTGTATTTCTGGTGTTTTTAAGGATCTTTAGAAGGTTCATTGAAACTGAATATCAAATCTCAAAATGGTTTCTCCTGCCAACCCTGGCTTCCATCCATCAAGTGAATCTCCACTTTTTAAAGTAAATAATTCAAAGTAGATCAGCAAAAGCAGTTTAACGTGTGATTGTCATCAATTTCTTCTGATATTTTTTGAGCAAATGTCCCATTCCAACTAGGATTAACCGCTGGTTTCTTGCCAATCAGAAGAATTTGGATTCTTCCAGATGCACATCTGTTGTCCTCTGGCTCAGTTGAAGTGTCACATCCGCCACAGGACTGTATGTAAGCAGAGGCCGCTTTTGCTTTGACACGGTGGATGTTCACATCGTGACCCGTTGTTAAAGTTGACATGTCATCAATATGTGGCTGGCGAAGTAGAAGAACCATACTGTAGGTGCCATGACAATGTCAGAACAAGGTATTTTCCATGTGCTTACTCTTTCCTCACCCCAAGGCCTTTAGTTAAACCAAAGCACATGAAATCATCACAACATTTTGTTCTCTGTAGGCTGTATTTTAGTTGCAATGTTAAAGTTTTCTGTTTCCAAAAGGATCCGAACAAAGGGAGGACTGCGTGAGCTGAGTCAGTGTAGATACATAGTGAGTCTGGCCGTTTGCCAGATGTTGTTCCTGCAGTGAGGGCGTTTATTTTAGCCAGCGGAGCTGTTAACAGCTTCGTGAGAACGGCTAACCTAATCCTCCAGCAAGACTACTGATGACCTTTAAAACCATTCAGATGTTTAACATCTTATGTAGATTACAGAACCATGATACAATCTGAAAATGCCTCCAACGCCATGATTTTTGTCTATTATCACCTATTCAATGATCCATTTTCTGAACCACTTTTCCATTTCTGGGTCACCAGGAGCTGGATCTCAGCAACTCTTGGTCTGTAGGTGGGATACACACCCTGGATTGGTGGCAAACCTAGACACTTTCTATGTGTTGCATATTCCGGTTCTCAGATATGCATTGAATAACTGTTGTAGGGGGACCAGAGACCTAAGGAACCCCACACAAACATGGGAATAATGTACAAACTTCAAACAGTAAGTACATCTATTCTTCAGTAGGTAAAAATTGACTGAAACACTCGCAAGTGATTCACTTTTTCTTGTCCCTTAGCTCCTTTGGTGGAACACCGAGGCGTCCCCAAGTCATCCTGAAGGCTTCATTCCTTCAGCATCTCCTGGGTCTGAACGTCCACCATGTGCAATAATTCCAAACAGCTGATCTGACTCATCTTATGAAGCAGCTGAATTTTAAGGTCCTCTTGGGTGATCCAACAACTCTGTGTGCTGATGCAGAGTTGAAGCCGCAGTTCTTCTCACAGAAAACGTAAGATTGGCAAAAGCGAAGACTGAATCTTGGTTGAACTTTCTTTCTCACGCTATCAGGACAACAATAAAAAAGTCTCAGGATACTCTTTCTCACCAACTGTCTTTGTATGTGTCTGGAGCATCAGTTGCCATGTTTTGGTTTTGTGGAAAGTACAGTCAATATTCTGAGGAACTGGGCCTGAAGAGCGACGTTTGAGCAGAACATTTGTTGAAATTTTCTTCAAAATCCCCTGAATTACGGATAGTAAATCATGATGCTTGCAGTGGTATACAGATTACAAATTGTTTTGCAAAGTGGCTTTTGTTCTGAGTTTACATTAACATCTTGTTATGTAGAAGGGAAAGGCCGTTCTGTATGTAGTATAAGTCTTTATTTGTAAAAAGTCAGTTGGTTATTCATAACCCTTTTTTTGTACCACACACTGTAACATCTTGTATTAGTAAAAAACACATTTTGCTCAAACACCTATAAAAGCCAATTGACACCATTACATTAATTGGCACTGACAAAATAAATAAAAAGAATAGAAATCAGTAAACAACGTAAATAAATAGCCAATGCAAAAAATATATAAATAAAAGATAAAAATAAAAAAATACAACTTTATACTTTACAAATGTTGATTTTATGAAGACAAATCAAACCCCGATCATCAAAAATAATCACATCTCACTAATTCAACAGAATCAAACCAAGAGCTTCTGAACGAAACCAGTACAACACAAAAACAGTATGCGCTTCACTTCAGGGCGAGATGTTGAGTAAAAATAGATCTTCTTTCCTGGAGAAACACCAACAATAATAGCCAACAATTCATCAAAAGAATACAACAAATACAGGCAACTAGAAATGAAAGAAACGTTACCGTTGAACTGAGCAAACGCCCGAGTGTTGGCGCTTTGCGGAGAATTCCGTCAGAGAAGTTAGTACTTTACTTGTGTGTGCTGAGTTTATCTGTTTGCAGATAAACCTCCCCGACAATCTGCTGCACCGCAGTTTCACGTCTCGCACCGGGTCCGTGTCCCTGCGTTTCATGGCTTGAATATTCGTCCTGTTGTTCTGATCAACAAGACCAAAGCGGTTCTAGTCTACTGAGATTCTAACAGCTGCTCTATCTACTCTTATCTCTATGTGAAGAACAAACAAAAGCAAGTGAATGTGAATAGATATAGCCATAAAAATGTGTTTGTTTGTGTGTATGTGTGTGTGTGTATAAGATCCTTATTCTCTCTCCATTCCAGGAGTTTCTTATCCATTTTATTTTGAGTTTCATCATTTCGTCTTTACTTCTTTCTATGTTTAGGGGTCAATCGAAGGGCATTTTCATTGTTTTGTGCAGAAGATGGTTGGTTTTAGAATAAAAACCAAAGCAAAAGGATAAACCTCTCAGAAAACACATGCAAAACGGAAGCGGACGTCAGTTTTTTTTCTGGCTGGTTGTGGCGGGAGATGGTTTGTTTGGGAGAAAGGATGCCCGGTGCTGTGAAAGCTGCCCATGCCAGTAGCACAGAGGCTCGCTGATACTACCAACTGCCCTGTTTTCTTCATGCAATAAGAAATAGAAGTGAAAGATATCATATTTACAGTACAATTCACATGTAATTACACATATACACAAGAGGCAAGAAAAAAAATCACATTTAAATCTGTTTTTCTGCTTCCTTCTCTCCTGTTAATGAAGGGATGAGGCGATGCTGAGAATACGCCGTGGTGGTGACGTGCGATGGGCGAACATGAGTGCTTTTGTGCGAATAAACACCAACATTCTCACAGATTTAGGCCTTTACCCTCTTTTGTTTAAATGAACCAGACACGCACCTTCAAAGGTTTACAACGAAAGCAAACTGAAGACAAAAAAAGGAAAAACACACAGAAATCCGGTGACGCTGACGATATTTCACTCATCGAATCACATTCTCCGACACGTCGCTTCATTCAGCCACTGCGCATAGCGTCTACTGTCGCTTTCCGGATTTTCGTAAATTTCTAAATATGGATTTCTGTGCTTCTCTAGCACATTTATCTTTGAAGCTTAAAGATGAGAGGTCACGTGAAACAGCTTGTGTAATTGTGGCTTTCTGTAAGTGTGGCAAAACTCGGACAATTTACAGTAAATACATAAAAGGCTCTTAAAAATGTAACCAGTTTTGAGGTGGTAAAGCTAGTGAATCAGTAAGAGTGTGTATAAATCGCTACATCTACAAGAACAATCTTCTTTCAGTCGGATCAGCGAATCTAAGTCTGTATTTACTGATCGCCTCTGAAACAGTAATGGAATTGATTTTTGCAGCGACGTGACACGAGCGCAGATGTTGTTCGCTCAGTCGTACGCGTTTCAGGTGACCGCTGCAATGATGCTTTTTATGCGCGATAAAATCTGCTCACACTGGACGACATTGTGCGGAGCTTCAAACACGCAGAAGAAATCTGGGTATACCAGACAAATATTCCAACCCCTAGTTTCAGTTTTAGCAAATACAGAAATGAAAGACGCAAAAAGATGCGGGAATTTCACAAAATGGCGCATATTTGTTTGAATTTTCAGACGCAAACCAACTTAGTTAAGACAGCTGTGTAAAGTGTTAAACGCTGCATTGCTACATTGTGTTTTGACCACACAAGTATATTTAAACTATTATCCTTGAATGGATATTTAATATTTTTCTAAATAAAAATAAGATGTTGCCCGTGCAAACCAGCCTCGAAATAGAGTTCCACATATCTGTAAAATTAAAGTTCAATGCTCATGCAATCCTCCAGAGAGTAAAACTAAAAAACGTACTATTGCTCTGATAGGAAATGTTTACTTTGGGTAATAACTGAATTCAATTTTGTATCCTATACGTGTTTTTACATAAAGACGTATAAGTTTTACTGGCTGTATGATGTACTGACTTTGTATCCTATACGTGAGCTTTAAGCGTGATTTCGAAACGTTTTGAAAATGAGGACATTTTTTATTTGATCATATCAAAGGATATACGTAAGTGTAAAATTTGATGTAGTCTCAATTTTTTTGTCATTAGGAAAAACACTTGCATTTGCAACCGTAGGTGTAAATATTTCAGATTATTAAAGTAATAACAGTAATAACTACCAAAACCGGTTTTCCCCGATTTTTCACCAACAACTCTCAATAATAAAACAAAAAAAAAAACATTTAACCGACATTGCAAAAAAACCCATCATCTCTGACCAACTCTGACAGCTCCGCTCACAGTGATGAGCAGATACTGGTACGAATACACACAACCTTCGACACATAATGAAATTTGAGAATTGTTGAATCTGATTTTGGTCGAGAATGTTCTCTAGAAGCGATTAGCCTGTACCAGAAGGTAAAAGTGATCAGAGTACAGTGATACAGGACATTTTAAGGCTTCGATTGAATTAAATATTCTCACTTCACAAAACGAATGTGTTTGCATTGTATTGCTCTGAAATTACTCACGTTAAGTGATTGTGTTAAGGCAAATCTTCCAGAGACAAAGGCCAGTGAACTGGACTCATGCCAGAAATTTGTTGGTGCTACAATAATAATCTAATGAACTCTAGCAGTGCTCAGCTCCAACTCGTCTACAAATAAACCAATTCTTGCCTTGAACTTATTGAAAGCCAAAAATGGACATTTTCAGAAAAGCTGCATAGTGCAAGCGAGTCTTCTGAAGAAGATATGGACCACACTAACATTGTGAGTCCATCTACTATGGAGCATTTCTTACTTGTTATTGTTGTGTCAAGCATCAGAACAAAGCTTCGCAAGACTGGTAGGCAACACGCTCAAGCCATTAGCAAAAAGTTTAGCATTAGCATTTTATTTTGCCAACTTGTCTCAAATTTAAGAGAATCTAGAGCAGTCCTGGAGAAGTCTTGGCTACTCATGTCTGCTTGAACCAGTTTGCCTAGATGTTTGAAAGAAGAAACACTGCAATGTGTCTACATTTGATTCTATGCTATTGTAAATATAATTAATGCACTCTGCATTTATTTTTTGTTGTTGTTTTATACAAAGACCTTCAAGACTAGGACTGTGGCTTTAATCGGAAATTAAGCTCTAAAAAAAAAATCAAATAAAGTGGATCACTATTCACAGGCCAACGGACAGCAGCATTGTAGGCTTCAACATCAAAGCTTCTTAGTCAAAACAAAGACGCTGAAACATTGAAGTTTTTGTTCATGATTAGTGGCTTTTTTTCTACTTGTAACTAAATTACGCAACACAAAAATTCTGTTCATATTCAAAACTATGTGCTACCATTACAAGCACAACAAAGTTTACACAACGCTAGCCGAGACTTAAGTGGGGCCTGTTTTTTGGGGGAGGTCTGATATTTCAAGAAAGAAATTGCACTAGGGCTTTTTTAACAATAACCACGGACAAAACACTAGTATCCAATACAACAACAACCCCAAAACTATACCACCTTGATTTCAACCTTGTCAAAGGATAAATAAACATCTGATCAATAGATGATGTCAATGTCGACTTACAAAAAGAGAACTGAAAACGCCACACCTAAAATGTCACTTTTTGCTGAGAAATGTAACTTATGTAGTCATGACTGAAAATACGAACTGGTAAAACTATGCTGTACCATGATGAACTTGAAATGCTGCGCTACGGAACTTAATTGAGTCATTTCAGTCAATTTTGTAACTTTATGTAGCATTGGCATAAATTAACTCATATCTCTCATATATTAACTGTATCATGTACAATATCGTCAATCGAAATCTTCTAAACTGCCTGTTCACCCCGAGACAAATACTGATACTTTCTACTGAAAGTCTTCTTAAATATCTTTTAAAACGTGCGCTTTTAGAACTGTGAAAAGCGCCTTACAAATACTCATTATTATTATTATATTATTATAAAACTAAATGAGCAGGTTCACATAACCTCAGTGCCATTTCATTACTCAGGACAGTATTTTTTTATTTTATCGAATCACACTACTTGTCTGGTCGACCAATGAAATCGCAGCGTCTGGTCTGTGAAAAGGAAGAGGTCTCGGGGAAAAGGAAGGGGGTTAATGGAGGTAGAGTGGCTGGTTTGAATTTTCTATGGGTCATACTGCCACCTTCTGTCCGGGAGCGGATTTTCATGTCACTTGTCACTAATGCCAATGTCAATTTGTTCTGCCATATGAAATATAGTCAGAAAGTGTATGAGTTGTTCGTCCTCGTGTGAACAGGCCGTCAAGGATTGCGACATTTTGACCAACCACACACATCTCAAGCAAAACATATCTACATTTTCTACATTAGTGCAGATTTGCTTGGAACTGCTACTCGTAGTAACTGTGCATGTCTGGCTTTGCACTGAGAGAACTGGCTCCCTTACACAGGCGTTATGGTCATGCTAAAAAAAAAATGAAGCAGAAACCCTTCTGAAGTGTCTCTTTGATCCTTTGCTGATAGTAACAAAATGTCACTTCTTTCAAGTACAACAATCCGCTCTTTTGGTTCATCTGATTCCGTTTTTTTCTGTTGTGGTAGGTAAGGTTGATCAGCGCTCTCTCTCTCTCTGTGGAGGGATCACTGACGTGTTATGCTATGATGAGCTGCTACAAAGCTACTAGACTGCTGAGCTGTGAGGTCTGAGGCCTGCTCAGAAGATCGCTGATGTTAGCATAACTAGCATAACTAATCTGCTCTGAGCATCAAAAACAGTGAATAAGCTTGAATGAAAGACAGCGGATGGAAAATGGATTCATATGGGCAAACAACTGGCCACCTCGAAAACGTAAATCAAAAGAATTACAAAAATAAAACGCCAAATGATGCTCACACAGAGAAATGAACTTTAGGCCTTTTTGGTTGTCAAATCAGTTCATGGCTTTTATCGGACCTTTTGCCCCTAAAAGACTCTGCTTGTTTTCCTGATTCCGCGAATGTAATTCACCTTTAGGATTCAATTAGAAGATGCACGACCTCCGCGCTGTGGATGCTGCTGCGGCGCTTCGAGAAAAAAGTAAAAGACGGTCCGGCCCTCTGTCAGCAGATGATGAACCGAGGACACGTCCTTCAGGTCTCACACAGGCACATTGTAGAGAAACTAAAACACAAGCTTGTCGTTTTTTTTTTCTCAGATGAAATACTACAATGGCTAAATATATACAATATGAGATCACACTGAATGGTCGATTTAAACATGAACCACATAAAAACATGGTCCCATCCACCGCTGAATGCACAATTCTATTTTCTTTGCATTTTTTCTTGTTACATTTCTAGCGGAAAGATGAACACTTGGACCAAAACCTTCAATCCGATTCCTTAAAAAACATTACAGCTCACGAAGCGTTTCTTTAACCGCGAACAACACAATAGGAAATGGATCAACAGAGCAGGATGTAAAAGAAGGCCGTGTAAGGCTGTCGAATGGATGGATGGATATCTCTCATGTTCCTTCTGGTGGGGTGAGGGACAGTTTGTGCCCTCCAAAATCAAAAAGACAACAGGTTTTAGACAGAAATCCTCTAGGCGTATTTCCTAGGGTAAAAGCCATAATCAGAGTGGAGAGTCAGAGAACGATTGATGTACAGGGAAACGAGCGGATCCGCGAGACCAGTCCTCACAGGAACACGCAAGCCACTTCTGATCAAGAACCGTGGTTCGCTGATCGCATTGATAAAAAGAATCCTTTTCATCTCACTTTTTTTTTCTTAGCAAAAATGTCATGCAGTTTTTAGTTCCGTATCTTGTGATGGGAAACGAACGTCTGTTTTCACATCTTTACGATGAGGGGAGAAAAAGCTATTTCTGTAGATTTTTTTTTTATATTAATCTTAAACATTCAAGTCATTCTATGAATTTTTTTACACAAGAAAAGTCTTCAGATTTCGCACACGGTGTGTATATAGAAATATAGTATATAGAAATATGCATATACAGTTGTAATAACTTGAAATTTTGTGTACACGTACTTTCCAATTGTATCAAAGCCAATTCAGTGTGCTCTTAAAATATGGCCAGTGTTTCCTAGGGGAACGGATTTCAATTTACGTAATACAACCAGTAGATGAGGTTGAAAAATCCAAAAGTGATGGGAAAAATGACACGAGACCATTTGTCAATGGTGCTTACATCCGCCAAGTTTGGGATTTTGAGCTTCAGCTTGGATGAACGCCTCCTTAGCCGACAATTGGGACGGCTGCGCATGGTGCTTCGGTCCAAAGAGTGATGGCTGAAGCCGTCTCGTGAACCCATAGGCTTGCGGAACTGCACTCCGGAGCTGTCGAAGGACATGACGGAATTCCGTGAGTCGCTGACGCTGCTGCCCACGTCAGTCGGCATCACCTCATTGTTCATCTCTAATGTAGTGAGAAGAATGTTTCCATAGGCATCCACCTGGAGACACAAATACGTCATGAGTGAGGTGATATTACAACACCAAGAGCATTTTCAGTGACTTACTGGGAGCAAAAACCTAAAGCCACAATGTTATTGGATGTTATTGGGTTCGTACACTGCCATTGACAATGCAGCCAGCAATCTTTGAAGCTAACACAGACCATATAAACATTAAAAAAGATGCTTGTGTTTTCCAGTGTTGTTTATATTATTGTGTAGTTGTCTTTTTTTCTGCACAGCTGAAAAACTCATTCCAACATATTCGGAGTTCATCAAGTCAGGAACTACTGTGATCAGGTTAATAACCACACACACACACACACACACACACACACACCAGTGTGATATTAAAGGCACATACCCCGACTTTCCTCTGCTCCTCCAGGTAGAGATTCCTGCGCTGCGTGTACGACCTGAGTGTGTTGCTTTGAAAAGGTGCTGGAATGGAATCCTAAAGAACAATTGATAGGATAACTAAGTAAAACAAAACTAAATCAAAACATCCAAAAAAACTTATTTTTTAACTTCTGACCACACATAGTTTTTTTCTTTTTAAATTTTTAAATTTAATTCTCTTAAACTGAATGCAGTACTATTGTTTCGGTCAATGTTTAATTTAAGCCATTAAATTCAACCAAAATCCACCAGCATTATTTTCAAAGCTTTAAATGAAATAGAAGTTTATACTTTTTAATGATTTTGTAACGTGTCCAGGGAATGAGAACATGACGTAATGACCAAACTTTACTTAATTTAGCCATTTGGCAGATGCTTTTATCCAAAGCGACTTACAAAAAGTGGAGCAAGTGAAGCAATTTGTCTAAAAAGGATACAGTAGGCTATATAACAAAACTTACTAGACAGAACAGCATGACAGTCAGTAGACACACTAGACAAAACGTTTTGTTGTTGAGGTGCTGGTGAAAGTGCTTTTTAAACGTTGTGAATGTTGTAAATGTTCAGAGATAAAAATAAACAGGGATAGATGAATTGTTCCACCAAACAGCAGAACTGAACGAGAGAAGGTTCTCATGAGAGATTTCAAGCCTCTTTGTAGAGGGACTACTAGACGACGTTTGTTCTCAGATAGTAAACTACAATCTTATATTTGATTTGAAACGCCAGAGACTTGCATTAAATGATTAAATTAGCATGTTTTATCACTCACTGTAAGTTTTAAAAGGTATAAAAGAAGTGGTATTTGAAGACTTTTAGTCAGAACTATGTTTCGATCAGGTTCACACAGCAAGGTACAATCACTTGGGATGACACTAGAGGGAACTCCGCTAAACGCCAGAGGTGGACTCAATCTCCAGATTTGTTCAATACCTTTATCTGGCTCTCAGAAGCTGGGATAGGCAAAAAAACAAATCGACACAGTTCTGGCTCTTGCAGAAACAGATATGACTGTCAGATCTAGGCGGCGGCTAAAGTAATAGCTTTTGCAGACAGCGTGACTAAACGAATGAAATAGCTTGGGTTAGGGAACGTCTTTTTTGATGTCACAAAAATAAAGTTGCTATTGTTGTTTTACCTGTACTGTAATGTTGCTTTACATAGGCATTACATATTCTGGTAATCCGAGTGGCTGTACATTTGTCTACTAGAGACAAACACTCGATAGAGTCTAAGTGGATGTCTGACAGTGAGCCCTGATGTTCAAACATCAAAGCACCTGGAGGTTCTGGTCAGATCTTTCCATGAGGCCGCACTATTCAAACACAAATGTGTTTCAATTGCGTGCTTCACCATTGGGACCAAAATCGTGGGAAAGTTGGTTATGTTCTGCCAAGGTGACAGTTTAAAAGCATAAAAGTGATTCTAGTTTAATCACCGGAACAATTAATCAAGTGAAGTGGCACGTCTCAGTCTAAGTTTTACAAGTTTAACTTTACAGGCAACTAGGCAGTCAATATGACCATTTTGGATTTATTATCCTCTTTACTACAAGAGCAAAGATTGTGATTCAAAATCTCTGGAAATACAAACATGGTTGGGACGATCAAACCACTAGAACTGAAAGAGAATGGCAATCCTGGTTTGGAGAACTCCCAAAACCAGTCTGACAATCCCACACACATGAAACCCAGATGACCTTGCGGTTGGCTGAGAGCTCCATGTGTTGTTCCAAAGGAACTTAATTACAGAGTTTGACTGGCACCAATGACTGAATATATGTATGCAACAGCATGTAGAAGCAACCCAAACATTTATACCAAATGTCCATGTGGTGATTTAATGGTTTTGTGAGTGATCATTGTCAACTGACCTGTTCTCTCAGACGCTTCTCCTCATAGCGAGGACGCTCGTTGTTGGCTTTGTTCAGCCGCTCATTGATCTTTTTCTGCTGCTGAGGTCCCCGTCCGAAAAACACGTAGTTTACAAAGGCATATTCAAGCAGGGCCAGGAACACGAAGACAAAGCAGCCCATGAGGTAGACGTCAATGGCTTTCACATACGGGATCTTTGGGAGGGTCTCTCTCAGGTGGGTGTTGATGGTAGTCATGGTGAGCACCGTAGTTACACCTAGAAGGAAGACAGCCTCAGGGTTATATTACACCAGAAGAAGATTTGAAAACACATCAAGGTGATTAATACATTCTGTTACATTCCTAAAGAACAGAAACAACCTACTACATAATAATAGTATTGTCATCTAATTGGAAAATTATGTTTATTAGGACCAAAGAAAGCACAAGATACAGCTAGATACTTTTTTGTCAATTTACATCTGTACACAAAAATGAAAACCAGAGAAAGGAAAAGGTGCAAGAAGCAAGACAGATACTTTTGATTACAGGACATGTGGGGATTATTTGAAGGACGTATGAGGTTGGGGTCAGTTCACTGAAGCAGACAGTTTCCTCATCAAGAATGGGTGATCTATGGGTGGCATCAGTGTCTGTAAGTGTTGCAGTCATCTTAAGACCAAGGCTGCAATATGTTCCCAGAAAACAGTAACTCGGTTGGCCTTGAATGGAGATGTGTGAGTGGTGGAGACACAAGCTTAAACTGATCATTTACATCAAGGTCTACATTTGAGTAGAGTAGGACTCTTAGGAAAAAGAAAGGAAAAAGAAAAACTTTTAATTCCTCATCAATTTTCAAAAACACAGTCAAATCGTAGTTGGCTTGGCACTTCGTCCTCAGTGCATGAAGAAGTTTTTAAAGCATCCTATAACTTGGCCATCAGTAAAACGTCAGTCACCAGCATAATTTGGTGGTCCAACCGGCCGTCCCGTGTATTCCATCTCTCTTTGTACGTATGTTAAAAGTCAGCCCGTCAATCTGACCCGTCTTCTGATGTGATTCCGACATTCGCACACTCAGAAACTTTTGATTCTATGGTCAGTGGGGCATCAAGCTAGCCTCACATGGACTTTCTAGTCGTTTCTAGACAAGTATCCATAGACATACTTGCACCAATCAGTACCAAACTCATTTCAAGAAACTAATATATGAATAGATCTTTTGCATCTTCAACAGACAGTTGCTCTAGACCAGGGGTGGGCAAACTTTTTGATTCGCAGGCCACAACAGGTTCTAACATTTGACAAACGGGATGGACCGGGCTTCCTGGTCCAGCAGCTGTCAATCACATTCTCACCAGCCAATCAGAGGAGGGCCGCCCCCACAAAGCTGGTGCCAAAGGTTCAAACGAAAAAAAATGAAAAAATCTGAAGCGAAAAACAAATTTCAAACCAAATTGGGACAATTTTGGTTTGTTTCTTAGAAACTTACGTTTGATATTTTTGGCATTCGATTCCACAGACTGACAATGTAAAAATAAATGTCAAAAATATACTGGTACAATTCTTTTACATGTTTGGTTCTGCTTTTCAAAATGTGTTACATAAAAAAATTAAATAAACCTTCATAACAGATTTACCGAATTAACATAAAAAATATCTGACTTTCATTTAAATTTCACAAGTTCGGCGGGCCAGATTAAAACATTAAAAGGGCCGCATGTGGCCCCCGGGCCGTAGTTTGTCCACCCCTGCTCTAGACAGACAGAATGCCAAGTTTTCGTGCATCCTGGACATATCTAGATGCCAGTATTCCCTGAGGGCCAAGGGATTCCCCTGGGATTCTTCTTTGTAGAAAACCTTTATCCAACGCACTCAGAGACCAGCTAATTAATTCCATTTTGGAGAACATTTCCTAAAGCAGAAAATCAGGGAGCACAGGAATAACAGAACGACAGCTGCATGCAAGTAGATAAGTGGGAAACAGTCGGAAGACAGGTCTGATTGTGTCGAAGGGAGGAAAAGAAAAATGAAGAAAAGAAAAGAGAAATAACAAAAATTAAAGAGAGAATGGCTTAAAAAAGCCACAAAAATATGGTGACCAGGTGAAATCTGTGTGCCAACATGGAGGTGGCCACCATATTCATTTCTTCTGAGCAGTTTACTCTTGCCGACCAGTCTCACTGATCTGGAATCAGTACAGTGTATACTATGCTGTACATGTGAGACTTTACCCACCAAGACCAGTCTATTTAGTATCTGGCCAATTGTCGCGTATAGAAATCTTTATGGTTGACAACCTTTGAAAAGGGAGTTTGTTAAAGAAGATGGGAAGACATGTACCCAAGGCCACACGAGCAGCTGAGGCATCGTAGTTGATCCAGAAGGAAACCCAGGACAGAATGGTGATCAGGATGGACGGCATGTAGGTCTGCAGAATGAAGTAGCCAATATTCCTCTTGATGCGAAAGCTCAGTGATAGACGAGGGTATGAACCTGTGGAGAAACAAGGGCATATCACTAGACCAAAAGACAACGAATCACAATTACATGAAAGAAAAGAATTGCGATTTGCAATTGTCAAAGTCTGCATTCTGTCAATGGATAGTCATTTTCCAGTTGCTCAGATGGATCACTTAATTTCCCCAAAGCAATGAGTTCCTTCCTCGAGACGAGTTCCATTTCATTTTAACAGGGCCGAAAGTTGCCAGCACAGCAGATTCTAATGAAACCACTTTCTCAGCAGCAACGTTTACGGCCCACTGAGTATTGTCAAAAACCCTGCATTGTTTTTCATTTAAGAAATGCCTTGCTTAGAAACTATATTGCATCCTATTATTCAAATATTCTCTCCAATTTCTTTCAAGAAAAATTGTCAAATTGCAGTTTATTGCTTTTCATATAAAACGTACAAATCTGCCTTTCTGTGCGTTTATAAAAATAAATAAAAGAAGCTCAGATTTTCTTTATATTTAGCACTACACTTTTCCTCAGAAGTTATGCTCGCATCATGTTCATTTCTGGAAAACAAAACATAACGTGTGCGGAAATACTCTATATGTAAATATCATTTTAAATTCACAATAAGGTCGCAATGAATGCATTGTTGAAAGAATATGTGACTTCACACCAGCTGGAATGAAAAAACGCCGGCATCTATTATTTAATCTGCTCTGAAATGCTCTTGGCAAAAGTCGTGCTACATTTGATCTTCTGCCTGAATCGCACTACAAAAAATAACATGTTTTGGGGACTTGACTGTACCTGTTGTAAACCGCACTTCCCTGGACACCAGACGCAACTCTACAATAGAAAACTGAGGCAGTTCGAGCTTGTCCACGCCAGTCACGGCACTATCACCTCCTTGCCAGAAGAAGACAATGTCGTCTGTGGTGTATCCATCTGAAGAAACATCATGCAAAATACAATTAGGGATGAACATGACAATTCTATGCTGCAAGAAATGTGTTATCGGACAATTTTTTTTGGCCTGCGCTCTCACTGTGGCCTATGTTTAGACGTGCTGCAGTATTTCAGCTGTCCAGACGGAGGAAACACATGTCTCCGTCTCACCTGAGATGGACAGTCTGTGCTTCTGTGTTTGGCACATGCTGAATCAGCCTTGCATATGGAGTTGGCAGCAGGATCCGAGACATGTGACTTTCTCTTGCCTGGTCCAAATGACTTTCAAGATGTTTCCAAAATCTAAAAGTTATTTTTCTATTTTATGAGTTTTAATTTTAAATGAACAGATTTATTGTTTATGATTCACAAACATTTTAGAAACTCCAGAAGAAAATTCTAGAAGTTTTGGATTTCATAAGATTATTATCCAGTTACTTTAAGCAGAAAACGAAAGCAAAAAACAGAAATGAATATAGAATAAGAAAAATGGGATCATCTAAACCATATTGTGACATGGGCATTGATCACTAAACTGAAATGTATTCCAATTTTACCCAATACCACAGTACCTCAATCAACGTTAACCCTTAAACCTCACTGCCTTACCATAACCAACTTTAAACATAAGACACTGTGACAGCCTAAACATAACCAACCCTCTAACCACATGCACCTTCCAAACTATAATCAACCATATCTCCCAAAATGAAGCTGCGTAAACCAAACCAGTTTTAAACATATCACATTTGAATCTAGCTAAACCTCGCCTACCCCAGCCACCTAATCATAACCCAATCTAAACCTCTGACCAATTTACAAGACAACATCAAATAATGCTGATGGTTTCCAATAGTGCATTTCTGCAGACTAAACTGCTCTATAAAGCAATATCATTTAGAACTTATGGATTTATCAGATACTCTGTTCCACAGCAATTTACTTTGCATTACTGGGAAATATTGAGCCAAGAAAATCAGACCCTCAGCATTTGGCATCACAAACAGGCTGAACAACTCAAGCATAGCTTCTTTCTTGTTTAGCTCTGGACCTTTATCCAACAAACAATCTTGACATCGACAAGTCTACACCAGAGAACTTGATGTTTCGAACAAAGGTTGCAAATCCTGTGTGAATAATTTCTGTGGAGTTTTTTCAACCACTTCATCAGAGAAGCGAGCTGCCGGTCAATTAACTCATGTTGACATAATTTCCATGTATAAAGTGTTTAATACGTTCTGAGTTTTGGTTACCATGCCATGGTTTGGTGTCATTTTATGGCATAAAATTGAAGCAGTTTTGCAATCCGTCATCTGTCTCGTGACACAAAAGACGAGTGATGAGAAAGAATTCCACTTAGTTCACAGTGACATTTTCCATAGTTCTTAGCACATTTTATAGTTCCTTTGTTTGAGTGTGAAAAAGCCTGACCTTGCAATATTCTGTTCTTTTCCACTCCTTTCCTTTTCCACTCACACACAAACAACAGCAGAAGTGAAACCTCTTCTCCTCTCATAGCTACACATTGTCCAATGCCCGATGCTCATGTGTCCAATTCTAATGCGATCAGTTGCCTTCTTGGTTCATAAACAATTTTCCTCTTCTCATTCATTTGCAAGATAATAAAATATAAGCCTGGAGAAGAATACAAATTTCACAATTTTATTCCAGTTCCACATAATAGTATTTTGCTTAGTTTTGGTCCTTCGTGACAGTTTCTGTTAATTTATTTGTATATAATAGAAGCATCATACTAGTTTCCCCACTAAACCCTTTTTTAACTTGCAGAATAAGCAGCTTTTATATCCGTAATGAACGAAAAAACAAAACCAATTTGTTTTCAATGCATAGCGATAGCATAATTATTAGACAATTTATGTGATGATTTATGTGATGATTCAACAATGTTGGATTATTTTATGCAGTTGATTGACTCTTTGGTCTTGGGGTTATAATGGACATTGGCATTGATACGTACAGCTCTCAATCTCCAGTGTGCAGTTCTGTTCATCCAGTGGGTAACGCCGCAGGTCCATCATGCAGGCCGCCGTAGTGGTTATTCTGCACCAACACAAGAAGAGAAAGCAGCGCTTACCTTTGTGAAAGAACAGTTTTCAAAGCAATCAAGAAGGTGAGGGCAAACATATACACCAAGGCTCTGTTGTCTCTGTTTTTGTGCTGCGTATGGATATTTCTGCATGTGCTATTATGCGCCTCTAGTATTTTAAGATGAGCTAGCGTTTTCAGCTGACACAAGCTCCGGAAAAAGAGGTTTTGGGAGCAAGAGGGCAGTCAGCCATATCACACAGCTCCAGCAGAGCACCATAAGCATTGACAAGGACATTTCAACCCATATGAATGATCATCTCTGCAAAATAAATCATAATAATGATACCATTGCTCCATAGTGTTCTACACTACACGAGATCCTTGCAAGCAGAAATCTACACGGTGTAGCCAACTGGCTTGTCAAACACAAACTTGCCTTTAAGCATTTACCAGTATCATCTCAAATGCCCCATATTCCCAACTATCACTTTTTAAAAAGGAATTCTAGCACCTCTTCATGTTATGAGATAATACATAGACGATTTGACATACTTTTCATGTTTATGAAACACAAGTGACTCAGAACACGTGCTGGAGTATGATGGATGAAAGGCCGCGGTTTACCTCAGGCCATACAGGACAGTTCCATCTGGATGGAGGCGGATCATTCGGTTTTTTACAGTCACACCGTGCAAGAACGACTTCTTGTCATTCAGGAAGTAGGTGTCTGGCAGCCATAACTGATCGGCGACACGGTTGTCCAAAGTGAGGTTTAACGCCATCTCAGCATAGGCCAGTCGTTTGTCTCGCCAGCTTTGTTGAAAATACATGGTGATTGTGTAATCCTGCAAAAGAGTAAAATGTTAGGCTACATGCAAGCCTGTAATTAATGTTTAAGTAAAGAGATCATTATTTTGCAAATAGTGTAATGCAACATTTCAATGACATTTTGATAAAAAAAAGACGTATGTAAGCATATCGCGATTGTATAAAAATCGACAATTGGTCAATTGACTTTTGAGAGTCACATTAAGAAGATCTCAACTGGTTCCAATTTTCTGATTTGGGAAAGGAAAGTTGTGAGAAGAGGTATCTACTGTCTTTTTAGCCTACAAAGTGAACCACAGAATACATTGATCAAGTTGAATTAGATATCCACGGTTTGATTTCTACATTTTAATTAAGGAAATGTAAGAAAGTCACGAATAGAACATTTTGTGTAGCTTCTCTTGAGATTTTAGGCAAAATGAGGAAGTTTCAGGATGTAATACAATATTTTTACATTCCGTAGAAGCTTTTAGAAATGCATTCATTTTTTATTGCACAAAAGATGCCACTCTAAGGGGTAAAGAGTGTTACATCGTTTTAAATAAATCATTGGATGTAAAATGAGTTAAATAGATGATCTGCCGTGCTTAGTGTTCAGCAGAAGAAACTTCTGCTTGGACCTTTTTTCCTGGTCATCACGTGCTTGTGTCAAAAACATTTCTAAATTTCCCATGCTTTATAATTATGGCAATAACGGAAAATCAATGCTTTGAATGTAATCTTCATTTTCGGTAAAAAGAAATCTCTGAAAACTTAATGCTGGAATCTGCAGCACATTTAGTGGTTTTTCTGTTCAACTTGAGATTGAATCCACCAAGGTGCTCTGAACAAGCTCCTATCATTGAGATGTATTTTCAATGAAATCTTTGAAAAAAAAAACCTAGATGTTTAAAGAAGGTAAAGAAAGAGCTGCTACTGGATATGCTAGAACTCTCTGGTAAAGTGTCAAACTCCACTCAAGCCTAATTAAGTTCTTTAATCAATTCATTAACATTTCATTAACTCATTAACAAGTAACACAGCCCCACTATCATTGTGATTGGATGATTGGGGGTTGGGTCAATGGCCCGGCTTAAGCCTGAGTCACTCCAGTTCCTTCTCCAATGTACATGATGAACTGACAGAAGAGCACAGTTACGCGTCAACCACAGTTCCGCAGTGTTCCGCCAGGATGCCAATTGGCATTGCTAGTGCTCCTAAAGCAAGCTGCCCAGAGGAAGTGAACTTCTTGGACAACAGCATATGTTTCTAAAAACCCCAAAGTGCCCGCTACCCCCTATTGGGACACGTTATTCCCTGGAAAAGATGTTATGACTAATAAGCTCTCACTGCGCCTACCTACACCAAATAGGGAGCTTCACGCGCTCAGATCAGCTCTTTGTCTTTTTTGACCCTGAGCAGAAGGGAAATGTTGTGTCCAAACTAGGACCAGCCCAATGCATTGTGGATGGCTCCTCACCATTAAGCTCATATGTAATATTTAATACAGAGGGCTTCTCTCTTAGGCCATTTCCTAATGTGCAAGCTTTCCATGCATCACTACCCTTTGAGTAATGTATGGGCTCTTTACACTAGCAAGAGTTCCTCGGTTCCGTACAGAGATGATAACTTCACTGCACAGTGTCCCTCCTTGGTGAGCAGATCGGGTTCACTATCTTGCTTTAAGAAAGTTGAGGAATCTACCAGACCGGAATTCAAATTTACCACTAGGCCACAACTTACGACAGTAAAAATTGAGCTGAACAGTTTAGATTTAAAGATTTTGAAGATTTAATTTCTTACAGACAAAATATGACACAAATATTTTTAGTGTCATATTTTGGAATGAGAGCAGCTTTTTGCAAATATATAATGTAATGTATTCTGCTTTGACACATTGCAAACCAACACCAAAGTTCTATATCATTTACTATTTTTGAACCAGGAGATTTGCAAAGACATAACAATGAATGTGTCGCCTACTGAAAGAGTCAAAGTAAAACCACATTTTTCAATCGGAGCTACATTGCATTATCACTGTGAAAATAACACAAGAATGAAAAAGATCATGTATCTATTGATTTTGTACATTCGTTTGATTGTGTTTTCCTGCCGACATAATATATCACAGCAGTGTCTATCTTCAGGAGATAAGTCAAACAACTACGTAGTCTGTCTCCTAATGAACAAACACAAGAAGAAAAAGACCTTACTAACCATGTTGACTTCTGAAATGGAGTCGATACTGGCTATATTTATACTCATGCCCACAATGACTGGAGAACCTGTGAAAAAACACAACAGACATATCAGTCTTCCCGAGGATTCACAACCTTGATTTTGCACAATATTCCACTAAGATTGAGTGCTAGTGACTTATTCCATAATATTGAGATTCATTCAAAAGTAGTACAGAACATGATCGGTCAAATTTAATGATGTTTTTTGAACAATTATGAAAATTGAATGATGAATTATTACTCTCTCTGTAATAAACAGACATTTATTCAGCAGTACAATACAAATTCAACATGACACTAATTAACATTTATTTGTCTTTATTGTATTCATTGCATGAAATTTTGCACAATTGTATACCTGCTTATGTTTGTTTTGAGAGACACTTAAAAACTTGGTGGTAAAGTTTATTAACACTTGGTGAAACTCTCTTCCTCAAATAATCTGGCACTCTGATGCTGTGACTAGCGCTAGCAGAATGATAGTTTGCAGTCAGTGTCCCAAACTTTTACTTTCAAAGATAAAAAATCCATAATCTTGACTTAATCATCTTGACTTGGCTATACCACCTAATAATACCAAGTAGTGCTATAGCATTACAAACTAATGCAAAAGCGATGTGAACCGTTAACATAATGTAGAACACAAACTCAAATTTCTGACAAAAATCCTGCCATAACTATGAAAGAGTCTCATGATTTCCGTTATTCTGTCAACTCGACATTATGGACACGAAAAGTTTGCATTTTGGTTTCTTACATGTTGATTCTTGTTTAATTTTCTAAAAAAAATGCTATATTTTTGCAAAGATTCTACACTGAGTTCAGCAGCGCTGTTTCTTGTCATCCGTTTTATTCCAGCTGAAAACATCTCAAGATTTCATCCTGTCCCACTCAGAAGAAAAAGGGGAGAAAACAACTCTTCGTTTGACCCTCGATTTTGAAATATTTAGTAAGCGAGCACTCAGCTGAGGAGGTATTCTTCTGCTTCACTCGCTGTCCTCGCTCAAATGCCCACTATTCTCTCATCTCAAAAAACTAAAAGATCAAGCCAAAGAAATATTTATAGGCAATTCTGTGTAATTTCGAAATGTGTGTCGTAGAGTGTGTCTCTAGAACTCTAGAGGATTTTTTAACCGCGGACAAAAAGAATTTCCCCCGCTTTACCATTTGCACCTCCCGGGATTAAATGTGGTGCCAGTTCCACGTAATTTATTTCTGGTTTCAGAAGCGCAGAATAAATTCTAGCACACAACCTTACTGTAGAACTACATTTTTCACGATCCACTACATCAGGAGTGGCCAAGCTGCAAGCGAGCACAAGTTGGTCACAGAAAACAGATTTCTCAAACATTTTACACTCAAGGACCAGAACGCTTGCGTTGTATTAACACGGCCACCAGTGCTGTCACGAATAAGCAAAGAGCAAGAAATACTACACTGGCTAAAAACCTGCATGAAAGCTTTGTGACCCGGTTCCGTGATCTACAACTGCAAAGGCCACAGATTATATTCCATGTCGACCCATTTAATGCGGAGACGAACTGTTATCATGCCCCGCTAGTCGCAGATGAGAGTATGGCGGTGTTAAAGATGATTGACTGCTTGAAGAGAAGAGACCATTGCGATTTCTGATTTGTGCCAATGGAAAATGTCAGATTTCTCACTAAGTATTCTACATACAGTACAGTAGTAACATAAAATTGTTTCGCAAATTATTATATTTTTGTTTGTGGACTTGAACAGTTTAACAGATCAGTCTTGGTCTCAAACTGGTTGGCCACTGCTGCACTGTGCTATCAGATAGCTCTCCATGGCAACTGTTTCTTAAAATGAAAACTGCAACTCCTGCATTTGTATTTTAACTACTTACAACTACTTTGATCAACTACTTACCTTATGTACGACTAGCAAGCCAAAACAACAAGTAAAACCTTTACAAAAACAGCAGCTCAAAGGGAAATCAGTCAAATCTCAAGGGTACGTGACACTTAAGTGCCAGGATTCCACTTCCCCTAGTGTCAGTGATGGGAATGTGCACTCATTACCCTTGTTCACAGATGGATTGAAAAGGAACTTGCATGAGATGACAAAGTGGCGCAGTGGTTCCACCGGGTGTCCGGATTNGTCAAATCTCAAGGGTACGTGACACTTAAGTGCCAGGATTCCACTTCCCCTAGTGTCAGTGATGGGAATGTGCACTCATTACCCTTGTTCACAGATGGATTGAAAAGGAACTTGCATGAGATGACAAAGTGGCGCAGTGGTTCCACCGGGTCTCCGGTTTCCTCCCACTGTCTAAAAATAGGCGTTTCAGGAAAATTTGAATTGGATAAAACTCTGCATAGATGAAAAAAATTGCCCTTGTTTGAGCATTTATGGGAGGGATGTGGATGCTGCCACGTTTGGGCATTGGTACTTGCATGCATGTGTTGTCATCTACTGTAAGGCCACCTTGAGGGTCTCAAAAGGCACCATATAAATTACAATTATGATAAAATACATTATTATTATTCAATCAGACGTCAGAAATTTGAATACCATTGCAATACAGTCATAATAATGACCAGCGCAACAAAATGTAACAAAATCTGCAACAGAAACATTTCAGAAAAAACCTTTCAGACAAGATGATCAATGCTAAGGTTACAGATATTTTAGTAATCTCTTAACCAGGTCAACATTGTTATACTTGTTATACTGCATTTAATTAGTATCTCCATTGTTCAGTTTAGTTCGGTCAAATGCATGTAATCGTCTTTCATTTTTTAAATCATAAATCAACTCGAAATTACAATATTATCATTTGACAATCGCCATTGTGCACCACAACTCATGCATCCTAGATTGCCTGATTGTTTTTATTTCTTTAAGCGCATTGTAAATCCCACAAAAAATGTTGAATAATTTGTTTTTACATAAAAACCTTCAAACTACATAGTCATGAGAGGTTTACATGACAAAACAGAGTGGAAAAAACACCAAATTCTAATCATCAACTCATTGCTTAGCAACAGATGAGTTCCATAGCAACACGGCAGAATTGTCGCTTCTACACTGCAACGCTTCGTGCTTTTATTACATTGCATCCAGTCTGCCATTTGTTCTTTCTCATGAATGGCGGAACAGCAAAAAGTGCATGTTTGAAATGATCCTGTGTAACAGGTTTCGCTCACACGCTCCGCACGGACAATGTTTGTATGTGCTGCGAAACTACAGTTTACTCTGGGCAGAATTCCATCCCTACAAGATTTAGTGGGATTATTGTGTGATTTGCCTGGTTGATATGGAGGGATTTTGCTGCAGCTTTTCCACCAATTTGTGGTCATTTTGTGTTTATTTGTAATAAATATCCTACCGTCAACGTAGTCTCGTGGTACATCAAGAGTTGACATGCTCTGTTTGTAATAAAATAACCTTCCGTAATATGTGTGGGTAACAATCAGCAATGAACTGTTAACATAAAACAATGAATAAATAAAAGTACTTGTAATGCACAATTTATGAGAACAATTAGCACATGCGTGTCAAACTCAAGGCCTGGGAGCCACATCCGGCCCACCGTAGTTATACCCGGCCCCTGAGATCTTTTAATATGAGGCTGTTATTATTGGTTTTGGCACAGCGGTTTATCTGGCACAGCGATAAATAAAGCTGATAGCACAAAATACACATCCCATAATGCAGTGCTTTAGCTGCCTGGTCTTTTTATTATTGTACACAATTATTGGACATTTGTAATTGTCTACTTATAAGCACATGCTTTATTTAGAATTTTCACAAATTTTGCTGTTCATATTTCTATCTTTTATCATTTAAACATAGGGACAAAATGTTTTACTTAAACTTTTTGTTCTCAAAAATGTTCCAGTTATTTCTATGAATGTTTATTTTTATTATTACCGGTATTATTATTATTTTTTTATTTTTTTTTTTTATTAAATGCTAATAAAATCTTGAATTTTGGCCCCTTGTGAAATCGAGTTTGACAATTGTGCAATTTACGTCTCTGGTTTAGGGGGTAAATTCTAACGCCGCCATCAAACGTTTTAAACTACATTTACAGAAACCTTCACTACATTTACAGAAACCTTCACTACTTTACTAGTCCCTAGTGGCCATATTGACAGTCACCTCACTTTCTTTCATCTTTGACTAGTGAATGTGGTAGAACAACACTCACGACTGGTTGTGTACGAGACAAGTCAATGGAAACACATTCTTGTGAGACAAAATTGTAATTTTTATCAATTTTAGTGTTATTAAAACATTATTCTCGCTTTATGGAGGAAAGAGTCTCAGTCAGAAAACTGGCCTGCCAAAAGACACCAGTGAGTGTGAAGCATTCCGCCCACATGAAGGGTTTCCTACAGTTGCTTTAAATAACCAGGAAAGACTCAAGCAAGATATACTGATATATATTATTTATAGTGCTCAACATATGGTCTACTGCTAATCGCATTATTCACGTTAGCGGCATTTCTGTCTCCATCCTTTAAGCCGTTTTTCGTGTTCACACCAAAGCGATGTTAGCCGGAGTAGAGCCAAAGCCACTCCCTTACTCAAGGTGACGAGACTTATGAAATAGTGGTGTCCCACAGAGAGATTGAGTAAAAATTAATTCAGTGTTTCACAGCAGGATAGTCTGACGCCGAGGCTCGGGTCGGAACAAATAGGTTGTGTGTGCATTCACAGGTGTGATTTACATTTTTGTTTGTAAACAAACCAAATGCTGTAAACGAATTCATGCGTGCGCAAACATTGTTTGCTCACCGGACGGGAGATGGAACAAACCAGGAATGAAATAGAATAAAAAGCAGCTAAAGTCGACTATTTACCAAAGTCAATGAAATGAAGATCTGAGTGAGAACCTGAGCAACATGAGCATGTCATGAATTTTTGGAAGATACTCTCTAAAACATTAAGCGCATCAGGCATTACAATTCTCTGACGTTTCTCATGCGATGCGAACAAAATGTATTTTCTGTGCAACTCTCACATGTTTCTCAGTTGATGCACGTACACTTACATGTTTCTCAAGTGTCGTGCACACAACTCTCAGCTTTTTTCATGTTATGCGCAAACACTTCTTGCGTGTTTCTCTCGTGCTGCACCTAAAACTCGTATGTAATTCTTGCATTAGGGGCACACACTTTGTACTTGTACAGTATTTGTAGAGCGATACTCATGTGCCATTTCCATGTTTTTGTTGTGATGCGCTTAGCCGTGTGTGTTCGTATGGCTCTCACAACTCTTGTGTTTTTAGCGTACTTTGCTCATGACTTTTGCATGTTTTTAGCATGACGCTTCCTCTGTTTCATTGCATAATGTGTACATACTATTATTGCTTCTCGTGTGATGCCTATAGGCTTCTTACATATCTTCTTATTCTTGCTAATTTCTGGAATTACTGAGATGTTTTTCCTTCATGTTACAGTGTAATGTTCCATAAGATAATATGGGTAAAAGCATTTTATACACTGCGAAATCAATTTGAAATGTACTCAAAAACCTGCTACAATTATTCAGTCCTCCTGCAGAAACAGATACACTCACATGAGCTGTGCACCTGGATGCCGTCCACTTTTAAGTGAACTCCGCCATTGATTTTCTTGCTTGTAAACGCAAAGATGTAAATGTAAAACAGGGAAAAGAAGGAACAGCTTCATCAGGCATTTTCTTTTGTTTGTCACTTTTTCTCCCATTTCCATTAATCAGAATCTAGAAAAAGACAGTGAATGCTGGTTCATTAATCACTGTGGTCTGACAACACCTAGTGTAAAATGCTGTAGAACTGCCTGCTGTTGCTGTAAAAAATCCCTTTCTTTGAATGTGTTGGTACTTGAGGATGAATAGCGAAAAATTGGCTGTTTGTTGTAAGTCATGTTACTAGTTTAAAGAAACTTAGTTTACTTTTTGTGGGCCATGTAATTAGTAAAAATCATTTAGCAAATTATGATTAGTTATTGATGTCTTCATTTACATTTTCCTCCCTGGAAGGTGTCAACTTTTCATTCATAATAATGCAAAACTAGAATGAGTGAATCGGAATCAAAAGGCAGGCACATATTCCAATAAATCTGACACCGAATCACTTTGTTTGACAGACATAAGGCCAGAGATAATCACGGCAAGAAGAAGCATGTAAGCTCACAACATTGCACTGAGCGTATCACCACGGGTGGCCAAAAATATATGTACGTAGTTAGGAAATGACTTCTGATACTTCTCTGAGACACTAGTGAACCACGGTATACATCAATGAAACTGTTTTGAGAACAGTATTGCTGTCTTTTTAGGTTTTAAACTGTTAAACTTACCAAAAATGGTTCTCTAGCCTGCAGGACTAAAACAAAACTGAAACTTTTAGTTCCCTGTTTTCTTCCAGACAAGAAGTGAGTAAAAGAGCCATGTGTAACTCCTGAACCCCTCGTGGTACAGTGAAGTTATTGATATTGTCGAACTCAGGAGCACAACAAAAAACTTACACCTCTATTGTCATTAACCCAACAGTTTTCATTTAAGTCTTTTGCTTTTTGTACTTTCAAAATGTATTTATATATTGAAAATGTTACTGTGAAGCTTGTCTAATAAAACTCTTCGCGTAATAAAATATTTAACAGTATTGACATTAAAATGTAATGATAAGGCTAAACGTGTCTTGGAAATTGTGTTGTTTAATCAACTGGCTGTAGCAGTTAAACCTGGACCCATGCAAATATTACAACTGGGTAAGAGAACTTGTGCCAAATCTCAGTATTCGGGTCTCGTAATTACAATATTAGAACTGTTCCAAATGCTTCATTTAATCATAAGCCAATCAGAGCTTTTATGTAGTTATTTTGTGGTGCACAATGAAAATATCCACTTTGTAAGTTTAGTTTAGTTGAGTTACCTCGGAAATAGTCAACAGACAGAAACTAAAAACACATTTTCTGTTTTTTGAGTCACTTCCAGAACACTGGATCTACTATTTAGCAATGATACTTCATCCGTAGTCCAACTGAGTAGATGCTATGGTGAAGCATCATTTTATAAATTTCATCTGCAAGTCGAATGATTGTGGTAGGTGGATGTCGCTGTCGAATGATCACAACAACTGTGTCGGCTGTTTGAGTACAGCAAAAGCTTTTATGACAAGCTCAAGCACAATTGCGTAAAAGCAGCAATGCGTGGGACTGTCCACCATTAAGTTTTGTTTCCTGAAACAAGCAAGAGGAGGTAAACAAGGAATGGCCTTGAGTGATAAAACGAAAGAAAGGGAAGTTGAGGTCCAGTGGTCGGGAGTTGGACATGCCAACCAGGCATTGCAGGTTTAAATCCAGGGTGGAGCTTGTTCCATCCATGCTGATAGGAAACACTGATAGGAATGTAAGTTTATGACATGCAACAATGACGTTTGCAACATGAAACATAATGTGATTCAATCCAGATGGTTGATTATAAACCAAGATGTTTATTGTGTTTATATTGTACCTCTGTTACTATTTTGTACACCAACCACTCATTCACAATCTCACACACACTAAATTGTGACACTAAATTGTGATCATGCGGTTTGAGACTGAAGTTGTAACTGTGAAAAGCACCCTACAGTACAACTGAACTTAAACTTGAACTATTGTCGCTCATGACGGACATTACCGTAATCACAAATGTATGGAGAGGCCTCAAGTGGAGAGGAAATGAAGACACAGCGTAAACACGCTTTAATAGATGTAAAACAAGCACACAAGAGACACTGTACATGCATGATACATGTTCCTAACACTCAAGCGTCAGCACAGGACCACAATAGCCTGTCTATGTGATATAATCTCACTGGCTTTCTGAATTCACCAAAAGGAGCAACATTATTCATAATTTCTAGTCAGAAGATTCACTGGGACAACTGAAGGTTTCTCAAATCACCACCTTCTTAATTCAGTGTGTTGGTAAAGCTGTTCGCAGTCTGTGGTTTTTACGTGTGTGATTGTCAACTCTCATTTAATGGGTTTGATTAATTTAAGCTAGTGTAAATAAAGCCATGAAATAAGTCATTCAAAAATGGCTACTGAGATTTTTAGAACATAGAGCTAGGCACATTTCCATATTGACCAGAATTCCCCCAAATGATGACAACAACAACCCTCTCTACAAAAACAAAATACATTGAGAAACATTGGTGGCTAGGAAAAGCACTGATGTCAAAAGTAAGAAAACTGTTCTGCCCTTTAGTAAAATAGTTAGCCTTTCAAATTCTTCAAACATTGTGGTATATGGCAAGATAGGACAATGATTTCTGATAGTCATGAACCTTAACCCAGATCAAATTAAGAATGGTTTGTGAACCATAATATTGTTGTGTATGGATGATTGAATCATTTAATGAGCAAATTGGTCTATTTTAATTATTTTAATATTACATGTTGTAAGACCAGATTTATCATGGATCTTTGGAACATGCTGCTGCTGCTGGATATTCAGGGCATGAACTTGATTGTAATGAGATATAAGTGGCTTTACATGGAAGCATCTGACAATTTAATCAGAAGAACACAGCCAAATTTACAGCGTCATGAATGGTAGAACATTGTACATTTCTTTGGATAAAAATGCACGATGCTTTCATATATGTGTATGGCATATTTAGGCTGTGATGTGTGGTAATTCTAGGCATGTCCCATTACATTGATTAAAATATCAGCAGGGTTTTTATGGGAAGCACATAAATAGACAGACTTGTGTGAAAAGCGGTGAAGACTTGACAGACTCATAAATTCAGAGTCTTCAGAGACCAGCCTTGATTATTCAGGCTGTAAATAAGCCTAACTCACGCATTCCAATCAACACTAAACCACTTCGGCTTCCTAAAGCTGGATCAAAATGATTTCCACCAGACACCACAACAGAAAAAAGCCATTGCAAACCAAGAACAATCAGCTGGTGATGTTCTGTTTAAGCGACTGTGCAAACATCAACATTGACATATTCATCTGGGCCTTTCACAGACATCTTCACTTAATTTTCCGGCAGATCCGCTATAACATGATAACGCCTTAAACAATGCTCTCAGAGAACATAGATGGTCCTTAGAAGGAAAGCTGGCTCCTAAAAAGGCTGGAGAACTTTGAGCCGTCTCAGAGTGAGTCTTGTTCATTTTGTGCAGAGTCATTCCGGAACAGAACTTAGGCTATAATTCTGCATATTTCAATTAGTTCAGCAAATTAAATTGGTCTGTTTGTGCGTCGCGCAGCATTTCTTTTCAGTTACGTGCTAAACAAAGTTACTTTTTTGTTTTGTGTTGACTTTGCAGTATACGTAGATATAGGTAAGGGATGTTACTTGAATCCAATCCAATGTAACTGTATAATTCTTTTAGCGCCGATTATGAAAACGATTACAGGCTCAGGAACATCATAAATTGATACATGTAAATTCAGGTAACCTCCTATGTGTTATCTTTTGCGAGATTATAAGTTCGACTCTGTGGACCATGGCTAAACAACATAGTTTAAAAGAAATAAATAAAAGAAAGAAAGTCAAAGTTGATGTCCTGTAAGACGACCTGCTTTCAGATTCACCGACATGGCCTCTATTCTTCCCTGCCTCTCCTCTCTCATTCTTTCACTGGTTTGGGTCCAATTAAAAAGTGAAGCTGTTGAAGCTGGTCAGCAGTTCTGTCAGGAGACTTGGGCTCTTACTGATGCTGAAATGATCATCGACTACAGTTCTCCGATCTATGTCAGACTGAAGGCGGTTTTTGATATCGCCTGAGTGCAGCACTACAGCACAAGATGCCTTTAGTTTAGACTAGCCAGAACCAATAATAACGTTTGACCATAAAAGTCACACATTAAAAAAACTATTTTGAAGCGAATAAATAAACATTTGTAGCAGACATGACAGGAAACATACAAACAGTTCTAGCAGGACATTGTAGGCTTCTTCAAAATATTATTAATTATAATCTAATCACATGACAACAGTCGGGATTACATTGCTTTTTTTGGCCAGTGTTTTCTTCCAAACCAACTTATAGAACTAGCAGATGGGGTTCAGTGTTTAGCTTGAGGACAGTTCAGTGGAGGTACATACCAGGCTAGTATTCACACCTTCAACCTTTAGGTCACGAGTCACAAATCCCCTATCACTAGGCCACAACTGCACTTCTTTTAGAGGTAAAACTTCAAGACAGGATATCCTAATCATTAACCCTAAAATTTTTTAATAGACCAACCACGAGTTTTAAATCCTTCTGTCACAATATCTATGCACAAACACAGGGATTAGAACTCATATTTTGTGCTTTCCATTCCAAAAGCTGAATGAGAGAGTATGCATCAGGAACATTTAAACAGCATGTGCACAACCTGCAACACATACCTCCGAAATCTGGCCGGAGACGGATGTCATACCCCTTCAGCAGCTTGTCCACAGTTGTCTTAGCCACAGATATTCCGGTACTTCCGGGAGAGGCGCTGGAAGCAGAATAAAAAAGTAAAATAAAACATCTGTCCATCTGCTCACTTAATTGAATTGGTGGCTCATTGAATCCAGGCATCTCTGATAGGACACACCTGGATAGGTGCCAGCCACTGACAGTGAGACAAGAACTCATTTACAACTAGAAATACATTTGGAATGTGATACGCTTACACCAGTGTTGCAAGCAAATTGTTTCAGTAAGCACAAACATACACTTTTTTCAAATCGGAAAACATGTTGCTTGCAACAATATTTTGGGAATTGCAATGCTTTGCGTTCAACATTAATGCGCAAGATTTGAAGAGATTCTCAATTTGAAAGGTCAATTTGAAAGGTGACAGAACCTGCCAATTAGTATCAGTGGGCGGGTCTGCTGTGGTGAATAGGCAGATGAATGATCATTTTAAATACTGTAAGTCACGGTTTAATAGATGAAAACTTTTATTAGTCCCACAATTGGGATCTTTACAAGCAAATATGACAAAAAAGTATATAAAAAAGGGTATTACAAAAGCAATAAGATAAAAGACATGAGCGTGCACACAAAGCAATGATCAATAAAAAAACATTGAGGTTGTTAATTGGTATTCATCAAATTATGTTTTACATGTATGTTTTCATTTGAATTTCTATTTCCATCTTACACATTTCTATTTCACATGTATAAAAATATACTTTTACATTTTCACTTTCTTGAATGTTTATTTACAATTATTACAAACTATTAACATTAAATATTAATTCATTTGTCAGTTTAATCAGAACACCATAAAAGAAAATGCGCAAGAGGAAAATGTATTGATTTATTGATTTTTTATTCAGAACGGTCAGATGCCATGTATGGGTGATAATGCAGTCGCCTTTGACTGATGTCAATGCCCAATCAGTCCCCGGACGGCATGTATTTGACCCGCCCACTGACGCTGATTGGAGCGTTCTGTCACCTCTCGAATTGATCTCACCTCTTTGTCTCTCAAGTTGACCTCGCAAATTCATCTGGCGAATTGACCTCGTGAATCGAGTTGTCGAATTCTGTCCCTTACTGCAATTCGACAACTCTTTCAAAATTCTGGAATATCATTACATGATATTGAATTGGCTTTGTGGGTCTGAGTAAATTCATGGGCTCTGGGTAGTTTTCATGACTATACAAGTTATTGTTTGGTCATTATGCACAGTTTGCTTTAATATTAAGAACAATAATTGGATCCTGAGAATAGCACTAGCATTTCAAGCCTTCTGAGCTAGTCCCAAAACAATGCAATACCTGAAGAGGCTGACATCATCATCAGTGGCCTGCCAATCAGCAGCCACCTGAATTGAGCAATTATTTTGGTGCTATGATTGCATAATTTTGCAATTTGTTGATTTGACCCCAATTATAAGTATAAAGTAAAGAAAAGAACAGTCTCCATCAGAAACCTCATCTCTATCAGAAACAAAACAATTGCAAATGCTGTGTAACCCATCTTTCTGGAGCAAACAATTGCCTGATCGTCATATTCACAAGTGTGAATAAATGCACTAGGCTACAGCAGGCGCAGCAAAAAAAGTTTAGTTCTCCTTCTCTTTAACCACCATTTTATATTTGATCGCAAGAGATACTGCAGAGTGAAAAACGCTCAATGACTGCAGCAGTAATGAAAGCTGTACTGTAGTGTTGAAGCGTTTGGCATGTTTCACATCAACAGTCGAGCTTCTATTTCACAGTGCATGTCATACGTGTCCTGCTGATTTGAATAATAAGAGTCAGTGTATGTGCGTTTGCTCACAGAGCCACGTCACGTCTTGGAGATGACTTGCACACACGTGACGGGGCCTTATTGACTGAAAGGAAAATGTCTTGCGTGTGCTTCAAATGGTGGTGAGATTGTGATCTTCTAGAAGACTTATTTTAAGAACATATTTCATCCAGCATCCCCAACATGAACAAGCGTGTTAGCTGCGTTGATGACCACAACGCTGTGATGCTATGACCTGATTTAATGGACGGCAGAATACTAAGATGTCACCAGTAAAGGCCACACAAAGGCCAAGTGGACATTTGAAAAGAAAATGTAGATGTGAATTTTAAAGATCTACACATAAAAATAAAGAGAATTGTTTGCAAGCAAGAATTGTTTTCAATAATAGCTATATTAACTGCGCAGATTATACGTACACAGGGGTCTCTCTCTCTCTCTCTCTCT
>SOMO01000049.1:470264-523533 GCA_028128575.1 Paedocypris carbunculus | reverse complement strand
ACACACACACACACACACGTCGATATAAAACCTGTCTTATATGTTAATTAGCAGGTTCAATTGGTGAAACTACTGTCCTCACAACAAACTGTCCTCACAATGACAACTGAATCAGATTTTTTTAAACATTGTGCGGACATGTTGTACCCATATAAAAGGAACACACAAGCATACACACTGAAATGGCTTGATGTAAAACAACATGGTAATCTAATAGTATTAAATATTACATTACAAGCATCTCATTACCTTTGTGCGAAGCAGACAAAGGACAAAGCCGTCAGAGCAGAAACAATTCCACATAACTTGTCTTCTTGAGAACCCAACATTTCCACAAATCCCTGGATTCAGTGTCAGTAATCCAGCCGCATGTGCCCGAACAGACGCTTAGAAGATGTGCACGGAAACAGATCCAAAAAGGTGATGGAGTATAAAAAAATGAAAAGCAGAAACTACTAAACGAATAAAAATGCTAAATGAAAGAGCGCGATGTTCTTGCAGCGGATCTTCGGGGTTCCAGCTGTTTGTCTTCGGCTATGGAAAGCCGAACAGGTCAGAGACCCCCTCGATCAACACCAGGAGATCAGACATCGTCCAGCTTTCACAAGCTCGTCAAACAAAACCATCAACCACTTCAAATAATAAACCGAGCAGAAAAGAAAAAACGTGAAGATGAAATGAGCAAACAGAAATGAAGGCCGTCCCGTTCTACCGCTGTCGTCGCAGTTTCCAGGTCCAAATCTGAGGACCAGCCATGGCTCCAGAGACGCTTCTTCGAACAGGGGGTCGCTCCACCGAAAGGGAGATTTCCAATGAGAAAACGGCCGAACGGCACGTGAATTAGCTGCTGCTGACCAACGACGTGTTCCCCTCGAAGTCAAGGAAAGGAATCCAGAAAAATCGAAGATGAGAATGCCAAAAAAAGAAAGAAAAGAAAAAAACAAACCCAAACGATGCGGATCTTCGTAAATGAGTTGTCAATGTCCAGGGTAGGTGTAGCTACTGGGAAAAGGCCATTATCTGTCGACTGAATCAACAATCGTGTCTCTGCTCTTCGTCTTCAGACCAAACGATGACACGCTCAAACAGCAGAAACTGCTCCAGGACCTGAGGAAATCACACCGACGACACCGGTCCATCTACACGGTCAAGTCTTTTATATTATTTATTGTATGCGCCCGCTACGCCGCACACATATAAATGCTAAAACAAAAACAAACAAGAAAAAAAAAAAAACCTAAACTAAAACAAAAACCTGTGAAACGAAGGCGACAGCGAATTGAAGATGGAACGTCTTATCCGCGCTCGTCTCTCTTGGAGAAGTGATGTCTGCGACCATTAAAATGCTGCCACATTCTCCATCTCTACAGCATCGCTTTAGAACGGACAACGCGGCTGCAAATCGTCCAGCTGTTCTGAAAAAAAAAAATCAATAAATCAAACCGTCGTTGCTGAAGCAGATCGCCTCAGCTCCGCGATATCGGAATCTTTCTTGTCCACGAACGTTTTTAAAATATTGGTGCGTAATGCACAAACATTCAAGAGGCAGGAATTTTCCCCCATTCGTAATACAGACGATGAGGGATGCAAGCATCTTCTGTGCAGTTGCTAGGCAACCCCGCGAGCAGTGATGCAGAGCATCTCTGTTTCCTGGACAGGAGAGCCCCGGTGCTGATGTGGGCATCTTTAATTCCCAGGAATCATAAGAATAATTTCCAAGCATGTCATGACAAAAAGGACATATACTGTATGCTTGCTTTTTAGTAGCTCCTAAATTAAAGAAAGTTTTTTTCATTTGAAACAAAGTAATATGCATCATTGTTATTAAAAATGTACATACTGTAAATATGCTTGCAAATGCACTGAAATTATACCATCTTGTGGAATCATATGGGCATATAAATGAAACCACTTTTGCCATTTGTTTCCTCAACAAGGACTGTGAAAAATTGTGTGACACAGAGACGTTATAGAGACGTTTATTCCTAATTATATATGAAATTAAAATTTTTGGTGAATTTTCTGGGAATTGACAATAACAATTGACAAACATTTATTTTCATTCAGCTTCTACTTTTCCAAATCAGGAGCATTCAGCAACAACAGTCCGAAACGCAAGACTATGAATGGTGAAATGTTACTAAGCATGTGTAAAAAATTTAAATAAACATGGTAATTTCTGAAAGGTAAACACTCAAAAAATACCACTCCTCGCTTTTTGTAAATAATGGGAATTTGTCAAATCTTAGTCCTAAACAAATGTTCATGCACGCAAGTTCAAAGTACATTCAAAATTACTTTTTTTCTGAACTAAAAGTATAAATCAAGTAAATATTTGCTTTTATAGTGAAGGGAAAGCAATGGGTTTAGAAAAAGTAAAGAGCAGAAAGTTTAACAGAATGTACAGAATCTGCAGCCTCACATGTAACATTTCCTACATAATGTAAATAAAATATCAGGTATTGAGTTTGCGCATGATCTAAGTCCATCACAAAGTCTGCCTTACCTATTGATAATAAGAGCCTGTTAGCAAAATAGCCTCCATAATTTAGTGGAAAAGTCTCTTCCTGGAGTCAGCAAAGCAAATAACTGAAAAGACATCTAAATCTCCCAGTATGCTACAGATAAGTGTGCAATGGCACAACTGATGTTTGGTTTTATTCATGCTAGGAACAGAGACTATAGAGTCATTACATACCAAAGAGTGGTGGGCACTATGCAGACACATTGTACCTCAAGCAACATAGAAAGACTTGAGATTGCTTACTCTTACTGAAACCAGCAGTAATTGAAAAAAAAAGATCTAATAAAGAAATGTGAGAGTCTTCCAGCAATTAATCCACCAGCATAAGGGCTTTGAACGTGGACTTGGATAGTGTTGTCAGCATTAATCTCAGATCACAGGATGAGAACTGTTGATGTCTTAGATGAATAAACCTCCTAGCTTCTAAAAAAGAATTGTGCCAATACGTTGTGCTGCCCGACTGACTTAACCTACTTGAGGCAATGTAAATCATAACATGAAGCGTTGCAGATGTCTGTCTGGGCACTTGGAATGGAGATATTGTCTTCAGTGAAGTGACCTCTGAGGGAATTGGAGTCCAACTAGATTTTTGTGGGCCATTGAGGCACCACAAAAATGAACCAAATGTCAGTCCAACTGGATTTTGCCCACAATCTTTACAATCAAGCTAACAAGGAGGAATGAGTACTAACATGACATAACATGAACAAGAGCAAAAGTTGTGAATGAGAGTGATCGCAAATTTTGCTGGTTTTAAAAGCCTACAGTTGGTGCATTATCTATGCTGACCATAACATGCTTGCCCTAGTTTAGACCCTGAGCCCTTTCAGGGCAAGCAACACAGCCAGTGGCTCATAGCAGTTGATATGCCATTATTTTACAAATGATTGGCATACCATCATTTCAGGCTGTAAAACTCTGCCTTCAAATTAGCCTGAGGGATGACCTCTGTGGCATCCTTGGCTAGTAGTTCACATATCCCTGACCTCAAGACAGATGCACGTTCTGAATGTACACGCAATTAAAATTGCCTGTGAACTTGGGACTATGAAAGTCCCACCAAATTGCATAGCTAAGTTGAATTGTACTGAATGTCCATTTGTATGGTTTGGGGAGGGAAAGCCACTTCCAGAGGTAGTTTCAGGGAGATTGCAGTAGAAGTACCTTACGGGCATTTAAAGGAAATTGAAGTGAAGACATTTTTTATGAATTAAAAAAAAACATCTATTAATTTTTGTGTATCAGTCACAAAAGACAACCTGGACCAAACCTGGACCTGAACCAAACGTGGACCTATACTGAAACGGTTTCCAATCCTCCCTGTGGATCATATCAGGTTGCTAAAAAGTCCCTTATACACCGTCCTACATTGGAAAAAAGAAAGAGTAGCCTGTACAGTAGCTAGACAACCAGTACAGACAAATATACAATGTATTTTAAATACAGTGTGCATGGACACTGTGTTGGAATTTTTTGAAGGACACAAGGTGGTTGGGGCAAGATCAAGAAGGGAATATGTGTGTGGGCTTCAGTCGCTGTGAAGTGTAGCAGTCTGCCAGATCATTCCAAAACAGTCTGCTTGGCTAACCTTCAAAAGAATAGGGGTAGAGGAGCCTAGCTGGTACTCTGCTCCCAGGACCAGGGAGACCATGGTGGTTGTGGGGGTTGCAAGGAATACATTGGAAGCCAATGTCCTAAAGCGTTTTCCATTTCGGGATCAATTTCCAGAACCATGGGTCCAATCGTTCACTTGCTCTTCTGTGCATTAAGTAGTTTGGACATCACCAGACAAAATCTGGTGATTGACTGCCATTTGATGTTTTTGACCTGCCTCTGTCCTTCTCAAAGTGAGATAAAGATAAATTTAAAAAAAATCATCCCATCAATCCGAGTCACCTTTTTATTCGTTAAGTCTGTGCCACGAGTATCCGTTTTAATTTGTTTTCCAATCTTTTGATAAAGCAGAGTCATACACACGACTCAGTAGAATTACATGAAAAAGTCCAAAATATCAATAGGTCCTTTGTGTCATCCACAGCGGCTTTGGACAGACCAAACTTCATTCCCAGGCATTTCGCAGAAAATCAGGGGGCTCAGAAACAACAGGTTCAAGCAGATACAGGAAGACAACACGTTTACTTGTATCAAAGGCAAAAAGATTAAAGAAAAGTTGCAATTTTTTGCGTAATGATATATAGTGAACAACACTGAGTAGTTCTCACAATTCCCTCCACAATGGCGGCTCCAGATGCCTAAAACACATTTTTGTGCATTTGGATGTGTGTAAGGGGTTGTGACGGCTAGTCCAAGTGGTAGTGAATTCTGGGTAATCTCCCCTGCAGTCTCTGCCAGAGCTTTGGAAACCCAAAAGTTTTGTTTTGAGGACCAAAGCTTGAGCCAACACCTTCTACAAAAACTAGAACTTCTCAACAAAGACCGGACTGGCTGAAGCATGGACCATGGTGATGCTGACTTGAGAGAGGAACTGGGAAGTGGTGAAGGAATGGTCTGTGGGCAGAGGAACTTAGGTGTAGCCTAACTACTTTATTACACTTTTAAGTTTAATAAATTTAAATTAAAACCCTTAGATTTGATGGATGGGAAACTGAAGAGATTTCCAAACCAGATATTTGGTACATCTAGTAGTACAAATAAAGAAACAAAGTAAGAAATGTGTGTACTGAGGGGTTGGTTAACGTTCCTATTGTGTTCAAAACACACTTCACCACCAAACTTCACCAGGTCTGGCATCAGATTTTAATTATATCTATGAATATATGGAGCTAGTGGAAGTGTATTGGACAGAATGTTGCTTTGATCAAATGCACCCTTTTATGCAGCAAAAGTTCACGTCTCTGGTATGATTCATTGCCGTGGTGGGAAGCACTATAGCCTCACAGCAAGGAGCACCTGCTGAAGACTGTGTGGAGTTTGCATTTTCTCCCCGTGCTTGTGTGGGGTTTCTCTGAGTGCTCTGGTTTTCTCCCTCAGTCAAAAAAGCATGTGTTCAGGAGAACTGGAGCTTGGGAATTCCCCTTAAGTGTGTGTGAGAGTGTGAATGTGTGTGACTGTTTGTCCCGCTCTGCGAATGGCTGGCCAGCGGTCCCATGTGTATCCCGCCTCGGGACCAAAGTTGCTGGGGTAGGCTTTAGTTCTCCGTGACCAAGCGGTTCAGAAAATGCATGCATAAATAGATTGTATGATTGATGACAGACTTACACCACACAAAATACTTTCTTTTAAATGTAATGCTGTACAGTTGAGTGTACAGCAAACCCTGTATGGGTTTGTGCACTTTCAATGTAGTACATCACTTTAATGTGATTGTTGTAAACTCTCCTATTAAAAATGTCAGTCAGACCTGAAAAGCTAATTAAGTTTTTGTCAAGTCTTCTCCGCCTCCTCTCTGCTGTCTGCAAGCTTTAGTTTGTGATGTATTGCTTTATCGGTGGAAATGCAGTCGGGAAACAGCTTAGATAGACACTCTTTCTGTTGCTGAATTATGAAAATGCACTTTGGGCAGATTTTTTTGTGCTAACACCAATTATTTTAAACTTTACATGAGCTTGATGATTAGTGAAAATGCTGTGAATCTATAAAATGCAGAAAAAAGTAACAATGTGTCCTCAACTCTTTAAATGATAGATAGAGGGAATGAGACAGAGTCATAACTAAGCAAGTCGGAAGAACTTAATTCTTAAATCGTAAAATTCCCCTCTACCAGTCTAAGGGTGTATATCTACTCTTAAAACTCATACAACACACATTAAAACTTGTACAATTGTCAATAAACTAAACGATAATGCTTAAATTGATTATTTACCCAGTGACAGATGCAACAAAATAATTCATGTTGTATGAAGTTACTATTCCCAATTTAGGTTGGTGCTATACACACATGCACACCCACTGCCAGCACACACACACACACACACACACACACACACACACACACACACACACACACACACACACACACACACACACACACACACACACACACAGAGATTGTGCATTAGGCATGAGAGTTACTAGGTCACTCTCCCTTCTCTGATATAAATAGTATCAAATATTTAATGCTTAGCTGCCTTCAAGTTCCTTGTCTGCTTGTTTAGATTGTGATCATTTCATACAATATCAAGACAGGCTACTCAAACCTAAAGGTTTTCTTCAGAAAGTGATATTGTAATTTATTAGATGCTGTTCACTGGTCACCGAGTGAGGAAGACCAAACACATTAGTTGGCTTAAGTGGCTCTGCATGTTCTAGAAAACCCAGTGAACATTGAAGAGCAAAAGCACTAAAGCAACAAAAAGCATCCATCCATCTTGCGTCGCTCTTCCGGGGCCGGTCGTGTGATGCCAGGTCTGTGCTGCTTCTTCAGGAGGCAGAGAAATAGTTTTCCAGTTTAACACAAACTTTTTTAACAGATCTGCTAAAGCCATGATCTTCACCGGCAGACATTGATTGTTTCCATCACAGTAGATACTTGTATTATTGTACTTGCTGTATTTTCGAGATGCTTTCAGAATTTTTACATCTTTAATATATTTTTTATATTTTAAATATTTTCACATATACGGTAGTGGGACTCACTGGTCACAGCTATTATTGTTAAGTTAACAAATACTTGTTGAGTGTTACAGTAAAGTTCACGTTCTGTTTAGCTGCTTAAAGACGATTTGTGACTAGTGAAAAAAGCCATTATAACTTCATTGAACCTAATTTGCCATTCAGTGACATGGTCGTTTTGTCAGTATTAGTAGATATTACCTTAGAAATGTCATTACGGAGTGGATCTATTAGATGAACAGGTCTGATAAAGATAAATGAAAGTCTACTAAAGATATTGGAAAAAGTAGAGGGGAGTAGATAGTGGAAATCTATCTTATTTGACAATAACAACACAATGTATGCAGTGGCATCAATGAACAAATATATTTATTGTGAGGCTTACATGTGTAAAATTAACATGTGTATATAACATTTTATAGTAATATAACTCTTAATAAGAAGCGTAGAAGCACACTATTATATTAGATATTAGTGACTAATTGTTGAAAATGAACAGCATACCCATAACAGTTCCTTGCCATAATGTGGAACTGTCAGAAAGAGAGATAAGCAGAAAGAGAGGGAGAAAGGAGAGCGAGACAGTAAAGGCCTGTAAGACAAAACAACATTGAGAAAGAGAGATAGACGGGGAACATAGGGAGAGAGAGAGAGAGAGAGAGAGAGAGAGAATGAGAGGAAGGAGAGTGAAACAGAGAAGGCCTGTAAGAGAGAACAACATTGAAAGAGATAGACTGAGAAAGGGTAGAGAGAGAGAGAGAGAAGGACAGTGGGAGAGAGACAGAGGCTTCATGAATCTTTCTCATGGATGGATGTTGCCATGGAAACAGCTGCGTGACTGCTTGCAGCTTGTATTCAGCACAACGGGGGTTGTCGCAGAGACCCAGGCGTAACAATAGTCAAATGAAGAAACATCTCCAATTTTAAAAGCTGATTTTCAATGAAGAAAGATGTTTAGGTCAAAGCATTGAGCTTCACAGCTATAATTCATATGTAAGGAAAGGTGCAGCCACTTTGGTAACTTGCCCCTCCCCCAACTCTGTCATCACGTATTTGGAGAATGTGTCCTCCAGATAAATGCATATACCGTGTAAATAAAGGTAGACGAATGTGTACCATGAGGATTTCTGAAAACTGCTCTTTCTGCTCTGAGAATAGTAAAGCGTGAGAGAAACATGCTCTGCTGTGAGTGTGAGGAGCCAGGCACGTTTGAGAGAAAGAGCTGATGACGTAGAAAAGAGGGCAGACAGAGAATCTCCCCTTCCATCTCCTCCTCTGCATCGACTCCATCTTAAATCTCTTCTTCGCCTCAAAGCCTTGCAGAAGAGCTGTGCTCCCGGGAACCGCTGAGAACCACCCGGGGCTGCAGGAGAATGCATTTTACCATGTCATCAGAGAGAGAAATTTACTGTAAACACTGATGTTACTCAATGCCCTGTCATTGTTCCGCATGAGCTATCAGAAGGCTTTGATTTGCTGTTGTCTTGCCACAGAAAAATACAAATTTTAAATGCATTTCATGAAAGTGAATCACTAAACTGCTACTGCCAGAGGCTTTTTCAGTTTCCCAAAAACGGATTCGGCACTAATGCCGTTCCTTCATTTATTTCCAGGTCAAAGGGTCATCAGTCAAAAAAAAAAAAAAGCAGCCAATATATAAAAGTGTCATGCTCCTCCTATAAAAATAACGCTTCTCAGTATAATGACGTGGTTTGACTCTATAAATAATAATCATGTATAATAGCCTCAAGAGGGTGCTAGTCGGGCTGTGACACAATCCAGCCTGTTTTAGGCAAATGACTGGTTGATGTAGATTAACCTTTTTATTTTCCTCTTGTTACCATGGTTAATTTCAGGTTAATTGACTGTGTTTCTCACTAGCATCTTATCTTGACCATTAATGAACAATTCCACTGTGGATCCAGTATTAACCCTCCTAGTTACTGACTTAGCAGGCTTTCTACAGTAGAGTCAAAGCCCTACTGCTTGCATCACATTCATTAAACAAAAACGTTATTTGACATGTAGACAATCAGATTTATATATAAAGTGTTGATCGTCAAGTAATTTGTTGATTTAAAAATGTGTATTACTGTGACAGATAGTCATGTAAAAAATTGCTGGCTTTTTCTTCTTTGTATTTGAAAGTGTACTTTAACACTTTACTCTGACATATGGCGACCACTTGTGAGCTAAGGAACTACTATTCCCATAAGCCACACAAGTGTCCAGCGAGTTCATACCCACGATACAGATTGGCCCAATAAACTCACATTGGAACAGCACACGGATCTCATTCACGACTGCTACATCCATTTTGTGGTTTCCATGCTTTTTCCATATATCTTGGCAACATTTCATGAACCTGACTTTTTACATGAAATTCAATTGATCCCGTATAGTGTACAATGTACTCTATACATGTTTCCTGCTCCACACGGGAAAAATGGCAACAGATATTTGGTCTTTTATCTTTGATCAACTAGACAGAAGCGCAGTTGCAGTACACTATTGAAGTAAACACACAGGCCACTGTCGTACTGCGCTAAGCAGCATTTCTGTTGGACCAGAACACACACTGATAAGCTAAAAGGCGAGGTCTGGAAAACACTGAAACATGTCTCAAATTATAAACACAGCAGTCTCCAAACACACGCAGCGTGGTTCATTAGAATCAGATATAGGACAATTAATTTTTCAGGAAGCAGACATTGGCTAGATCAATGGAACGGAAAACTAGCAAATGTCTTGCAAAAACTCTCGACAGCAGGATAAGGATGAGCAACTTTTCTTGGTTTTATCATGAATGCCGTGTAACTTTTCCAACATCAATTATGTCTAAAGGTTGTGTACATGAACACTGTTAATTTTGGTGTCAGTTTAGCAGGGTAGTCAGGCTAACAAATCAAATGGCTGTGTTCTATTGAGAAATATATTTCGCTAAAAGCTGTTTTGCCAATGCTGTCTATTTCAGGCTAGCAGAGTAGTATAAATATTTCAAGCATAAAGTGTTTCTAAAAACCACAGCACTGACCTTATCAAGACAGATGCACAAATAAAATAAAATTAAAAAGTAAGGAGTAAGGAGACGTTTTGATCAAAATTACAGTTATTTTGTTGCAATGCAAAAATGTTTGTGAATTGGCATGTTGTCTCATCAATACAGTATTACCGCATGCGTAGTAAAATTGTTTACGTATGTATGCTTGACTATCATCAGAAAAGAGTTTCACAATGCAACTTTAAAGCTAATTATATTTCAAAAGTTAAACCTCTTGGACACAAGTCAATTCCCACAATATATGTTCACACCTATTTACTTGTGTAAACTACTAACAGATCTTACTAGCAACATTTCCTAAATGCGACATATGTGGTTTGTTACCTCTTTATAAAGGCTTTAATTTTTATCTATAATGCTTTGTACTGCAGCTGTGTGTTTTGGTTTGAATTAGATTCTCATCACTGTCAGTATTATTTCAATCCTTTAATGAAATTATGCGTGAGTCGGTCACATGACAAGTTCATAGACAAGTGGAGAAATGAATTTGGGGGACAGAACAGACACTGTCTTTTCTGATTGATGCTGTGCTTCTCTTCAGTGTGAGGACACATTGTAGTATTACAGTTTAGGGGGAAATTCACTTTATTTCATAAACTCTCGGTTTTAAATGCCAAATGTCTTGCTCACAAGGATTCTTTACTACTGTGTGTTGCTTATTGCATGTTCTTTTTTTAATTTAGTTTTGTAAAACGTTTTAAAAGCATTCGTTCATTTTGTACTTCTAAGTATTTTTGCATCTGATTCTGGTTTTTAGTTTGGAAATAATGCTTTTTAATCAGATTTGCGTTGTCTTACCTGGCCCAGTCTTGTATAGTATTAAGTTTGGTGTTTTGGTTTGCTTTTCTTTGTGCTTTTGACAGACGTTGTTATAGCAGTTTTTACCTACTTTTTTTTTTCTTCTTGAGTTTGTGGCCAGCTATCAGCCTTATTCATCAAATAGTCTTATAATGCTACATAATTTAGGCTTATCGACTGGGAAATGGTGGACATTTTTTGATTCTTAAAATGGTTCATCATTTAGTTTTATGATCTATTATCTAATTGTACATGCATGAGGAAGTGTGACGAAGACTCTTCATATAAAAAAAGAAGTGCTGGGCTTCTTTAAATGTTTTCTAGTATGGGCAAAGCAGAAGTAGTATAGTCATCAGCAACCAGAGATTGTCAATATTGACAGCCCCGTGTTCATAGGCTGAAGCTGGAGACATGAACTTTCCTTCTGCCGTGAGAAACAGTGCGTGCTGAAACTGGGCCAATCATGTAGAGTTTTCCCATTAGGAACAGCTGTAGGATTCACCAGTGGGGACGACTGGGACAGTCTGTCAAGGGACTGCAATATTTGGAAGACATCTGCGCCTCTCTTTGTAAAGTGCAGAACTAGATTGGATCTTCCATTGCTAACAAGGTTTAGTGCCATTTGTGTCATATCCCAAGCTTTTTCAGTTTGATTGCTTGAATTTGATGGCTTGTTTGTCAATTTTTGAAACAACTCGGTAGGACACAGTAAATAATTAAGATAAGCAAAGACAAATTTGCTCTTATCTGATGTGATTTGGGTCTTTTTCAACACAGTGTTGGAAAAAAACACTATTAGATGTTTTGATGCCCAAAACAAAACTCTTTCCCCTTAATTCTTTGTTTCAAAGATTTGTTTTTTGTAAGTCTCTTTGAATATTTTGTAGCTTAATGAAAGACGGTTTTAAAGTAAAGGTTATATGTTATTTTGGTGTCAAAATGAGAATTTTTGGTACAGTATTTACAATTTAATTAACACCATTTAAATTTAACATTGGATGAAGGAGATAACTTTTATTTTGGCAGAGGTGATGTAAAAATTGAAGTGAACTGTTAATGTGAAATGAATGATTAAATTGCAAAGAAGCTAACAATAATACAACACTCACAAGACAGACGTTTCTATTTTTGTCAATGTTAATAATATTATATATTTTATTGAAATTAAAGAAATGTGGCAATGCTGGACATGTTGCGCATCTAGTAATGATCAAAATGAACCAACAAAATGAAAAAAAAAAAATAAAAAAAAAAAAAAAACATTTTCCTATGATTTGGAAAAGATAGTTGAATACATTAGAGAGAAGTTAATTTCATGACTTTGAATGACCAGAATACACAGTGGTACAAGCAGCATGAGAGTGTCAGAGGCAGATAATAAAGCGAAAATTTCTGATTAATTCATAGTGTGCAGGTCTGCCCTCAGATATATTGCATAATAAAATAACTTTAAAGAATCAACATTCATATTGGGTCAGAGAAATGTTTCCCATCAGTGAGCAGAGATTTAGCATAAAACGTGATTCCTCACTGCATGTTGCGTGTAACCCTAAATGACACGCAGAGAGTGATGCATCAGTGACTAGTGCAGCTCCGCATCTTTAACCAGCTGTGATCTACAAATGAGAAATCTTAATGAAACAGTGTGGATGAAGTACAGTAGGTTTGACTAATGTGAATCGGTCTTGCAGAAACTCTCTCCAAGGACTCTTGGTTAGCAGCTGGCTAAAGTGCTTTCTGTTCTCAGTGGGATGGCATTTTTGCCCAGCACAAGAAACATGACTGCATTGGAGCATTAAAATCAACGTTTTTTATGAAACGCTGATTTTTATTTCTTTGCTCACAGCACAGTTTATGACACTTTATTTTGAACAACAACGTCATAATTCTACAAACTGTACAGATTCATGTTTCCTGTTTGTGTATTTTCATTGTACGTGTTAGTAGTGGGCATACACACGGTCAGTGTGTGTGTGTGTGTGTGTGTGTGTTTATTCTGTGCTTATACTAAGTTTGTGTTTACAGTCAGAGATTAGACTGTGGTCCGGACCAGTGTATCCTTCAACCAACGGTTGACGACATGAATTGGCATGCATTCATAAGCTGGTTGTAAGATTGGACATCCACCTGGTCCCTTTCACGCTGAAGGTATATACTGTATTGCAGCTATTTCAACTAAACATAGGGAAAACAGTCCATCACCACAACCTAGTGTTGAGGTTTTTTAGAGGTACTTGGCCCTCCAAGACAACACCCGACCATTCCTGGGACAGTCAAGGCTCAGTGTTTGTCCATAGACCCTGGTCACTCACACGTAGTGTTGAGATCCAGGCTTGGATACATGTCTAGAGTGCCCACTACCCCATTCAGAGATCAGGTAGTGACTAGGCTGTTTAGAAAGAAGACCTGGCCGGTTATCAATTCTGTCTGGTAAGCGTAGTTTATGCCTACCTTAAACAACCCTTAACAAACTCAGAGTAGCTCATTGGATCATTGATGCAATTTTTACTGCCTATCATGTCCACCAGAGAGCCCACTCCAGTCAAACCATGTCCTCTTCACACAGTGGCGGGAGTCTCCCACAGAGAAATATACAGAGCTGTCGGGTGGGCTACACCCAACACCTTCACAAGGTTTTACAACCTAGGCATCAGGTCAGTGTCCATGCATGATTTATCTTCATTGGAATTGGTTAATACTGTCAGGGTGCTATTTTATGGAGGCACCACAGGTGGTCTCTGGGGACTCTGCCACTGTTCCCTGGCTCATTGAACAAGCATTGTGTGCCCATGTGCCTTCTCAGATTCAGGGTCACGTACCTTCTCAACGTCTGGCTTGCATTCCACTAGGAAGCCCTCATAAAAGTGCTTGCTCTAGTGGTCTAGATTACGTCGATTGCCAAGGCATTGTGGGTAGATTGCATGGCATTGAAAAGAAATTGGTGAAAAAAAAAAGTTAAAAAACTCTAGGAAGCTTGCAAGTAAGAAAGGGGATAATATGAGAGAGAAAACAACGGTAAAGTAAGTCTGCTATAAACTCTTTCACTGTGACATTTAATTCTGAAGTGTGTGTTGACTGCGGTTTCAAACCAGATGACACTCAGCAAACCATACACAGCAAACCTCTACAGTTGAGGATAAAATTATTAGCTCCCCTATAAAATAATTTTTATAGCCGGTAGATTGCTTTGACTATTAGATTGCTTTGAAGAAGATTGCGAACCGAAAATGTGTGGGTACCCCTGCTTTAGAGGTTGACATTAGGCGTATTTGGGTTTTCTACTACATGGGTATGACCCTGGCCAGGGTCCCTGTGTCTTCACAGTTGTCCAAACAAAAGTCATACTTGCCCATAAGTTGTCCTCCCTTTTGGGATATGCCCATCTTGTGCTGTGAAAATTCTGTGCTACTACACTTTGGCAAGTCCGCAGAAAGTTGGCAGGGGCGTTCCACATACTGTCACTCCTGATAGAATGTCTTCCGCAGATAAAAATGTTCTGCATATTAATTTGGATTGAAATAAATAACATAAAGCCATTGACTACTGTATGTTTTTTATCATTTGCTTTTGATGGCTGGCATTTTTACATCCGCTTAAATGAATCCTGATCTCTTTGTGCTTTTGTATTTGTGTGTACCACTAGCACATCAACCCAGCACAGGATGGATGCCACCTCCAGCTTCACCTCATCAGTGGATTAGCAATGTGTGAGAGACAGCACAACACAACACGAATGATAAGATTGATTTATGAGAGAACACACACACACACACACACACACACACACACACACACACACACACCTTCCCACCCACAAACATGCACGCACAGACACACACACCATCACTCGAAATGATTACCTTTCATTGTCATTATTGATCAGGCAGTATTTCAAACCCGTGTGACCTAGGTTGTCTGTTGCAGATTGCTTTCTTGTCACCGAGGTTGTGCCCCCACCACTCCCGCACATTAGACTGTTCTTTCTATTATTTACAAGAGAAGCACTCTGGGAGATTGTGCTGATGTGTGCAGAATCCTCCTGAGTGAGGTATCGAAGCATTTGTTTGATGTAACACTGTGTCGGGAAGACCGTGCCAAAATGCTTGAATGATTGGCTTATGTCAACAGCATATTAATGTAATGTAATGTACCTCTTGTCATATATTAGATTTACTTAGATGTGTGAATGGTTTACAAGCAACAACCCCAAAATACAAGTTGGACTCATACATATTTTAAAAACATTCTAATTAGTCATGAATCCATCAATCCATCAATCAATCAATAAATCAACCTTTCCTGTATTTCCTTCTCAAGCTGTTTTTTGTTTTTTGGTGTGCAGATTTATTGTAGTCATTTGAATATTATTACCTGATTTGTCTTTTCATATGGTCCAGACGTGCCAACCAAATGAAACTGTCTGGCCACGCCCACAACACTGCTATAATAGTAAAATAGATGTGTGATGAGAATAGTGTGTCTGGATTACACCTCTTCACAAGCATATGCACAGTAGTGTTCTCTTACACTGGACGTCCTCTTCTGTCTTTGTCAGAATCAGTAAGGTTCCTCAAGCTTTGGCATGGCTTTAGAAGTGCTGTTGGACTTTAACAATACCAATGGCTGGCTCACTGGTGCCACTCTCCTCTGTAACTCTAACATTACATGGTGTTGTGTGTACTGGTAGTTCTGGGGGGGGGGGGATTAAACCTTCTTGTTTCCTTGATGAATTCATCTCGTCTGTAATGAGAAGCAACCCCATTTTCTCTCAAGAACAGCACCGAACGCTGTGCCAAATAGTCAACAGTCATACACTCTCCCATCTACCTTTATATAAACTAAAAATATCTCCAGTTCATTTGAAGGAAATTCCTAGCATTGAGTCAAAGTAGATTTGTATCTGACACCAAATAATCAAGTCAAGCAGTCTCACATAGACCTGTGTATTATTAGTAAACCAGTCTGGTTTAAACCAGTTGGTAAGATGTAAAAAAATCTCAGCAACTTTTGGCCGAAGACACACTGAATTGGTGGCCATTTGATTGGCAGGACAAACAGACACACAACAGTCTCTACTACCAATCCCAATTCACCTGAAATGCATGTTTTTGGACTGGGAGAGAAAAATGGAGGAGATCCTCTCCCGGAGGAGATGAGCAAGCACGGGGAGAACATAAAAAGTCAATTTTTTTGTGTTAATTGCAACTAGAAAAAGTGTTTCAAGGGTTAAAGAAGTAGAATAGCTGCTTTCTGCATGGCTTTCGAGAAAGTGACAGATGAAGTAACTTGTTGTTTTGGGGAAAGGCCTCTGGGCTTGCAGATGCAGAATCACATCTGCTAAGCAGAATGGCACATGAAGAGGTCAGTAACGTGGTAATGTTGCAGTCATCTCCTTTTGCATCTAAACCTAAAGCTGTTTTTAGCACCGCACACACTGTAGGAAAGAGGATGTTTTTCTTAGATGGTAAAGGAATCTAGCTATAGAATCTGAAAAAGAAAACTAGCTATATGAATCAGTCATTGTTAATCAGTTCTTAAATAACCTTGTAGATGAGATTGTAAACATTTGTATAATGCCATGTATTACTGTAACTCTTAACAAATAACAAAATTAACAAAATGAAAATTTGTAAACACTGTGTTTTTGCTAATCAGATGCATATCTTGTAGGGAGTGACGATAGAGCATCTTGAGCAGCTGCATCACTGCCCGGTTTGGGAACTGCACCACCACAGATTGCAGACCCTGCAGAGGATAGTGAGGACAGCTGAGAAGATCATCTGTGCTCCCCTACATCCATCATGGACGTCTACGTCACGTGCTGCATTGGCAAAGCCATTGTGATGAACACACGCGCACACACTCCTACCGACTGGAAAGAGGTGCCGGCAGATCTTCAAATCTTCATAACTAAAGGGTGTAAGAGTTTCTTTCCCCAAGAGATTAGACTTCTCAACTCAGTCTAATATTTACAGGATCACCCAACAATAATTGGGTCACCGGTTAATTGGTGACAGCTGCTTAATTGGGTAAAAATTAAGCCCAGAAACTATTTTTAATTTGTAAACAATCACTTATTTGGAGTGTTCATTCTACTTAATTGTTTTTGGCTCAAAAGTTTCTGACTCTGGCAGAAAAGAATATGACCTTTCATACCAAACTAATTAAAATAGCAAACGAGTTTTAGCATTTTGAAACAATATCTGAAGTGCATTATAAATATTATATTTTATAAATCTTATAGTTTTAATTATAACAACAACAACAACAACAACAACAACAACAACAATAATAATAATAATAATAATAATTATTATTATTATCATCATGATCATCATCATCATCGTTGTCATTCTTTGAACTGACTTTTATTCAAAATGACCAAATCGTTGATGAAAGCCACAAGGGCTCACTACTTTAGAATATTGTAGTAGAATCTACTGATATCAAGATTAAAGCTTGGAACCATCCTGAAACATTCTATAGTGTCTGAAGGAGCAACACCGACCGTAGGTCGTTTCTACCTGCTGCTGTAAGATTTTACAACCAGAGCTGCTCCCAGTGAACCACTCACAGCCAACTGTGCAATTACTTTACTTTATTCTGTGCTATATTCGTATCTAGTTTTCCATTTGTGTGTATTTATTCCTCATATTTTTATATTCTATAACATCTTATTTAACTGTATTTTTCTAAGCTGTATATACTTTTTTGATGCTGCTCGTGTTTCTTTGTGCTGCTGTAACAAAGAAATTTTCCCACTGTGGGGCGAATAAAGGACTTTTTTTTTTTATCAACAAATGATTACTTGTGAATACATATTTTCATGTGTAACAATAGTTATCCTTCTGTGTAAATGAGAATGCATCAAATGGTTCCTTTTTCTTTTTAAAAATTGAATATAAAATTGAAGGTTTAAAAGTGTAGCTCATTCTGCGGGGCCTTTTTTTTGACAGTACTACCACGTACTTTAAGTGGTATTTTAGCGTGATGTTGCTGTAGCAGTGAATGTCCAGCAGGTGTCAGTAAATGATCACAGATGTTTCATGTCGGTTATACCTAAATAGAATAACTAAAACACACGCACGCGCACACACACACACACACACACACACACACACACACACACACACACACACACACACACACACACACAGAGATAGACAGGCATGTTTTGATATTTTATACAAGCCTAAACCTGTAAAGAAAAAAGATAATTGAGGGGAAAGTCAAGAAAAGACTGTATTGGTGTTGTACTGTGTGAGACACAGGGTCATCTCTCGTCCTGTAACAACTACACAGCTTTGTGGCTTCTTTCCCTGAGCTGAAGAATCGAGGTTGGACAAAGGAACTGAAACATTGGTGTTAGATATAGCTCATTCATTAAGATCTGTGGACTATGCAGAATCACAATGTCTTTGGAATGATACACATCCTACTGCACGTTCTGAGCTGTTCTTCAAAATCGCAACTATGTGATGCTAGTGGTGGCGGTTCTCCTCTCTGGCGCTTCTCTTCACATGGCCAACAACTATTCTTCACAAGCCAAAACCATCTTGAAAATGTGAGATAAATCAATACATTTTAAATAAAATTATGATTGATTATAAAGAATTATAATTACTTAAACTTCATGGAATAAAGACTCTGTTTTGACGTTAACATTACATTCTAATGCTGTACAGTACTTCATACAAGAAAGATTTAGGAAATATTTTTTTTATTTTCATTCTGCCAATGTGTGTGGGCTTGCCGTCTGTCTCCACTAACATTGTTATAGTGCTTTTATCCTTTTTTTATTGTTGAGATTAACACTCTATTGTCCTGTGATCGCAAGTGAAGTGTGGGTAGATATCATGGCATTAAAAAAACAGACATCCAATCATCTACCCTCACTAACATGATTCAAGTTCTGCTTTTTAAGGGGTTTTAATGAAGGGTCATGTGGAGGTTTTTACTTGTGTTTAAATGAGAGTATGTTGTGTTCATCCTACAGTTGGAGATAATGAATTAATGTTCGCAGCAAATGTATCAGATGAAATAATCTAGTCACTTTGATCTTATTTTTAGCCTAATCCTGATTGATAGATTCAAAGGTCTTATTTAAAAAAAAAAAATCTACCTCCACTGATACACACACCAAAAAGCCCTAGTTGTTCCGGTCTGTTCACGGATTGTTTCCCATCTATTCACGCATTGTTCACACATCTCCCCCCAGTGAATATCATGTCTTGTTTGCAAATCCTTCTTTTCTCTTATTGATTTCCTTCTTCTACCCATCATTTGGAATGCCACTAGGGATTAAAGTGTCGGCCAAACGAATAAATGGAAATGCTACATTTTTCGTAGTAAAAAATAAATAAATAAATAAATAATAATAAAAAAATATATATACCAAACTTTAATGTTTTGTTATGTCCATATAGAAACGTTCAAAAACACAGAACACACACACACACACACACACACACACACACACACACACACACACACACTGACACTGGGGTTGTATAGTGAAACCGAAACATTGGCAATTTAACGTGTGAGATTTCACACATTAAACTCAACACATTAAAATAAAGGATGGTTTGAATTCTAAAAAGACACTGAATCCAATCTGGTCCTGGCTTAATGTGCTTACTTCACTGTTGGATGGTTTAAATGCAAAGCAGAATTTTTTGGAGCCCTGAATTTCTTTGGCTCTGTACCTTCCATAATGACCATAAAGTCGAATCCAATCGAATTCAATCTAATATTATCATGGTTTAGACATGGCCACTTGTTTCCCTTCCTTTCCTTTTCTTTCCTTACCTTTCATTTCCTTGCTTTCCTTGTGGTTGATCCATAATCTATCAGTAGAGAGTGAGAGTGAAACATCAGAACAAAAGCACAGTTTTGCTGAAATTATTGCAATATTGCTTTGCATTTGTGCATGACCGCATCTAAAGACATCTAATAACTTCTTGACAGCAAAAGCCAGGGTGGCATCAGCACATGGCCTAGATGAACAGGAGAAGCCATGTACATGAGAAGAAGCTGTTGATATTTGCTCACTTTTCAAACTGCCAAATGTTGGTCTCAATAGTGAGTGAAAATCTTGGGTTGTAGCTTGTGGACAATGAGAAACCTAATATTATGAATCCACCTTCAACATCTCTATCACATCCAAGGGTGTTAAAATGTAATGCAGAAAATTGAGGAAAAAATAAGTACCGTACATCTTTTGGGGCGAGAAAAATTATTTTGGAAAATCACTTTGAAATGAGGCTAAAATTATTCTCAACTGGTAAGAAGTGGATTCTTTCATCGTGTCTTGCTTTCATATGAAGGAAGAAAGGAGTTTGAGATTGAAGGCCGTATTGGAGCATTGGTGGGCAAATTGGTAACGGTCTGGTGAAGAAAGAGCTGGCCCGGGAATGCTGCGGTGTCTCCCTGGAGGAGCTGAAGGAGGTGACAAAGGAGAGGGACGTCTGGGCATCACGACCCATACAGTTGGAAAAGCTAGCTCCAGATCAGTGGTTGGCAATGGGAATGGATGTACTGGACGGATTTATCTTAAACAAAGACCGAAATACATGTGACTACAGTGCAATGTTCTGACGGTCCGAAAACAAGACAAAATCTAAGCAACATCACATATCGGTAATTGAGGAGAATCTGGAAAGCTCACATTTGTATATGCAAAACTAGTCAAATCTATACATAAATGCCATTATTGTTCTTGCAAAGGCTGTCTTATATGAAGTTTTAAGCATATTTTAAGAATATTTTGTTTTAAAATGTACATGTTTAAATTCTTAACATAAATGTTGGTTATGTGCTCATAAGGTGTTTGTGTCTTAGATGCTGTTACAACCATACTGTACGCACTCATTGGTTTCACCTGCTCTCAAATAAGGAATCAGCTGGTGTCAATCAGGCTTGTTTCTTTAAAGATGAGTGAGTCCAAGTACTGGCAGGGATCATTACTCGGGTATGCGCGAGTTGTTCTGGTGGCTGGTTTGTGTTTTTCATCTTCCCTGTCCTCGGTTTGTTCGTGCTGTTTCTAGCCTCTGCATCTTGGTCATGCCTGCTTCATGAACGCCTGTAGTTCAGCCCTGACTCGAGCCTGATGAACGTTAAGTTATTAAACCTTTCTCCTCTCCACTGCAAATGAGTCTCACTCTGCTTTCCAGCTATAAGGAACATAACAGGTGCTTTTTAGGTTTTGTAGAAGTTTTTGAATCTACTTGCATTTGAAACAATTTTTTCTTTTTTTCTGTTTTTTTTTTTTTTTTTTTTTTTTGCAGTGCAATTACTGTACAGTGTGGCTCTTTCCTGGAAGGAAAGGTAGATCAACCACATCAAGTCACAGTCAGCCTCACACCTATCTATGTACCTCGTGTAAAGTCACACTTCATACATTCATACACAAACAGTAACACACACACACACATACACACACACATATTTGTTAAACAGAAAAAAAACAGATCAACACCTCACAGCAAATAAACACTTTTTGTGTTTTTTCAGTGCTATATTCTTCTGCTGCTTGGTTTTCTGCCATTAATCATACATACATACATACACACGCGCGTGCGCGCGCACACACACACACACACACACACATCAGCTTAACTAGAGATGATAAATGGTGTATGGGAGTGTTTTACTGGCTTTACTTGCCCTGAGACTGCCTGTCTCTTTATTCCAGGTCATTCCCTGTCTTGTAGCCTTGGGCTCATTCATGCTGGATATTTGCTCCAGCCCCACAGCGACCCATTAGAAGCAGCTCTAGAGATTATATTGTAGATGGATGGAGAACAGTGTAAAAACACTTTGCATTACGGCTGGCCTGCAAGTTCACACCAAAGAATAATGAGTGTTCCGCTTAAATTTAAGCACAGTTTGTGGGGATGTGAACCTCACTGTCAGTGCTTCATTACGTCCAGTAAAATCAAGCACTGTTGCGAGTTTGAAAAGAACAAGTAATTTGTATGTATGTGTGTGTGTACAGTAAATCCCATTATCACAAACTGCACATCAATCATGATCCATTACAAGCATCATAAATAATCCTTTACAATCCCATCGATCACGATTCAAACAGACTGTGCCAATTCATCCGGACTGATGATTTTCATGAGCCTAGTTTTGTTCCACTGTGATTCTAGAGCTGCGCCAATCAGATTACAGTATTAGTGTCCACAATAAAACTGAAGCAGGGGGGACCCCTAGAGGTCTGAACCGTTATATAAGTAAAGCATTAAAACACCCAAATAACAGTGCAGTTAAAATTGTAAATCCCAGGCCTCAGGGTCAATAAAATGTGTTAGACTGAATTGAGAATAATAAGGCATGCTTGCAAAATGGTAAACTTCCTTCTTCTCTGGAGGTAGAACTCATAGTCAGAAGCGAGACTCTCATTATGCTGTGAGACCAACATGGAAGTGTCTGAGGCCCAAACTAGGCCGAAACAGCCTATGATGACCCTGGTTTGTCCCAGTTTGCAAAAAAATCAAGGGCTAACATTACATTTGTTCTTTAGCAGGCAGCTTTTGCCAGGAGAAGAAACAAATGATCCGTGTAACACAGTCTTCAATGCTACACGAAACCCTGTTCTTTTGGCTCTTGTGTTTTTGCTGGTTGAGTGATTTCCATCAACAATAACAGGGCTGGTCAAATGGTACTTGGGGTATTTCTGAACATGTAAACGTGTCCTGAGAGTTAAATCCGTACGGTCATTTTAGGTAATGTCTTAACAGGGGAACAGCAGCAAACAGAACAATCAGATGAATTTTGCTTAAAGCATCTACAAATAAATTCATGCTCAAAAATTATTGTCATGAATCCACGCCCACAAATATCAATGTGGTTCAAAAGTCAATAACAAAAGTGAATTTGTCAGCCTCTATTTAACCATCCAGTGAAATGACTGCATCCAGTGAAATGGAGCAGTGGTGCTCGGTGTCTTGCTCAAAGAACCTCCAACCTCATGAACACAAGTCCAATTCCCTACCACTGGACGACAACCTTAGCAACCCGCTAATTTGATTTTAATTAAAAGACTGTTATTACATAGTTACTACCATAAGCTGAATTTTAAGCTAATGTGGGTGTGTTTGGTCCCTTAATGCAGGACATACTTTTTAAAATTAAAAGCAGAGATACGTCTAGCGCTAGACAGATTCGTTTCCATGGATTGTGCTTCTCCGTGGCTTTAGTTTGACTGAGGCAAATGTCGAGTCACACAGACGGTTCTGTCCGGGTGTGTTTCTGTAGAACATTCCCAGCCGAGAGAAGCCCGAACAGCGGTTTAAGCCGCTTTAATTGGGTGTTCAGGAGACCGACGTCCCTGTCAAGCCACACAACAATGACAAATGGCTCTGGTCTGCTGATTTAATCAGGACTGGACCAGGCTGAGAATCCAGTCTCCTGAATATGAACTTGACTTTCCCCTGTAAAATCAGTTTCCGGAGGAGGTGGAGAAGTGAAAAGTGAGGGTGCAGCGGGAAATATACAAACAGCCTCCGTAATCTTTCCCATGTTTGGCCAGATGAAAGAGGAGGCTTATGCAAATCGCCCTGCACCAGTGCTGCTTCTGGATGGGTTTCTCGCTGCAGGCTTGTTTGTCTGCATTTTCTACTTAGTGTGTAACACAAGTACACAAGCTGAAACAAACTGATGTAGCTTTTTCACTGCTAGATTTTTTCACTTTTGTTTGTAGTCCTCGGGTCCCTCAACTAGTGGAGTTAGTGTGCAAACCTGTAGTGTTTAAGCCAAATGAAAACGTTTTAGTGTGAGACAACTGCTGAGAGAATAAGAGAGTGAAAGTAAGACTTGAAGAAAAAGAAAGAGTCATAGATAATGACAGTGAGAGAGAGAGAGAGAGAGAGAGAGCGCAAGAAATACAGAGAGAACAAAAAGAGAGACAGAGGGGGAGAGAGAGAGAGAGAGAGAGAGAGAGAGAGAGAATAAGTGTGAAAGAAAGAAAGAGAGAGATGATAATAGAGAGAAAGATTGAAACAAAGAAATGTTCTTTCCCAAATTACGCTTTGGAAGTAGATGTATAATAAATGCATCTCACAGCCTGAGGAAGAACAGATTGAGATGAAGGAAGAAGAGAGAGTGATGTGTATCTCAGATCGGCTTGGTGTTTCTCTGTTATCAGTCTGTGAACAAGATCGAGTCACATGAGATGCGTCTCATCTCTTACACTCATTTATTCATTATTTCCTGTCGCATTATACCAGAGCCTTACAGAGCGCATTGTTTCAGGAAGCAAATGTTTTTCCGTGCAGTAAGTTTAAGACAAGTACCATGTATGTTCTTAAACTGTGTGGCATAAATATCCCAATATATGTGAACCTCTCTATACACTTTCGTATTTATCAACAACAACTACATAAACACTACGTGAAAGTTCACACCAGTAGCATTGATCTACTGTTGCCAATTTTTTAAACAAAGTCTTTAGAGAATAAATATCTTGAGGATTTTAACGACCTAAATATGACAAAATAAGCTTTTTTATGGCAAGAAAAAGTCGCACACAGTCTCATGTAAAATCAGCAGACTTCAGAATTACAGTACTTACAATCCATCTCAGTCAGACATTTTCTGATAATCCTGATCCAGCTCATGCACACACACACACACACACACACACACACACACACACGCACGCACACACAAACTCACTCACTCATGTGTGAAGTCGTACACTGCTACTGTTCATGGAAAAGTGAAAAATAAGACTCCTGTAGATTTATCCAATAAACATAATTAATGTTTTAAAGACACACATCATAAAGAGGATTTACAAAGGGGAAGTTGTGGCCTATGTTTGGGAGTTGACCCTCCACCAGGTGTTCGAATCCCACAGGAGGCTCCACAACTAAAATGTCCTTCAGCAAAACATTGACTCCCATCTGCTCCTCTGCACCGTGGCAAAGGCTGCCCACTGCTCCGGGTCTCTTCAGAGTATGCTTCAGAGTATAAATAATTCTGAAAATCTGAGTAATAACAAAAGATTACAAAACGTGAACGAGAGAAGGTGAGTTGAACAGATTCAAAGCACAGTGTTTACAGATGTTTGTTATTCAATAACTCATTCCTATTCATTATTCCTTCCTTATCCAAACACATACGTAACAACTTGTATCAGGATTATTCTCTTATTTATTTCCTCGCTCTATTCATGTATATACTCTCTCAGCATCAGCACTTTATTATATTTGTACATGTATACAGTACCTTTACTTCTTTATTTACACCCCCTCCCACACACACACACACACACACACACACACACACACAAATTAACTGAGCTTACTGTACAGTTTTTTTTCTGATTGCTGTGATTCTTNTGGAGGAAGGTGCACAATCTTCACAAGGGAGCAGGAAGCAGCCATTGTCAACTTAGAGAAAATAATGCACGTACTGTACATTGCGTCAAATTCAAAACCACACAACACAACCCATATTCTGACATTTTTGGACAGACTGCATTTTGGACAAACACTGCTTTGCACTCAATTTGCAATTTTGTAACACACACTTTGCAAAACTGTAGGCACAACAGTTTTCACATGTGAAAGTGTGCCAGACAGTTGACCAAATAATGTTAATGATAGCGATACATGTGTATTATTTTGCTAGGAGTGTGTTGGAAATTTCACAATTGAGTGTAAGCAGTGAGTTGTGTTTAAAGTTTTGCCAAAAGAGTGTTGTGCAGTGAATTGTGCCTACAGTTGTGCCTAGTTTGTAAATGAAGTGTGTGTTACAAAATTGCAATCTGAGTGCAAAGCAGTGTTTGTGCTTTTAGTTTTGCAAACTCAGTGGTTTTGCTATAAGTATTAAGTTTTAGAAATTGTGCTATAAGAATCACAGTTCAGAAAAAAAACACAAAAGTATTTAGTTATGTTGCTTTTTAACTAAATTGCATTAAAGACAGTAATTAGAAAAGTGTTTTTAATACAGAATTGTGAAATAACTAGTAATTGGTAATAAATTACTTTTTAAAAAGATGTGCCAAACACATCTCAGTACTTTTCCATCATCACTCTCAAAGTGACATATTCTCCTGTCAGCTTTACCCGGCCCGTTCTACATTCTTTTAGTCGACGTGAGATGTGTGATGTTGTGATGAATGTTCTCAGAATATTTTCCAGAAAAGATGTGACACTTCAACCACAACCAGGAACTTTCTACTAGTTATGCAGCTGCAGCATCAGCGAGAAGCAGAAAGCATCACATTCAGAACTGAGGAGAATAATGTGTTCTGTGTCCNGAAGCTGGCCAACGGGTTCAGCCTAATTTGAGCCGCTATACACTGTGGCGAGCGTCATTAGGACATTTCAAAATGAGAATCGGTTAGTACTTTGTACCACTGCCATACTGTAATGAGAAACACAACAGTACTAAAAATACTGAAATTGTTACTTTGCAGAATTGCTAGACGTCCAGAGGCTGAGGGCTGAAGGAAGAATGCTCACAGCTGAACAAGAGACCCATATAGTGAACGTGGTGATTGCCAATAATACAGCAAGACAGTGAAATACAGCATTGCATAAGTTGTGTACTTGAGAGTATGAAGAATATGAGAATAAAGTTAATTTACAGAGTTCTTTTCATGGACTGGGGTACGGACTACAAAAGCCAGGATTCTTTTTGTAGCTCCCTTCCTGGGTTTGCAGTCAGTGGTTCATTGTTCCCACCTGTTCCCATCCTTAGTCATGTATTTAAGTTGCCACCTGTGTTTGAGAGTCCTTGTCTGTCATTGATGTTGCACCAGTCTGTTCCTGAGTTCGGCCTGTGTTCATGTGAGTCTTTGTCATTAAATGTATGTTTTTGTAAACTACTGTCTCTGTTCTGCATTGAGGATTGTGACATTTTCGAGAGAAACATAGAACGTGTAAAGCATCTGGCGTGTGACTTTGGGCAGGAGAGTTATAGTGTCATTGGTTCTGAATTTGGAAGTTCACACTGTAGTGCTGTGCATGGGCCTGATGTGTTGCATTTGTTTTGTCTTGTCCAGAGAGTGATGGAACCAGACGCAGATGGCATGGGCCTTGAGCAACTTTTTGTAGATGAGGCTGGTTTTAACCTGAGTAAAATCAGAAGATGTGACAGGAACAATATTGGACATTGTGCCATCAATGTCCCAGGACAATGTGGTGGTAACATAAACGTGTGCAGCTATAAGCTAAAATGGTGTTCACCATCATGCAACCATAGACCCATACAACACTGCACACATTATTGCGTTTTTGGACAACCTACATGACAAGCTCACTGTTCAGAGACAAGAGCATATTCGATTTGTCGTCATATGGGGCAATGTTAGTTTGTTACAGACCACCCATCCTTCAAGGCATTCAACCTCTCTCCATTCTCCCATCGGGGAGTTCTTCTATCCCTGGCACTGGAAAGTGTACTAACGTCATCCTCAACAGGTAGCCCTTTTTATAAGCAATGGAGGAGTCATGTGGAAATATTGACCAGGCATCATGTCAGGCCTGGTGCCTTGGACTGGAGGATGAGACGTGGACCGAATTGTGGCCGGACCCAGAAAGATGACATGATGTAGGCTGATTGCCCCACCACCAATTATTTGTTGTGAAATTACTATTTTGTGTTTTCTTGGTTTTGATGAGTGTGAATAAGCACCACTTGAAGTTTGGGTCAGTGTATGTTTACATGACACTGACAAAAGTATGACCTCAAATTAAAATCTACACCGAAAGCAAAAGCCACATGTGTTTTATATTCTTTAGTGTGCAGTTGGTGCATTGTGTGCTTAGATGATGGCTTAGATGGTACAACATTTTTACAAATGTGTGAAGAGTTAATTGCGTGAAAGCTTTTCTTTGTGAGTTTTGCAAACATAGCCAACAGTTACAAAAAATGTGCTTGGGCAATCAGGAAAAACTGTAATAAAAACTGATTATAAACTCTTGCCGTTTGCCGACAGCGTGGAATAAGTAAACGCTTGTACTAAAATAATACAGTATGTTCGTTTTAGTAACTGCTCGGCTTAGCCTCAGGGGCGTCTTTGCTCCCGTCGGTTCAGGCGCGAGTAGCGGCGGCATGTGCTCACGTCTTTTCCGCTGATCGGCGGTGAAGGGGCGGGAGCGTCAGTTTGAGCGGAGACGAGCCTCTTCAACCTCGTCACTGCTTTTACTGCTCTGTCTTCGGCGTCCGAGCCCAACACTGCGCTATCTTATCCACTGGATGTACAAGAACTGACGGGAAAACACGACTGTCATATCGGGAAAAAGTGGTTGAAGTACGATAAAGGGCAGAACGGATCCATCTGAGGTACGTGCGCCTTCCACTGATTGACCGAAGCTTTAGATTTAAACAGATACGTTTATTCTGAAAGGAAGAGAGAATAAAAGGCTGCAGTCCGCAGTGCGTTGGAAACCGACAAGTGTCATTCAGTCAGAAGCGTGGCTCGCGTTTGAAGGTTTAACAGGTCTTTTGTTGCTGCGTCTTGGAGATGATCTGAGGTGGAACAAATGAGAGGGAAACCCCCATTCGTTTTTTTCCTCGATCAATTTATTTCAAATTGTTGCTCTCAACCCGTTAACAGTATTAACTTAATAAAACAGGGTTTGCTTCATTCATGGGTCGTTTGTCTCTGCACCAGCCGCGTCAGGATTGACACGTCGCCCGTTCGAACGCGACGGATGATCGTGTATCACCGCGACAAAGTCAACGGCTCCGGTGAAACCGTTTCTGTTGATGGACGAACACGTGGTTTGGAGATTATTATTCGCGGCCGATAATTGGAAGCTGCGTTTCATTCGTTATTTCTTTTTGTAAGTTAACTGTGATTCATGTAATTGCAATTGCAATTGCAAGCAAATTGTGGGTTTTTGTTGTAAGTAATCTATTCCCAAACGAAAATGATTTCCTGATGGAAATGCGTGTATTGTTTCCCCATCTGTATTAAAGGCACACGTCTTGAGTGGTTATTAATCAACTGAACTCGTTTATTTTAGAAGAACACTGTATGACGTCAGAGGAACCTGAGCAACCATCTGACGTTCCACACTCATAAACTTGACGTCTTTCTTATGGGTCTGGACTGGCCAGCGCTTGACCATTCAAGCAACAGGTGTGGGTTTATTTGCTCAAGGCCTCTTTGATCAATTCACTCCACGACTTTTTCTTGGCTGATTTTGAAAGTGAAGACTTCTGGTTTCAGGGTTATCTGAACAGAACAATTGGCATATAGAGACTGGAACAAACGCATCATATGTTTCACACTTTTGTTTTCAGACACCCTGAAATCAAACCATTAGGAATTTATTCTGCTTTTATTTTTTTTCTGAGTTTTTTTTTTTTTTTTTTTTTTTTTTTTTTTTTTTTTGGAACGTTGTAGACAGAAGGGATTTGTCAGTTGGAAGCAAAATTATTCAGAGGATGCTGATTTTTATAGTTTATCTGGTACTGGATTTAGTGCCTTAAATAGAATTGGATTTGCATTAAATTCTTCAAATTTAATCTTAATCTAGAGTTTCTTGTTATACAGAAGACTTTACGATGGTTTTATATGATACAAGAAAAACGAGTTTTAATTTACTGTCGTGTACAGGACACAACCATGTACTGGCCTCTTATTTCAAGAAAACTTGACAAAACATTTTTCTAACATAAATAATGTATTTCTTGGTAAATTTATTCAGACGTTATCTTGGACAGTTATGCATTTATCATGCAGGTTGTTCCTGATGTTTATCCAGTTTTTCCTAAACAAAGCATAACCAGAGTTTGCTGGATGGTTGTAGTTTTTAATCACTCAGCGTTTTTAATCAAACTGTTTTTAATCACTCAGGGTCACTGGTCACAATGGCTTTAAACTCTCTTTGTTTAGTTGACTATCTAGACAAACAGTTTGTGGCTTTATGGTCCAGCTGTTTATGAAGTAGGACCTGCCACTCAAGTGTTGCAGGTTCAAGTCCCTGCCTGATGGCTTTTTCAACTGGGTGTCCTTGATCAAGACAATGACCCCCACATGCTCCGCTGATGCCAAGGCTTAAGGCTGCCCACTGAAGGCTACCCACTGCCCACCGGGCTTGAGTTTGTTCACTTTACTGTGTGTGTGTGTGTGTGTGTGTGTGTGACGTCACTGGATGGGTTCAATGCAGACCACTAACATGGTTCCTAGTGGCCATATAGAAATAAACAGTTCAATTAACTTTACAAACGTGGATGATGATGATTACTGGAATCCGCATTTGTCTAAATGTATTAACTGTTCAGTATTAAAATTTTGCTGTCAAAAAGCACAGTTTATTAATATCTTTGTAACTGATTAGAATGTATACGTTAATTAATTTTCAATTCAGTTCAAAATTTAAAAAAACGAAGGGAAAATCGAAAACAAAGCAAAAACCTATTCGCCTAATGTCTTTGTTCTTTCCACTTCCATCTGCTCAATATCATGGTGCATTGAGCACTGGAGCATGAAACATCTGTGTTCCTCAGCAAGTCTTTCTGTTGCAGGGATTTTATGAAGCATGCTAGAAGACAACATGAAGGATAAGCATTTTCACGATTTAGACCTCAAGCCATGGGTCACAGACAAAGGAATTAATAGAACAGGGGCAAACAAGAGATGGCTTTTCTCCTTAATGACACTCAGGTGTAGTGAGGTCTTTGGCTCGGGGAGACACTCGCTAGTGAACATTTTTGAGGTACCGGTATTTGGTTAGAGCACAATTCTGCTAAACAGCGAATATTTACAAATCAGATGGGTATAAGTGTTTGATTGTGTATGTCAGAGTGTACGTATGTACTGTAATAGTGTGATGGAAGAAGAGAGGATCTGGTGATCTTCTGAGCTGTACTCATTACTCTCTTTAGGGTTTGTAGGGTTCACCTTCAGTGGTTCATGGTGAAGCAGAACCAAGCTATAAGGTGGTCCTATTGTTGAGTGACCATCTCAGAATTTCCGTCAGATGACAGGTGACCTGTCAGTTTTGCTGATTACACTCTTGGTGGTGTCATTGACAAACTGGATGATGTGATTTGGTGCAATGGATAACTGACATTTTAAATTATACAAAGTGAGCAGTAATGGACTGAGAACACAGCCTTGAGGTGCTCCCCTGTTCAGAGCAGTGGGGCTGTAGGTGCTGTTCTTGATCCAAACAGACGAAGGCTTTTGAGTTAGGGTACGGTTGCAGAGAGACATGTTCAAGCCCAGCAGGTTTAGCTTCTAAACAGATGCTTAGGTGTGAATATGTTGCATGTTGAAGAGAAGTCTATAAACTATACATTTCTAACTTCCCGTCAGATTACTACTGGCACTGCAGTCAAAAATGCTATGAGTAAAGCAGTGGCAGGTGTGATCCAGCTGTATGGGATGGAACCTCTCACCATGTTTGAATCTTACACTGGTGGATTCCACAACTCTTGTGTTCTTGGGCAACCCACTCAAACGACCATGGGCTGCCAACTCTCTCCGGGTTTGTGTGTCTCACTTCACTGGTGTGTGTAACTTCACTGCACAATTTTACCTAGTGGCCATATTGACCAACTCATTCTCTTTACTTTTTTCAAGCAATACCTGTTTTAATTCATGACAATTAGCATCTCTTGGTTCTCGGTTTTGACAAAAAGCGTCAGCCAAACGATGTAACTTTACTTTACTGTAATGAATTCTGCCCGGGATGTTTTAATGGTCCAGCGGCTTTCTGTTAGTCTATTTTTCTGTCCCTACAACAGCAGTGTTGAGAAGGATGATCTTCATTGGAGTCAAGTTGTCCAGTCTAAGTGCTGTTAAGCGAATCTTTGTTGTTACGACCAACAGCGCCACCTAGTGAGCATCGGGAGATCAGACTCAGCTGGTACCGTACTGTCAGCATATTTAAATACTGTGACCTAATCTTTGCAAAGTCTTGTTTAGCATCAGGATCATTTCTGTGCAACACTTTTGTTTCTGTTGCCAACCTGGTTTCTACCCTGCCTGTTTTTCCGGACTGATGTTTGGTGCTTGTTTCCTATCTTAAAACCTGCCTGATTTATTTGCCCGTGTATTATTTATCATTGTCGTCATTAAAGTACTGCAAATGGATCCCAATCCGTCTTGTTTGGAATTAATCTATATACAAGTATGGATGCCTTGCCGCATTCTACGGATGTGTAAAAGTGAAGTGAAATAAATTATGTGAGGTGAAATTGAGTGGTATTAAAAGTGTGCTCTGCATTTAACCCTTCCAGTGAACTCTGAATTGCATTTGGAACACAACCAGGCTCTTCATTACAGTCAGGGATGAGATCATAGATAATTTAGAGAGCATAGGAGCGAAACCATAACCTATACAGCTCTAACCTATTTCAAACAAACCAAGTTATATAGGAACCTGTTATCAATGCAAACAACAATCAAATCCATTTAGCGATGCCTGTCCATGTCAGAAAATCAATTTCAATGATTTACGCCATGAAAACAGGATCCAGAGTGATATGTAGAAGATCAAATCCAGACTTCCATCCAAGGTCCAACCTCTGAAAGAAAAATTAAGTACATATGCTAGATTAAAAAATAAAATCTGTGAAAACAAAAATCTGTTGCCTCAATCACAGTGACAAATTGTTTTTTGGTGCATGTTGTCAAATGCAGCCCTAAGAAATCAGAAAAGATATCTTCTCAATTGTCACAATAATTCTATTGAGTTGACGGTTATATTCCTGCCTTTGAAATGTTTGATTGCCTTGGGTGATCTTCATTTGGTCCGGTTCACGTGAGCAACTGTTATTAGAGTTCTAGTTGGACAAGGTAATAAAGGCCCAACTAATTGATTTGACTGAGATTATAACCTGAGATTAGAATAAATTTGCTTGATTCAAAGGGAAATGCAAGAGGGGAAAGCCATTGTTAATGTAATGGCACCACCATTGTAAAGAGGGAAGAGGAGAATGAGAAACATGGTTTGTGAGGTCAGTGAGCTTCACACAACTTCTTCCTCCAGGGATCTCATTTTAGATGTTAGCCTGTTAGCTCACTTCAGTCAGGAACTGCAATTATTGCTCCAAACGAAGGACTCAAAGGAAGAAAACAGACCTCTTTTTTTTCAAACTTTAGGAAGGTTAGAAAGTCAACAACTTTTTCTTTCCAACCATGTAATTGGGTTTTCTGCTCTTTCTGTTGAATTGTTCCAACTTCCCCCATCATTTATAGTTTCACAGGTAAACATGTTAAAGAAGATGACTAAAAAGACGTCGCATCTCCACCCTGGCAGACATAGATGTACTGTACTGTATGTGAAGGAGGAAATCCAGATTTACGTAATCAACTCTAGAGGAAAAAACATGCTGGAGCTTGCGAGAGCTTTAGTGTTCAATCTTCCCCAAAACTCACACATGTTCACATCAGTGGGATTATTTGAAAGTCCTGAAAGCAAACACAAACCATGACACACACACACACACACACACAGACACTTAGTTGGATGTGTCCAGTTAAACTGCAAAGTTTATGTATTTGACCTCAGCATTTCATGACGACGGCTGGAATAGTGAAGGTCAAGACTTCTACCTCAGGGAAATTAACTTCAGATTTATTTCTCTGTTCGGTCCGCAGCTACATTTATAACCTCAAAGATATGTAGCTTCTGTACAGTGCGTGCAGATACACGGTGAAGCCTCTCCAGATTAAACATTGTTTAGATTTATTACCACTTCACTGTATTTTAGAAATAGCCATGTGAAACAAAACACGTCCACACAGACACGCACGCACACACACACACACACACACACACACACACACACACACACACACACACACACATTCACGGAGACACACAAGTAATCAGTACAATTGCTGATCTGAATTAGTCCTTTTTATTGTCTTGTACTTTTGAGCTTTAACTGTTTAGAATATGACGTTTCATCCTTTATTGCCAATGTCCCCTCTCACCAAACCTGCTGTACTGAAGGTGAATGGATTTAAATGAGGTGCTATTAGTTGATGAAAGTGCTGTTGGTAATCTGTTCCTGTCTTTCTTTAACAGCTGATATTTAAAATGCTGCTCTCTCTCTCTCTCTCTCTCTCTCTCTCTCTCTCTCTCTCTCTCTCTCTCTCTCTCTCTCTCTCTCTCTATGTATACAGTGTGTATATATATATATATATATATATATATATATGGGTTATTATTACTATATAATAATTATTTAGTATTAACAATTATTAATAACATGAACAAGTATAGAATCTTATAGATTGTAATATTGAATATTGAAGTGTAAAATGTAAAATAATGTAAACTCAACACAAAATAAACACTTGTTTAAACACTGTATTATACCATTTTGACTAAAGAAAACAATGGGTAAGACGGTCATAATGAAAAGAGACAACGGATATGTATTTTTATATTTGTGTGGCAAAAATATGGCACTGATAATTAGTCTAGTTGAAAAGACAAAAGTCCGACATATGGTCTGTGCGCAGTGCGCATGCGCAGGCAGTCGTCTGAGAGAATAACTGTGAGTCAGAGTCATAGTTCTTATCTTCAAAGACACTACATCTTACCCAAGACAAGTTCTCGATTGGGTCGACAAGCATGGTTGACATTATTGTGAGCTGTTTTACATTTACAAAAAGGTATATAATATGGTGTATTACACTGTGACTGTATTATAGCTTAGTTTACAGTACGTATGTTAGAAACATTTTTGCAAAATAGAGTTTCTATAAGCAACCACAAGCAATTTGGTCCTGAATATGCATTTCCTTGCTGACCAAGTTACAGGGCCAAACCATTAACTATTCAAAACAACTTTTTTCTCCACAGAAAAAGATTACGACTTCTGTTTTCAAGAACAATGGCAAGAACATACACTGTCTGGGCTTTTTTTTTCTACTATGTGTTGTAACCATTGAGGCTCAAAGGGCATTTTAAATTGCTTTTGATTTTCATACGCAAAGGCAATTGTTATTTTGGTACTTGATCTCACACATACACCTCATAAATCCTTGATCACTGAGCAGTAGCAGCAGATTGAGGAGCTATTATGTGGCCAGGAATGTCTTTGGCCTTGAGCCTTTTTTGACAATCAATGAATCATGACTTTGCATAGAGTTTGTTCAAAATGCCTTGCATCGTTCCATGTTAATAAAAGCCAACTTCTGTTCCAATCATAACGGTCAAGAGATTTTGCAAGGCCCTTTGTTTCATGGTGATCTTCAAGGTTATGAATCCGCATCACAGAATTGTAGGAAATCTTACCTTTTGCAAAAGTCTCATTACAAGTGACATTACAAGTGGCTTGTTACAGGGCAGTTATGCCTGAGAGGTAGGAAATTGGACCTTCCACCGAGATGTGGCAGGTTCGAATCCTGGTTCAACAACTGAAGAATCTTGAAGTGCAAGCACCACTTTTAGCTGCATTTTTTTTTTTACTTCTTTTTTTTTTTTTTAACTGTCTAAGTATTCTGTCTTGGACAACTTATAAGCTGTCCAAAAAAAATTAGCATCTACCAATTGTTTGGCTTAACATAACTAGAATAATCCAATTTCTGGGAATTTTCCCACATTTTCACATTCACTGGGAATGTTCTACCTCTGTTGTAGCTTCATATTTACAGTGAATGTCTTTTTAGCAGGAGAACACTTTTTATTTTAAGGTCACTTGATATACTTAAGTAGAACAGTTCGTTTTTTACAACAGACAGACAATTAGTTTTTACTTTTATCACTAAATGAAAATTGACTTGATGAAGTTGTCTTAAAGGGTCAGGCATGTAAAAGTAAAAGTTCTGTCAGTTCTTTTAAGAGATTGATGAGGTAGAAGTGACGAGTGCCTGCTTTTGGGAAATGCTCCATAAATAACCCTAGACTTCATCCATAGTGAAGGAAAGATCCGGCTGAAGTCTCCAGAGCGCGAGGGCTGTTGACATGATGTGTGAACGACAGGTTGATACACAGTGATCTGTCAAAGTGGGCAGACCAACCAAACAACCAACAAGACAAAGTGCAGTAAAAAAAGAGCGGGGTCACGTACTGGTAAACACGGAAAGAGTAGAATCCACTGACATAATATGACAAAATCTTGTCTTGACAAAGAGAGAACGAATGCTACTAGCAGAAGTAGGGGAAAAAAAAACAATACTTTCACTGAAAAAAAACTGAACTAAGCTATTTTGATGATAAGGCAAAATAAAAAAAAAAATAGATTTCAATCAAGGTTTGTTTTTGGGAGAGCCAAAAACAGTATGTTGCAGTAATATATATTCAATTGGTTTAATGTTGCTTTTGGCCCAGGACACAATAATCATCAGTGTTCGCAATATTACACTGCAAATAAATTTTGTTCAATTTAAAATTACAAAAATACTGTAAACTGTTGATCTTTGTAAGTTACATGTTGTCAGCTCAGATGTAACGGATGTCTAACTCAGATGTTTTTTGGGAACAATTGCTTGGATAACAAAAGTAAATATTACACACAGATTAAGAGTTGTTGCAGTCTACAAAATTGAACGCTCCTGAATTGTAATAAAAAAAAAAGAAGGAAAATAAAAGCAGACATGTTTGATGAACACTCATCCTCTTTTATACATTTTTTTGTGTGAAACGGTTTCTCTTTTTTTCATGTTTGAATTTGAATTTGAAATGTTTTGAGATTTTTTTTAAATACATGTATACCGTAATTTAAATAACTGAAGTAACGTTAAGTAAAATCTTTTTTTATAGAGGAAGGGTCAGTGAACGGTCTGTGGCGGAGTTTTGATACTTTGTTTGATTACCCGTGGTACAGGGACGAGGAATGATGGGAATTGTGAAATGACGAGCAACTGTAAAGTGGAGCCGATGATGATGAATGATGATGATGATAATGTGAAGGGTTAAGTTGAAACATATACATTGTATTTTATTTGTGAAAGAATTTGAATGTATCTTATTAGTTATTATGGTTCAATACATTTCTTTTCATACTTTTTTGAACCATGCACTTTTCTTTTCATACTTTTTTTAACCATGCACTTTTCATTGTATTTTTATTTCCTTTCTTGTCCTTTTTCTCTGCAGTACTTTTAAAGTGAATTGTTTTTATGTATGAAATGCGCCACACAAATACTGACAATAGATGATCTTGAAGAGGTTAGACATGTACATTATTACAATAACCCACGGACAATATTCTCTACAGGTTCTTTCTATGTTCCTATTAACACATTGTTCCTGCCAAATTGTGGGTTTTCACTCAAAGCAGCTTTGCAGGAGGAAATTGAAAGCCTGTGACATCCGTTTTTACTGGATTAAGTCCGTGTGCTGAAGGCCTTATGTAAGCGGATGGCTCTTTTCCAGATTGTTTGGATTAATTCTAATTAATGTTTTGAAATTTTATAGAAACACACAGTGGACCGTCCTGCGGAGAAAAGCTGGTTAAATGACGGTGAACTTCTCAACCACCAGAGATTCAGTTCAGTTCCTTAGTGGACGGTGAGATGGGATTCACATTTTTCAGTGACAATTTTGAGTGGATAACTAGCTTAAATAAATATTACATTTAGACATTCTGTTAAAAAGGATAATATCAGTAATAAATAGTGTCTTGGCCATGATTTTCAGCTGATTTTTTCATCAGGGTGAAGGAAGTTTGGTTCCGATCAAACCGAGCCACTTTCTTCACTTTTCCCTAGTCCCTGAGGACTCGATTAAACAGAAACGTCTGTGAAAATAGGAGCTCTGGAGATTTATTAGGCTATTGTTCTCCTGTATCTTTTAGCGTATCTCTCATTTGTGTCCTTGAGCCAGTGTGCGGTAAACTTTTGACATTTTATGGCGCACAGCCCGTCATCGTCTGAGCTTCTTTCAGAATGAAAGTGCTGTCCTCCAGAGAACTTCCACTTTATAATGGAATTGCTTTTCCCCTTTGCACCCTCCATTTATGAGGCTGTCTGGTGCAAATACGCGTCAGTGCTGGATATTTACATTCTGTCAAAAAACAAATGTTTGGCCCCAAAAAACTGCAAGCGAATCCAGATCCTGGGGCATGAAGTAGCCGCATGGTTTAACCCATGCTTGCACGTGGTAACTGCAGGGAAACAAGACAAAATGACACAAAACCTTCACTTTTCTCCCATTGGGGTCATAAAAGGATAGTTTTAAAATTTACATTTAAAATTAGAATTGTCACGTGTATTGTAAGAGTGGTCCAGTTTATCTTTCCTCTGGCACAGCTGGTAAAGTTCAAGGTCAGTGCATTTGTATGACGCTTTTCACAGTTACAATGGTAAAAAAGCCTGATAATAATTATCAATAACAATAATCTTTGATTTATTACGCAGTGCAGACATTCATGACAAAAAATGTGGGGCACATACATAGACAAAACCTTTTTTTTTTTTTAAGGAATTTAATGTTTTTTGTGAGCTGGGTTTATACTTCTGAAATGCGGTTTTACCTTGATGTGCAATCAATCCCTGTGAAATGCTGATTCAAATTTCAGATTTTGCTCATGAAAAGAAAAGAACAATTTTTAAGAAATTTAAACATCTGTCTATTACATTCAGCTCAGATTTAAACCACTTATTCCAAGAAAACAGCAGTTGGCTCAAACGAGAAGAACAAACTCACTGGAGTGGAATAATAAAAGCAGATGGAGGTCAATTGAGGGAAAGAGCTACAAATCTCAGTCTAGACCGAGGTTGGTTGCTCTGTAATGTTGGAGTTCAGCGGTGGAACAATAGGTCACTCACTGGAAGTTGCTGCATAAGCATTAACGTTCAGCGTGACAAACGCAAGCTCACCCATGTGTACGCCAGCGCCTTGTGTGCGTTGGTGGTCCACAGATCTTCACCTTAACACAGACAGGAATAAATGAATGTTGGGTGTCAGCAGCTCCGGGCTGCTGCTTCTATCCAGATAATCTCATTAGTTTCAGGAAGACTTTTATTATGCAGGATGATACCAGGTTCTACACACTCAGATACTTGCACAATGACCAACCCACACACACACACACACACACACACACACACACAGTCATCTGCGATCTTATCAAGAGCTGATGCTACACTATAAAACATCTGAACAGAAGCAGAGCAGCAAGGGTTTGCACTGACAGATTAGAAATGGATACGGAGAGAAAACTCACAATACACAATATATACACAATTCAATGTTTAGATGGCTCAAATGCTGATCAAGTTCTTAGTTTGGTTCCAAATATACATAGTCACTTCACTGTTTTGAGAGATTTAGCTTTCCAATTTTCCCTGTACATTTAAAAATATCAGTAAATAAAAAAGTTTTTAATACATTATTTTATCATATTTTTATTTTACTTTTTAACTTTATATGTCCAAGTATATTTCTAGTACCTTTAAACAAATTTTATAATATTGGTGCATTATGTGCAACGATTCTTGCCAGGGAACCAAACCACGACCACAAACCAAAAGTGAAAAAAATTGTACTGAAATAATCCAACATTTTCTGAAACACAAAGATAACACAATGTGCCAAAACACAACAACAAAAAATAAGAAAGTGAGAAGATGAACGAGACAGGTGAAAAAACTAAACCTTTAACTAAAATAACCCAGTTACAAACAGTGATTATGCTTGTCCTGACTATGTGTGTAGTTCATAATTTAGATTATTTTATATTTACATGAGGCCCGCAGCTAATTTTCTTGATGGATTAAAAAGGATCGAAAGTTTAATTGAATTATAAACGCTTGATTATTGTTTCAACCTAGAGCACTAAATTATTTTGAAAATGTCAACTCGACATTAAGTGTTAATATCGTTTTTTTATATTAAAATATAAAAAAAAAATTAAATAAAAAAATAATAAAAAATTACTATCTACCAATTGGTAAACCAATCACAAAATGTCACACTACAGTACTACATAAAAACATGTTATTTCACTTATGATCCAATTGTCTGAAGGCTTAAGTGTGGGGAAAAACTGAAGACCTGGTGAAAGCCCACTTGAACATGAGGAGAACATGTTCAGAACTCTACAACGAAAGATCCTGACATGGCATTTAATACCATGGTTTTTTTCTGGTTCAATGATTCTGTCTGATTCCATGAATAATTTTTACTTATAAACCTGTGGATTGAAGTTCTTTATCAGCAATTTTGATGCTCAACCGTAACCATCAGAAAAACTTTTTCTTAAATGATGTTGATGAGCGTGACGAAACGGTCCTACAGAACCTGATTTTGATAATCTCATAAAAATCTGATGCATTTTTGTTTTTCCATGACCCCAAAGTGTCATTCACGCATTTTTCCTCAGCATCATTTCATAATTCACTATGACAAACAGTCTCCACAGAAATGCGGCCCGACACATTTGAGAGATGATCACACAATCTCATCAGAACCTTGTGTGATATTTATTTAACTATTACATAAGCCACCCTTCCCCCAAAACACACACACGTACGCACACACACACACACACACACACACACACACACACACACACACACACACACACACACACACACACACACACACACAATTACAATACCTCCTCAAACTAAACCTCACCAACTTTACAGATATTTTTGAATAGTAATTTTCTCATTTAGTTGCGGTATTGTCACTGTGAATCAGCAATATTTGTGCTCTGAGAGAACGCTTTAAGTATAATTGTACATTTCGAAACAAATCCTCTGACACAATGAGGTCCGGTGCTGTCATTGTAAATTAAAAGCAGACTGTGTTAACAGAACGTTTGCTTAAAAATACAGTCGATGCTACGCATTAAAAAAAAAAACCCTTCTGCAACAGACAATTTGGACACGTTAGGTTTTTGCATGATTAAGATCTATAGTTTTTATTATCGACTCTGAAAATGCAATTTTTAATAGCGATTAAAACTCTTCAAATTGCATTTTTACATTTTTTTTTTTTTTGTTGAGTTTGCAGAGGGACAATCCAAGAGCCGAGTCTCAAAGATCTCGATTAACTTTTTAGAACTAAACCATCTTGTTCGCATTTTTCTTGCAAAGCTGGCGACTTTACATGCTTAGCAACGTACAGTATTGTTCTTCTTGGCGTTCTGTTCTCNAAACTCTTCAAATTGCATTTTAAAATTTTTCTTTCTGTTGTTGAGTTTGCAGAGGGACAATCCAAGAGCCGAGTCTCAAAGATCTCGATTAACTTTTTAGAACTAAACCATCTTGTTCGCATTTTTCTTGCAAAGCTGGCGACTTTACATGCTTAGCAACGTACAGTATTGTTCTTCTTGGCGTTCTGTTCTCCTAGGGCATTCTACATATATTAGAAGTTGCCAGACTATTAAAATCAAAATAAATTGTTAAGTAGTAAGTAAGCAATAAATAAAAAAGTAGTTACAGATTTACGTTGAACTCGAAGGAGCAATTTAAGGACGTTGTTTATTCAATGATTGATGTTAATAATGACTCAGCCTGAACATAATCTTATCATTTATATTTTATTCAATGGTTGCTCATTATTTCCACCGTGTGATGCGGTGTGGTGTAAGTGGTCTGGGTCGTTCTCTAGAGGAAGTGTCTATGTCGTGGTTTCAGCGTGAAGGTGAAAAGAAGTCCTCTGACTCAGGCGTTTTGTGGTTATTTACTGGAGTATTTAAACGATAACAGTAAAAGCTAAATATATGTCAGAGAACAACTGCCTGCTGTCGTGTTGATAATGTAGTATAAAACTGTAGACATTTGTTTGATGCGTAATGAAAACACTGATGACTGAATGTTCATATTCAAGCATTTCCCCTGCTGTACATGCGCTGACCACCCGCCGGTCCAACCACGGTGTGACAAAGGTCTTGTGCATTCAGATTTCCCCTGAAGCCGAGGGGATGGCAGCCGTTGCCAGATGTTAAGCATGGTTGTGAGCAAATGTATTTGTACTTGTTTTGTATGCTAGGTTACGTTTTTGCTCCTGTGGCAGTTTTATCTCCCTGTGTTTATAAAATTAACGTCTTATTTCTGCCTTGCTTGGGTTGGCGTCTTCGAAACCCGGAGACAAAGCCCTTCAAATATTCCATCTATTTTCTAGTATATACCTCTCGGCATTCAGAACAAAGCAGAGAATTTGAACGTAAGAATTGTCCCGTTCTTTGTGCTAAAAGGCTGCCTGATGTCATATCTCCTGAAGGCCTGTAGATCAATTACAGTTTGGTATAAAAATGATGAATGTTCAAGTTCTCTTAGACGTACACAAATGTGGCTTCTTGGATGTCATTTGCTAAGACTGAAAAACAGGGAAAGAGCTGATGAAGACTCAGCGAACACTCCATCTGTAATGAGGTTTGCAGTGAAGACAGGAGCTGAATGGTTACTGTTCTGCTCCGGCAAACATTTGAAGGTTACACGCACCTCGGATACGTCTATTTATATCGCTTTAGCTGTACTTGTTTATGTGCTTAAGAGCTTTTTTATGTAAATGTCAGGAATATTATGTCTGTGACGAGGCTCTCGGTTCACAAGAACAAAATGAGATTTTTTTCCAGTTTATTTATTTATCAAATGTGAACATATCTGGATGTATTATACATTGCTATTCGGCCGTTTTTTGTAAACGCCACGCTTTCTTTCAGTTTAGAATGGATTAATCAGCGCCATCATCACATGAATGCCGAATCTCTGGGCCGCTGAGATTTGCAGGTGCTCGTGCGGCAGGTTTTACCCACTAGGCCCGGTGCCATTTGCGCTTGAGGCTGGTCCAAATTACAGTCATTAGTGTTTGAGCTTGATTTAGTGTACAGTGTTTATTTGTGACCAGTCGTAACAAACAGTGTGTGACGGCTGGGATCAGCTGCTCAGATGGAGCGATACAGAGGGTCTCAGAAGCTCACACTGGTACTGAAGTAAAGCCTGTCCTGTGGGCATCTGAAACAGTCTGGCAGCGAATGGGGTATCAAGAGACCACCTGCCTGACTTTATTCATCATCACTGTAGTGAAGTAAAAAAAAAAAAACAGCGATGGACTTCTCCTGGGCCCTCCTGGGCTCTGACCACCAGAAGAGCTGTTGTGTCCAGTGTAATTTGCTATTTACAGTACAGTAACTGCACACAAAAACTGATAGCAATACAATCACCTGAAATATTTCAATCAGGTCGAAAACATGCACAGTTGCATCACAAACATTTGATCATTACAAATGTGGCAGTTGTGGTCCAGCGGTAAGCTCTAAGTCTTTTCAACCGAGCTTTTTAGGACCATCTTTAATTTTGTCCCGTGCCGCTTTCTAATACATTATTAATATTATTATTATTATTAGTTGGGGTTGCTGGTCCAAATCCAAGTACGGTAGATATCACAATTGAGTGTCTTTTTGACATGCTCCTTGACCATGGCTTAAGGCTGTGGTGTGTGTAAAGTGTGTGTGTGTGTGTGTGTGTGTGTGTGTGTGTGTGTGTGTGTGTGTGTGTAACTTCACTGGATGGTTAAATGCTGAGCACAATTTAGATATTGGTCCTTAGAGGCCGTATTGACCAACTTACCTCACTTTACACTTCACTTAACTTTAAAAGTTGTCACATTCTAGAATAGATATTAGAGTTAAAAAAAAAAAGACTTTTGTGCAAGTAAAAGTCTCAACTCAACCTTAAACCTCTCAACTCAAGTAAAAGTACTGTACTGGTTTGATAACTACTTGAACTATAAATGTTAAAGTAATACAAAATTCCACTTAAGTAAAGTAACATATTTTTTTACTTTGCAGTATTTACTGTAAATGGTGTCTTTACAGGGCTCTAAGGCCTTACAGGGCCTTTAAAAAAATATTTTTGGACAAAGTTCATAATATAGAAGTTGGTTCACAATCACATTACGTCAGTTTGCAAAATCCCCATTATAAGGAATATTCTCATTATTTCTCATTACTCTCATACTAATTTCCTCACATTTTAATAATGTCGTGCGCTGGACCAAAGTTATAGGCGGCGTTCTGTTATGAGCGAGTGCATAATATTAAGTTTGTGCTGTATTCTTAAGGTTTATAATTGTACTCAACTAGTATATATTTATACTGCAGTCTCTGGTGCTATGGATATTTGTTGTGCTAATGTAGACTTTTCCAGCACAGGACGATCTTTTGAGATAACTTGTTAATTTGTGTTAACTGAGTTTCTGCTTTGGTACTTGGTAGTGTTACTCAATTCCCCTTCGTGTAATTCTATGGCTCTGTAGAAGTACGACCGGTTTCATAGCTGCGGCATAAATGGCATTACGAGGTGAATTCATTCAGGGACCTCGCTGTGACAGCACACCTTTGATACTGGAGGACATCTCCTATAAATATTCTAATAGATGTAATATCAGTTCTCCAATTTGGCTGACACTTTCCCCCAAAGCTACAATTGTACAAGATCTTTCTTTCTAGTTCCTCTCACTCCTCCTCTCAATAACGGAGGTGCAGAAAAGCTTTTTGTAATCATGGAGATTTAGCGATTAGTGTGGCAAGTTCTAGCTTCTTATGAAATCTCGGGATTCGGGATCTGCTTGAAGCTTGTGATAACGCAGGGAGAAAATCTGTTCAATGCCAAATGATACAGTTCACACTGTTAAAAAACATAAAACCCTTAGATAACACCAAATAAAACACCAACTACATTTTTCTAAAGTGTGAGTAAACTTGAAGAAAGTGTTATTATGTTTCAGTGTTGCTCTCAGGTGGCAGAATAATACTTTGCGAAAGAGGTAGTTAAGCAGAGTTTCGATACAATGCAGATGTGGCAATGGGGTTTTGTGGGAAATAGAGTTTAAACGCGATGTTGATATGCTGTTACAGTTTAAAGCTTTGATTTTTTTTTTCTGTTTTGACTTCTAGAAAAAATGAATGTTCCATGACTATTCAAATTGTTCTATTGTGTTTTCATTGTTCAACGGGTTTATTTTGTAATAAACATTTGTTGAAGTAATTCATTCACTCTGTTTCATTCAAATAATCGATGAAAAAGAAGATTTATGGACAATTCAGATGATTGTAAAAAGTGCTTGGGATGAACACTGGAGAACGAAGTGTGAAGGAGAAAGAAGTGGGTGCCTAAATGCCGATCGATAGAGTAAATGAAGGAGCTGTTTACCATGCTGGCCTTGTGCTGCTCGTCCTCCGGCTTAAACACAACTAAACTCTCTTCTTCCCTAAACGTGCGACACTGAGGACCTGGTCTCACATTTCAGCCAAGTTTTGCAGCTCTTTTTTTATTTTCATTAGTTTAATACATTAACACCCAATGTGGAGAACATAGTCGGCAATGTTGCTACACCATCGATTTCAGTCTCATCTACAGTACCATTTAACCGCAAAGTATCCCTTATCTAAATCGAAAAAATCTATATTTGTTCCTATTAGAGAATCCTTTAGAGATGACTTGTCAGTGACGTTCCTCGCCACCTAAATAGCAGTGCTGACACCACCTGTGTGCTGGAATCCCTCAAGGCTCTTGGGACATTAGTGTCTCTAGCGGCTAGGCTACACCCAACACCTTCATTAGGATTGACCCAGGAGGAGTTTGGTATCGATTTGGATAATTACAGAGTGGACGGGTAATATCGACAGGGTGTAAGCCTGTTCAAGCGTGTCCTCGCAGGAGGCAATGTTCACACAGTCTGCAGTTGTTTCCCTAATGGAACCCTGACCCGAGCGCACTGTCCACTTTAGAAAGTCCAACTCGACAGGGATAGTGGAACGATTTTCATTCCTGTTGTCTGTTGAGGCCTGTTCGTCCATGTAAAGATCTGGATTCCAACTTTCTGGGAACCGAGTTTACAGTAGCAAACAAAATGTTTTCACAGACAATTGTTTTTTGTTTTTTTCGGGCAGTTGTGGCCTAATGGTTAAAGAGTATTGTGATCATATGGTTGCCTGCTTGATTCCACGCATAAAGAGGAATTGAGCAAGACACTCAATCAGATCGGCATCCCGAAATAACAGCACAAGTGTGTGTTGTGTGTGTACTTGTTTCAATATGATTCCTATGTAGTGACCATAATGGGCAACTAAACCACACATTCACTTTATAAACAGTGCAATACACTGGAGGTAAGATGGTTAAGGACAATCTCTTACAGAAACAAAGAGCATGAATAAATAAGCCTTCATTTTCTATTTTGTCAAGTTCACAAGTTTGCATCTAACTACAGTGAATGAAAAAGTAGAACAGATGCACAACTAGAACAGATTTACAAATAAGATATTATTCCAGATTTCTACTGTAATAGAGTTGAAATAATGACTAAGCAAAAAATGAACAAAACTAAACATTGTCATAATTAAAAATGTTTCAAGAAATAAAGTGAGCAAGTTTGTCAGTATGGCCACTAGGGATCATATCAGTGCTCTGTATTTAACCATCCAGTGGAAGTTACCGACACACAGTGAAACTGAACACACATAAACCCAGAGCAGTGGGCAGCCTAAGTCATGGAGGGCATTTTCCGAGTTGCAGAAACAGGCAGAGTGGGATTCAAACCTGCCACCGCTTGGACTGAAGTCTAATTCCCCACCACTGGACCACGACTGCCACTGGAACCGCCATTATTAGCAATACATTCAGATTGGCTCATAATTACTAAAGTGATCACGACTCAGTCTTCATTCACTTCAGTTAAACACTGATGTGCTTAAAATCGATCTGCAGATTCTCACCGTTAAATCAGATTAAATCAGCCTAAGTCGATTAAGGAGCCAGTTTCCTCTGTTACTTCAAGGCTTCTTGCAGAATGTTTTTTTTCCTCATGAGTTATTTTCTGATGAGAAAAACACAAACAAGGCTGTGAAACTGTCCTTCAGTGTTTCTGAAAGGTCCAGATGTTGGTATCAGTGGCTGTGTAATGTCATTTCTGTGTCAGTGAAGGCAGGATTTGTCAGCTTGAGTGTTCCAGCCGCAGTAATGAGTCCAACACCTCAGATGTAAGTTTAATAAATCCCCCATCAACTATCCATGTTTAATACACACAGTTCTGCTGCAGACATTTCTCTTTAGACACTGGCGCAGTACAAGCCTCTGCTCTCCGTAATGTGATGTGCTGCAGCTCTGAGATGTTCTTTTCCTATCTTCATAAGACTGCAATGCCCAGGGCTGCGAGTGCGTGTGTGTGTGTGTGTGTGTGTGTGTAAGTGTGGAGGGATTGGAGGGGGAAGGCATTCCGGTTCAAACTGGTTAGAGGTTTTTTTTTAAAGGGATTGGAGAAAATTTCTATAATTCATCCACTGAGTAGCTCTGAAAAGCCGAACGAGACCCCGACCTACGTGCGGCTCCAACCTCTGTGAGCAGAATATCAAAAGTGCTGAGATGAACCATTCATCTGCATCCAATGTGTTATCCTCTGTATACGGCGAGGAAAGTTTTATGATTGACATTTAGCTTTAATAAAAAAAAATAGTGCAAAAACATTTTTCCCACTCACATGCAACGTGATGCTCATTTCATTCATAAACACACACATACGCACATTTTGCAAATCTTGTAAATGTGAAATAAAATGAATAATGGAGTAAGGGTCTAAAATCCTGTTGCTCCTTCAGCAGATGAAACACTCAGCTGTTTTAATGTAACGTCAGTCATTTACTATGAAGGGTTTGTTAAAGGCAGTGTTGCACGTCTGAGGCGGTTGGATGATGGAATAGACACTGTGAGAAGAGTCTTTCGGTGGTTTTCAGCTCGGCCTGAAGTTTTTCTGTCAGATTGAGGTCAGAGCAGTTTAAAGCTGCAGCGTTTGTCCTGAAGCCACTGTGTCATAATCATGGCAGATCTGAGGCCGCGGTCCGTTTCAGCCCAGCGCGAGACACTGCAAGACCTCCGTCTGCATGAGGGTTCGGGGGAAACTCAACTGTGAAAAGACCACGACCAAGCATTTATTCATCTACTGTCTAATTAGCATAATATTTGCAGTCTACTGTGTTGTGAAAATGATGTCAAAATTAAACAAATCTTGAGACTTTTTAGCTGCAGTTGGTAATTTGTAGTGATTTAAAAACATTGGATTTGTTTTCTTGTGAATACACCATTGGTCACAAGATTTGGTTTCACATTTGCTGTAGAAAAAGATATAAATGGTAACATGTTGGAACATTTCAAATGTGGTTGGATTGGATTCCGAACGGCTGAGCGACTTGTTTTCCTCTTCACTGGGTTTTATTTGAGGCGTCGCGGCGATCTTTCACTTCCAGCTGAGGTAGCTGTGATTCATTGATCAGTCCCTCTTGATTTAAATCCTTTAAATGTGTCTCGATGGAGATGCTCCGAACAGTAAGTTGTTACTCCGAACACGAGATTTCGTGCTGCTTCACAGTTTCATGTCTGATTATATGGCTCCATCTAAAATATATATTTTTTTCGTCACAGAGCACGTACATTCAAGAGTTCCGTAAATCTACATGCAATAAAACCAATGTTTAGACTAGATGAAGGGGAATCCTGGAGGAATTGGTTTACCTGCAGCCACGGTTGATTTCTGTAAACATCCTTGTGTTGCGTTTGCCGCTGTTTTGTGCCGGGGATGCTGAGTTGTTTTGCTGTTGCTATAGAAACCCGTCTTCCCGTTTCCTTCAGCGTTCTTCACAAGGTCTTTGGCTGTTATTCTGAGAACCATTTGCATTTCTCATGTGGTATTGAGTCTCCGGCATAATGACTGTGATCCATACAACCTCACACGGCATCGCTGAACTGCTGCAGATTTAGTTATAATAAATCATTACATAAATCTCCACAGAATGTAGAGAAAAAAAACTATTGATAAAGTGCACCGATAAAAAAGCATCAGAAATAATAATAATAATAATATTAATAACAAAGCATTGATCTATCAAACATGTATTTATTTATTTATTTTTTGCAACGGTCTTTATCACAATAAAATGCTGAAATCATTTTGTGAAAACTATAGGATAGATTGATTCGTGTTAAACTTTGTGCGTGTTTTGAACTGAAAATTTCTAAGAGANAAAGTGTACAGTATATATCTTTGTGACATTTCTACATTGGACTAGAAGTATGATTTCCCAAGAATCCAAACACTATGTTCTGCTGGTTGTTCTAAGGAAAAGCTCACACAAAGTCTTGCATAAAGAAGTGGAATGATGATAAGGTTGAAATGAATTCATCTTGTGGAATGAACTACAGGACGCCTTGTCTGAGTGGTGAGACTCGATGTGAAGTCGTGATCACGCTGACATGGTTGTCTGTCATGTGACATGTATTTAAACCATGTTTCTCTTTGCAGGTCGTGATCACGTCGACATGGCCGGCTCCCGCTGTTATTTCCTCTGTGTGTGGATCTTCCTCTTGCTCCTGGAACCCAGCACACAAACCGGGTAAGGTTCTTTTTGGCATCAGTCCTCATCACCCTCATATTCATCCTCCTCAATAGGGTATGAAAAGTATTTACCTTGTTTATTTAACCGTAACATTCGCCATAACCTTCTCATTTTGCCTGAATGACAGTACCTAGTACCGAGAAAGCAGCTAATGTTTCTCAGTGTGTCATTCGACTGCCAAACATGGGTTTTATCCATAATGTCTTTGGTGCCAGACTCTTTGAGGGGAGGTCTGCTCTCAGAGGAATCCTCTTCAGCGCTTTGTCACAGAACCCTGAGATCCAAAAACAGGTTTTTTGGGCCACTGTAGTGCAACCAAGAATTATTGATGTCCCTTCATCCTAAATTTGAGGCGAGTGCACGAGGATGTGTCCCAAACTGCCCCGATAGATCTCCGTCAGTGATGGAAATTTCCAGAGAATTGAGATGTGAATGTCTATGTCACTGAGGTCCACCGCTCCACATCAATCTTTCTTCTGGACAAGTGTAAGGAAAGTGTTCTGGGGAAAGTGTTCATGGAATGTTGATTTCAGTTTATAACTGGAAAAAAAGACAGTATGGGCTTGTAGAACGGGCTTTATATTGTCTTGAGCTAAAAGTTTAGCAGTCTTCAACCACAGAGGTTATATTTTTAGTGCAAACCTGTTTGTGATAATGTGTGTGTGTGTGTGTGTGTGTGTGTGTGTGTGCAGCACAGCATCATGGTTCATCTCTCCAGATTCATCAGAGTAATTAGTCAGAGAAGAAGATTGATTGTAGTGTAGAAGATCCATCTGTGAAGGAGAATGAGGAGCGGCGTGTAAGTGACGTTGCTTGCTGCCTCACATGGTCACAGCATTTGCCACTTTTGCTTTGGGAGCAGAACTGTACTTTTCACTGTGTCAGCAGACAGAAGATGTTCTGAACTGAATTCAGAGTGACAGTGAAACATCAGTGAATACGACAACATTTCACTTCAGTCTCGCTAATGCCACAGCTTTACACACAGGACCAAACTCTCACTTACACGACAAAAACAACAAACTAAAATACAGAAATCATGGCGTAATGATGCGTGTTCAGCATCAGCAAAACAACATCCTACTGCATTTAAAATGTCTGCAGTGTAGTGTACATATTGATTTTTTTTTTATTTACTTTTTATTTAAGTCTACAGTTTTTTTCTTTGTAGTGTATATACATAACTAAAATAATAGCATTTGCAATAGCATTTATAAAACGTCATATTTAATTTATGCTTCATAGTGTGAATAATCTCAAAGGGTTTTCTGCAAAATTTATAAAATTATCACAAGTGAAAAAGCTGAAAACAGGTACATTTATAGCCACACAGAACTACAGTTAAGTAGCTGAATAAATTGAAAAGATCCAGCACGTGCAGAGACACTACGTGTTTCGCATTAGTACAGTGACCTTCAGAAAATTCCGGAAAACTAGATGAAATGAAGTGTTGGCAGCAAGTGCAGCCTTCAGCTTAAATCCATCATTTCCATCATAAATCTGACCATGACAGAGTGAGAGAACGAAGCGTGTGTGTTGTCCTCTGCCTTACAATGAAAAGATGAAGGAGATTCATCAAGCTCATGTATCACTAAACAAGTAGAAATTACCACTGGCACTTTTATATTGATTGCCCGTCTACGATGATTGATATATTGTTGCGCACAGCAGATCAATCCACTGGAAGTTCGGCTAACACATGCTAACAAGACATGAAAACTTAATTGTCAAGACTCATTCAAAATCAGAAGGCGATAGAGATTTGCAACAAAGAGATACATAAAAAAGATAATAAGACAGACATAAAGACGGCAACACCGATGGATTGACTTAAATACAAAGACAGGATGTGACAGACGAAAAGTGGATAGATGGTTTGTAGACAGACTGTGTGACTCAGATTAGCTACTCGGTATCACCTTTTTAGTGATGCCATCTCAGCCCGGAGGTGTTGCTCCTGCTTCCGTCTCTTCCACTGTCTGTTCAGTGCGGACGAGTGACAGAAAATCACTGAAAGAAAAGAGCAGTGAGCACTTGCTCAGTATGGATTGGCTGTGAACTTCTAGTCTCTCTGACCTCTCTCTTCATACATGCATAATTTACGGCTTCAGAACGTCAGGACAGCCCATCTGAGAAGCGACGGAGCTAACTGATAACATGACTTTGTCAAGGTTGCTCTGCTAAAGGGTTGTGCAGAAAGGCCAGTGGAGATCAGCATTCCACTCAGCGTCCATGACGTATCACTGCCTCCGACTAAGAGCTTTATTGTGATTGATTCGTAGCAGTGGCACTAGCATTACATTAACACTGCTAAATATATTGCTTTCCCCTCACAAAACAAAATTGTTTAATCAGTGTCTATAACTAGGAGTATATGCAGCGATGTAGAGGTTTACCACCGCATGAAACTAAGCTAATGTGTATCTCTTTCCTGTAACACAAGAATTAATTTATAGTACATCTTATCTTAATAAAGTGTTTATCAACACACTGACTGTTGCTTTATGTTTGATAAAGCTTAATTTACAAATGATTAGCTGATCCGTAACAAAGTGTGAAAATACAATTATTAAGCTTGTTATACAGATGCTGCAATAAAGCCTTTATAGTAGTATTTAACAATCTAGATAGATAGATAGATAGATAGATAGATAGATAGATAGATAGATAGATAGATAGATAGATAGATAGATAGATAGATAGATAGATAGATAGAATTCACAATGGTAAACAAAAGATAAAAAATACTATTGGAAAACATTTATCATTCATGATGGCATGTAATGTCTAATAATGAAGGAACAAGGCTTTATAAATTATAAATTGTTTATTTACTGATGCTAACTAATGGTTCACAACATTTAGTCGTTATTTTAAAGTGCTACCTCCTCCTCTTCTTCTTGTTTCAGTTCAGTCACTATGTTGTACAAATTACTCGTCCTCTTCTGTTCCTTCACAAAGTCTCTTTTCTCCCTCATGGTGAAAAGTGCAGCCTGCTCTGTCCAATTATCGGGTATGAAAATTCCAAATGCTTATGTGATGATCAAAGTGATGCCAAACCTTTTAGAAGCCCGACTGATCACAGCTCAATCGGAATCTGATGGTGGAGGATGGTCTTTTAAGTTTTACCTGCACGGTAACAAATGATGGCTGAAATGTGATTGGTTAAATTTATTTCAAATTATTTTTTTGGATGCAAGAAAAGCTATGGAAGGAACATTCAGATCATTTGGAATTATTTAATGAGCCACAACTATTTAACTGGTTTGTGAGTCAGATATTTTTGGGAAGAGGCCCATAGAATGGTTTGAAAGCAGATCGCCAGATCGCCACTGGAAAACAGATTATGAAGAAAAGCATGAACAGAAGTATGTTTGCAAGCAAGAACAAATGACAATACTTTGCACTGTCTCTGAGCAAGCCCATTAACTGGAAGAATTGAACACATCTTTTCTGGACTGTAGGTGATAATCTTGTGGGTCAAAAAAGGTGCAGGCTCGGCTGTTATAAGCTGCTTTTGTCATAAAAAAAATCTTCAGACTTCACTCTACTGCAGGAGACGCGCCTGATGTGACCTGCGTGGTTGCTGCTGCTTCAGATTACAACAACTTACAGAATTACAACTTGATTATTGTTGTTGTTGTTGTTATTATTATTAATATTATTATGTGCTTTGTCCAGTTAGCTAGGGGCCCCCAAGCAAATTCTGCCTAGGGACCCCAGAAGGCTTGGGCCGGCCCTGGCAGTGACAGATTGACCCTGGCCCTCTGCTGGCAAAGCGTGGTGCTTCCTAATAGCCATGGCTTGATTTGGTTTGGCGTTATGTTTTGCCATGTGGAGCGGGTAAAATGTGTGCACGACACGAAGAATTCTGCTCAGCTTCATATGTTGATGCAAGCAGCATCTTGAATTCTGTTGACTTTGTGTCGCTTCAAAAGTTCCTTCTGTTGAGCAAAACGAGATTGGAATTGAGTTTTTGCTGATGGATTCAGTGTATGCAAAGTATTCTATATGTAGATTTTGTGATCATTAAA